>CAUYUJ010020993.1:252500-355000 GCA_963575745.1 Prorocentrum cordatum | reverse complement strand
GAACCTATATCAAGGGAAGAAAAGCCACCCCGACCCCGACAATTGGCGTTTACTGAACGGCCCTGAGCGTTTACTAAACGGCCCTGCCCTGTTCGATCCCTTCCACGGGTGCGTTTACTAAACTGCTTCGCCTGTCGGGGTGCTTATCATGGGGGTGGATTTTCTGCTCTCTAACATATATCCCCCCTGGGGCTTCGCTCCCGGCGGCCTGCTCCGGAGGGCTCCCCCCTGGTCCGGGAGGTGCGGCGCGGGAGTGCTGGAGGCGTGCGGCGCGGGGCGCGAGGTCAGGCGACCCGGATATGCGAAGCACGAGGTGATGTTGACGATGATGATGATGATGACGATGACGATGACGATGATGATGATGATGATGATGATGATGATGATGATGATGATGATGATGATGATGATGAGGATGAGGATGATGATGATGATGACGGTGACGGTGACGATGATGATGATTATGATGATGCTGATGATGATGATGATGATGATGATGTCGACGATGATGTTGACGATGATGATGATGCTGATGGTGGTGGTGGTGACGATGATGATGGTGATTAGGATGGCGATGCGTATGCGCATATTAGTTATGATGCTGACCATGCTGATGATGATGGTGATGTTGATGATGATGTCGATGATGATGCTGATGCTGATGATGATTATCAGCATCATCATGGTGATGCTTATGCTGATGATGGTGATGATGCTGATGATGCAGATGATGGTGGTGGTGATGATGATGATTGGGGTGATGGTGCTGGTGATCAGGTTGGTGATGATGATGATGATGATGATAGTGATGATGAGCATGGTCGCGATGATGCTGACCATGATGATTCACATGTCTACAATGATGGTGGTGATGATGGCGATGCTGATTCTGATCGTGATGGTGATACTGATTATTGTGGTGTTGGCCATGACGATAAGGAATGATATGATGCTGATGGCGATGATGCTGATGATTCTGAATTTGATGGTGATCATGATGATATGCATTGTGCTGATGATGCTGATCATGATAATGTATATATATATGTACGGTGGTGATAATCGTGATGATGCTGCTGATGCTGATGGTGGTTATGATGATGATCATGATGATGACGGAGATGATGATGTTGATGGTGATTATGATGGTGATGATGATGATGATGAGCATGGTTGTGTTGATGTTGACCATGATGATGTATATAATTGTGGTGATGAGGCTGATGCCGACGATGATAATGAGTGTGATGTGTATGATCATGCTCATGATAATGCTGATGCGTATTATGGGGTGGTGATGCTGATGATGATGATGATGATGATGATGATGATGATGATGATGATGATAGAGATGGTGACGATTACCATGACGATGATGGTGATTATGATTGTATAAATTGTGATGATGAGCATGATGGTGGTAATGTTGACCATGGTGATGAACCTGGATACCATGCTGTGGATGATGCTGATACTGCTGCTGATGATGATGGTGCTGATCATGATCATGCTGATTATTCGGATGATGTTGGGGTTTTGGTGATGATGATGATGATGATGATGATGATGGGCATGATTGGGATGATGATGATAATGATGATGATGATGATGACGATGATGATGATGATGATGATGATCATGATCATGATGATGATGATGATGATGATGATGATGACGATGATGATGATGATGATGATGATGATGATGATGATGATGATGTTGATGATGATGCTGATGATGATGATGATGATGATGATGATGATGATGATGCTGATGATGATGATGATGATGATGATGATGATGATGATGATGATGATGATGATGATGCTGATGGTGGGGGTGGTGATGACGATTCTGGCGATTATGGCGGTGATGATTACTCTCCACTCGTTACAACTAGATATCAGATACCGACTCAGTTTAGCCGAGATCTATTTTTACCGAGTCTAATTTTACCGAGCCGGGACCTGAATACTAAACACAACGTACTGCATGTCTGGGGTCAGTCCGGGGTCGGGTCAGTCCGGAGTCAGTCCGAAGTCGGTCCAACGTCCCCAGAGCCGCATAAGCGTCATTTCCGAAGTTGTTTCGGAGATTGCGTATCAAAAACCACGCCCCAAGGCGTCATTTTCAAAAAAACGGCGCCGCGTGGTCCCCATGTGAATCACCCTTGTTTTTGAATTGTCGGATATCCTGGGAAGTTCGACGCTTCGAAACCTTTTAAAACTTAAGTCCTGGGGCGGCCGAATGTTCAGAAACTTTATCAAAAACTCTAGCAGCGGCGCGATGTGATTTTTCGGAATGTTTGGTGATGGTCGATTTGGGATATCAATGACGTTGGGGTTGGGAGAGGGTCTCTTTGCAAAGGTCTCTTGATGCTGTTTTGCTCCCTCCAAAAAAACACCAGCATGATAAAAGCACTCGAAATCGCCACTTGCACTCGATGCTGAGAGCTATAACTTTCGGCCGAAAACGGCGCAATGGAAACGCAACCCCAGCGGGCCCCTTCCCACTATTGCGCCCGCTGCCCCTTCCCACTGCCTCCTCCTCCTCCTCCTCCTCCTCCTCCTCCCCCTCCTCCTCCTCCTCCACCACGTCCTCCACCTCCTCTTCTTTTTTTACGCACCAGCTTAGCGCGGAGGTATGGCGCGCCAGCTCAGCCCATGCCCCCTTTTGGTAGTCTCTTCCTCATCCGCGTGCCACGTTAGGGGCACTGGTAATTAGCAGCGTTCCCTATCAAAAGGCACCGAGAGTAATTCCTCCTCGAGGTCGCAGCTGGCAGGAGGAGGAAGAGGAGGGGGGAGGAATGAGGAATGACGGAGTAAAGGGAGGACGACGAGAGGAAGAGGAGACAGAGGAGGAGGAAGAGGAGGAAGAGGAGGGGAAAGCCCCCAAGATACGCCCCATAAGCCCCCCAAAGGGCCTTCAAGGCCCCCTGAAGATTCCAAGAGGGCCCCTGCAAGGCCCCCCAAACTCGCAAGAACGTCTTGGAAACCTTGGGAGCAACATGGGGCCTTCTGGACAAATATCGCGACCACCTGGGGCCATCATCGTCATGGGGGGGCCCAATGCCGCCCGTTGGCGATGTTTTGGTGTCTGTCGCGTGTGGCCGTCTTGGCCCCCCCTTCTGCCTATGCTTACACTATCCATGGTGCTTGTCGAAAATGTGTTGTCGAGGTGCCCCCTCCATGAAGGAACTCATCACACGTGATGTTCTTGAAGTCCACGCAGGCTGGCTGGGGGAGTTGTTTTTTTCATGCGAAAGCCATTAAAAAACTAGCCGCGGCGGCGCTTTCGGGAAATCCTCGGCACCACCGAAACCCTTGAACCATGATCGTTTCCATTGTTTCCTCTGTATTGGAGGCCTCTTGGGCACTCTTGGGTGCATCTTGGGATGCATCGTGGGCCGCTCTTGGTTGCCCCTTGGGGGCCTTAGGTGTCTTGCAGGGGCCCCCCAATGGTGCCTCTTGTGAACCTACTCGCAGCCCTCCCCTGGCAATTCGTGGCTCCAGAGGGGGTTCCACCGACGATCGGCCATCGCAGCTGTTTAAGGGAGGGTCCGCGTCTGCTGGTTGACGTCGCAGGGTTCTAAACGCCTCCCCGCGGCGCCCAAGAGGGCCTCAAGAGGCTCCACATAACGCCCCAACATCATACTATTTACACGCTGGTTGCGTACATCCCACCTGTGGGCCCCCGAGGCGAGGACGGCCGCCATGAGCGGAGAAGGCACGCAAATGTTGCCACTCATGTTCCGTAGCCTGTTTTGGCTCGAGCGTTTCTGCTCAGCCGTTCGTCCCAGATCGATCGCGCGCTGCAAATGGAGCAGCTTCACGATTCGCAGGTGGACGACGTCGTGGGCGTCGACGCGGCGGTGAGCCGCTGGGACGCCGAGCGAGCCGACTCCGCGTTCAACGACTGCAAGAACATGGTGTACTTGCTCGGAGCTTGGACTAGCACCAGGGTGCTTGACTCGAAGTTCACGCGGTCTGCGGCGAACGAGGTCGATTCCCTCTCGGCGGAGTTGACAGTCGCCTTCAGCGCCTTCGAGAACTTCGTGCCTGGCGGCCCGCCTCCTGGGAGCTCGTTCGACCTCGACTCGTTCATCGAGAACACGCTCAACCCGCTGTGCGCTCGCTTCCACGAGGTGAAGCAGGTCGTCGACAACTTGATGATGCCTCCTGGCCAGAAGAAGTTGCGCCGCTCGGCGTCGGATCCCATCGAGACGAAGCATGCAGGTGAGGTCAAGGACACCCTGGGGCAGGCCGAGGAGGTCACCGACACCCAGGGGCAGGCCGAGGAGGTCAACGACACCCAGGGGCAGGCCGAGGTCAACGACACCCAGGAGGCCTACGAGGTCAACGACTCCCAGGGGCTGGCCGAGGTCAACGACACCCAGGAGAAGGCCTACGAGGTCAACGACTCCCAGGGGCTGGCCGAGGAGGACACCCAGAGGCTCTAGGCACGCCGCGGTCACAGGGCGCGAATGCGCCCTTCTTCCTGTTGCCACAGGGAACTTCGCTCGGCCACGCTCGCGGCGAGCTGTTCGCGCATCTGGGAAAACATATGCAAGCACCGTTTGGAGATTGCAAGCGCTGTTTGGGGAGTGCAGGCGTTGTTTCTGTGAGTGCAAGCTCTGTTTGGGGTCTTAGGGTCTTAGGGCCTTGGGGTCGTGGGGTCTTAGGGTCTTGGGGTCTTAGGGCCTGAGGGTCTTTGGATCCAGGGTCGTTGGGCCTGAGGGTCTAAGGGTCTTAGGGTCTTTTGCGTCTAGTGTCGTAGGGTCTTAGGGTCTTAGGGTCTTGGGATCTTAGGGTTTTAGGGTCGTAGGGTATGTTTGATCCAGGGCCTTAAGGTCTTAGGGTCTTTGGGTCTTGGGGTCTTGGGGTCTTAAGGGTCTTAAGGTCTTAGGGTCGTGCGGTCTTAGCCTCCTCCTCATCATCAATATACGTGTCCTCCTCCTGTTATTCCTCCTCAACCGTCCTCTCCCTCTCCGCCTCGCCGTCTCCCTGCCCCTCCTCCTCGCCGTCTCCACCTTCTCATCGCGGGCCCCATAGGGAGGGGGCCCCCGCCTGAACGTCCATCGCAATTCACTCACAGACGAAGCTGCCGCTCGAGACGTCCTCGAGATTCGAGCTCCCATGTGGCACCAAACCCTGTGTGTTGTTACGAGTGTTCCGATAAACCGCTCGGATTGCCCACATGAAGTGCGGGCCCCGTAGGGAGGGGGATCCCGCCTGCGACTTCCTTTCCTCGCAATTCAAGTTCAGACGAGGCTCCCGCTCGAGACTCCCTCGAGATTCGAGCTCCCAAGTGTCACCAACACCTGTGTTGTTACAGGTTTCCCGATGACCCGCTCGGATTCCCAACGTGAAGTGCGGGCCTCATAGGGAGGGGGGCCCCGCCCGAAACGTCCTTGCAAGCCACTCACAGACGAGGCTCCCGCCCGACACTTCCTCTGCATTCACCCCTGTGGAACCCACACGTGATGACAAGTACAGGTTGCCGATGCCACGCTCGGGGTATTCATGTCAGCCGCGGGCCCCATAGGGAGGGGGGCCCCGCCCGAGACGTCCTCACAATGGGTGAGTGAGTGAGTGAGTGTGTGAGCGAGTCAGTGAGAGCGTGTGAGTGAGTGGGTGAATGAGTGAGCGGGTGAGTGAGTGAGTGAGTGAGTGAGTGAGTGAGTGAGTGATGATGGTGATGATGATGATGCTGATGATGATGATGCTGATGATGCTGATGATGAGTGAGTGAGTGAGTGAGTGAGCGAGCGAGTGAGTGAGTGAGTGCGTGATGATGATGGTGATCCTTATGATTTCACGATCATGGTGTGTGAGTGTCTGAGTGGATGAGTGAGTGAATGGGTGCGTGGATGTGTGAGTGAGCGCGCGGGCGTGGGTGGGTGCGTCCTCTCCTGCGCGGGGTGCGTAGAGAAAGCAAGAACCCCGCCTTCGATGTAGGGGGCAAAGGCAGCTGCAACAACAACAGCAACAACAACATCAACAACAACAACAACACCAACAACAACAACAACAACAACACCAACAACAACAACAACACACACCACCCCGAAATTCCAGTTGCGCCAGGGCCAGCCTGGGGAGGAGGGGGGCGATGAGAGGGGGGAGGAGGAAGGGAGGGGAGGAGGAGAAGGAGGCGGAGGAGGGGGAGGAGGAGGAGGAGGAGGAGGAGGAGGAGGAGGAGGATGAGGAGGAGGAGGAGGGGGAGGGGGACGAGGAGAAGGAGGAGGATGAGGAGGAGGAGGAGACGGTGCAGAAGGAGGAGGAACACACGGAGTAGGAGCACGCGGAGGAGGAGGAGGAGGAGGAGGAGGAGGAGGAAGTATACTGGCCGACGCAACGAGAGAACCATGGGTCCCCAACGCTGCTAAATGCGTCGCATGTTCGACATATTGGCTCCAAGGTCCAGCGCCCAAGCACGCCAACCGAACCTGATCACAGAAATAGCGGATGGCGCGGCTCAACAAGCGCCAGTTTGTCCAGAAGTTTGCCAAGAGATTGCAGATCAAACACAGGCAGGCTCTAGAGATCGTGAACGCGTTCTCGGATGTTGTGTTTCAAGATATCAAGGAGAACAGTGCGGCGTTGATCCCGAACATCTGTACGATTGTGAAGGGCTTGCGCAATCCGAGGTCGGCCAGCGACAAGGCCGAGGCACGCGGGATGTCGACTGTCGGCGGCCCTCCGCACCACAGGTTCAAGAAGAGCTACCTCAAGGTGGCGGTCAAGGCGTCGGTTCGCAGGAAGTACGAGCAGATCGTTGATGCTAACTCATGGAACCAGCTTGCCAACCTCCCAGTGCCTGGCTCCCCGCCGTCACCAGAGGCGGCCCCAGCCGCTGCTGCGCCGAATGATTGAGCTCTAGGCGGTGTTAGTTTCAGTGGCGCTGGCGCGCCGCCCTGTAATCCCCTCACGCGAGCGGTTTTCGCTCGCATCGGCGGATGGCGAAACCATCTGAGTTGTCGTCGTCAACGCCATCAGCCGATGAAGAGCAATATGAGGACGAGAAGGAGGGGGTGCGGAGGTGGATGGGGAGGAGGAGGAGGAGGAGGAGGAGGAGGAGGAGGAGGTGGAGGAGAAGGAGGGAGTGACCAACACTCTTGGATGAGGAGGGGGAGGATGAGGAGGGGGAGGAGGATGAGGAGGACCGCAGAGGAGGAGGAGGAGGAGGAGACCAATAATGATACCTTGAACGTCAACCTGGAATCGGCGATGCATCGGCGATTGGACGCCTTCCATCCTTCCCCCCACCCCTCCTCCCCATTTCCATCCCTCCCCATCCTCCTCCATCCCCTTCCTCCTCCTCCTCCTCCTCCTCATCCCCCTCCTCCTCCTCATCCAAGGGTCAACCGTTTACTCCCGCATTCTCCTCCACCTCCTCCTCCGCCTCCCCCTCCACCTTCTCATCCTCCTCCTCCGTCTCGTCCTCATGTTGCTCTTCATCGGCTGATTGGTTAGGTGCAGTGGCACGTGCGCACTTCCTGAGGCAAATACGGTCACGCGTGCAAGCACTGTTGCGGGAAGAGCAAGCTAGTATGTGCAAGTACCGTTTGGGGTCGATCGGATCTCTGCTCACGTCTGGCATGCAAGCGCTGTTGTGGGAAGAGAGGGGTTGGTGCGTTCATGGTTGAGCCCCTGACATCCGAACAATCACAGTTTGAGGCAAGCGCTGTTCACGGGGGCACTGGCGTATGGTAAGCACCGTTGAGGGTAAACACTGTTATGCGTGCAAGCACTGTCATATGTGGATGTCACGTCATTCGTGCAAGCACTGCTGTGGGCCATGCAAGCACTGTCATACGTGCAAGCACTGCTTGGGGCAACTCGGTTTAGCGCTCAAGGATTCTTGCGAGATGAGATGTAGTGGGCCCGTATGGTTTAGGACCTGGCATGCGTGCAAGCACGGGTTGATGCAAACGCTGTAATGCTGCCGCACGTGCAAGCACTGAAATGCGCGCAAGTACTGTTTGAGGAAGCGCCGTCATGCGCGCAAGCACTGCTTGGGGCAGCCACTGTCATGCATGCAGGCACTGTTGTGGGAAGGCAGCTGTCATACGTGCAAGCATTGTTTGACAGGGGGAGGGGGCGGAGGAGGAGGAGGAGGAGGAGGAGGGGGAGGAGGAGGAGGAGGCGGAGGAGGAGGTGGATGAGACGAAGAGCGTAAAAAACTAACTCTTGGAGGATGAGGATGCTCAGGAGGGGGAGGGGGAGGGGGGGAGGATGAGGATGAGGAAGAGGAGGGGAAGGAGGAGGATGAGGATGGGGAGGAGGAGGATGATGAGAAGGAGGTGGAGGAGGAGGAGGAGGAGGAGGTTCTACAAGCGTGCATCGGGTACTGCGCTGCTGCTGAGCAGATCGGATTGAGCCATCTTGGGCCACCTTGGGCCGTCGAGGGCCGTCTTGGGCCCGTGGGGGAAGCCGTCTTGGGCCATCCTGTCATCTTGGGCAGTCGGAGGGGGGGCGTCTTGGAATTGTCTTGGAATTGTCTTGGGAGCGTCTTGGAATTGTCTTGGAGCGTCTCCGATAGCCACCCCCCCCACGCGGCTTCGTAGCCACTTCGATCGGGGCTCGAAGTGTTTTTTTTTTTTTCAGGAAGCCGACGGCATGCCAGCTGTCAAGGGGGCGATTCTGTCGGAAGAGGCCGTTGCGGATGTGCTGTCACATGTGCCCGCCTCTCAGCTGAAGAACGGTAAGTTCGTGCTGTGCGACAAAGTGACTTTCGGCCGCAGCCCAGACTGGAGCGCTGCCAAGCCCTTGGCCAAGTCGATCGCGTGCTTGCTGAAGCACACGGGCGGCGTGCAGGCTACGCGAACTCCTTTCACTCAAGGCGCTGCCGCCTACATCAAGAAGAACAACCTCGTGGTGAATGGCAACGAGGCAGAGGCGTGCGCATTCAGGCTGCGGGCGCTGTTGTCCCAGCTGGCCTCGCAGAAGGCCAAGGGTCGGGGGATGCCGTCTGCGTTCGTGGAGAGCTTCGGCGCCGTCATGGACCTCATCACCGTCACGCCCGCGACGACTCCGAGGGCGTCGATGGCCATTGGGCCCGCTGTGGAGATCGACGACGCGATGTCGATCAGCAGCGAGGGGGGCGATGTCGAGTGGAACCGCGAGGAGCTTCTCTCGAGCCACGACCCAGACTTGGTCGCGCTCCTGGAGGACCCCTCGGTCGTCAGCAAGGCAGCCGGCCTGCCATCGGACGACCGCAAGGCGACGTCCAAGCTCGAGACCACCGACTTGCCTCAGGACGTCGGCACGCCGAAGCCCGAGAAGCTAGTGGAGGTCGCGCCGTCCGACGTGCTCGAGGGGGGTCTGAAGGGGGATGGCGCGACGGATGTTGACACTGAGACGAAGGATGGCGACCAGGGCGCGACCTCCTTCGAGCTGCCATCGGCGCCCCCGCTTGCCGACGCAGGCGTGCAGGCGCTGTTGCAGGCGCCAGCCGCGCCGCCAGGCTCCGAGGACTGGAAGGGCTTGCAGACGAAGCTGAAGGAGGAGGCAGTTGAGAAGCAGGGCAAGGGCAAGGCGAAGGCCGCGTTGAAGCGGCCAGGGGCCGCGCATCCTGCGGCTGGCGACGACGAGGCGGCACCCGTGAAGCAGAATAAGAAGACCCCGCCTGTCGGCAAATCGGTGACTGACCCCGCGAAGATGTCGGACGAGGAGTGGACAAAGTTCCTCAACCGCGAGCACAGCAGGATCTACGGCAGACAGCTGGCCGCTCTGAAGGCTGCAGGTTTGCCGAGAGCCAGCGCCTTGGAGGGGGCGCAGTCGGCTGCGAGGGCGAGGGCGGATGAGCTTCGGACAGAGTACAAACGGCAGAAAAAGAAAGCGAGGATGTAAGATCCCGCGTGCTTGGCATCGCTGGCTTCTAGTGCGCGGGTTTGCGCGCTGGGTGCGCTCGGCTCCGAGGAGCCACTGCGCAGTTGCTCGTTTTCGATCGTCGAGATCTTGAGAAAAAAAGCGTTTCGTCGAGGACCCAACCATGTGCAGCTGAGAGTAGTGCAGCCGTGAGGGCCGTTTTGGTTGGGTGTCCCCATGAGGCCACGACGATCGTGAGGGTCGTGCCGAAATGAAGGCGGGGCGACACTATGACCATCACATCGATCGCTCGGGACACATCGAACCAATAATGCCAAATCCGTTTGGGAAAAACACGCGACATTCAGTGGCGGGGCTCACTACACGTGCAGGTCTTGCGGTTAAACATAATTTTATTGCGGGCAGGGTTGCGTAGTTATCCGCGGGCTAATGCCTCGGTGGTTGTCATGCTAAAGGTGCAAGCGCTGTTTGGGGAACTCGCGCAAGTGAGCCCTTCGATTGGTGAATTCGGCAACGCTTGTCTGGACCTCTCAAAGCTAAGCCCTAACCCCTACGCGCGGCTCGAGCTCTCAACACTTAGCCATGAGGAAAGAAGGAGGACAGAAGGATAATGATAGCGTAAAACACTAACTCTTGGAGGGGGAGGAGGAGGAGGAAGAGGAGGAGGAGGAGGAGGAGGAGGAGGAGGATGAGGGGAGGAGGAGGAGGAGGAGGAGGAGGAGGAGGGAGGAGGAGGAGGAGGAGGAGGAGGAGGAGGAGGAGGTGGTGGAGGAGGAGAGGGGATGAGGAGGAGGAGCAGGAGAACAAAGAGGGGGTTGTTGTTGTGTCGTGATACCAGGGGCCCGCCCTGGGAGAGGATGGAGCCTCTCTGTTGGCGGGCAGGCTCAGGCGCCAGGGCGCCAGATCGAATGCGTTGCCCCCCCGCCAGCTGGACCCCCCCGCCGCTCAGGGCAAGACGGGCAGGCCCCAGGGAAAAAAACATGAAAAAACAGCCTGTTTACAGGGCTGTTTTTGTGTCGCCTGGAGCACCCTGGACCCCCCACAGAGCAAAAAGCCGGTGCTGTAAACAGGCTGTTTTTTTTTTCCTGTTTTTTCCTTGCAGACACAGAGGAAAATTCAGATCCCCCCAGCTGGGGGGCGGCCCTTGGGAACAACCATCCGTGTAGCTGTTTTGGCTCGACAGCGCCCGCGGGTCGGACCCTCTTGTCCCGTCTGAGCGCCGCCCGGCAGCTGACGTGCCGCCGAAGGGGAACAAGAAACGTGCGCTCGAGGTGCCAGTGGTGTCAGAAGAAGAGCTCGAGAAGGCGAAAACTGTCCTGAAGGAAGCAGAGGAGGCCAAGAGACAACGGGCGTCCATGGTGAACTGGCTCACAGCAAACGATGTGAAGAAAGTGTACGATGCGTGGCCCATTGGGAAGCGCAGGGAGTTTTTCCACAGCTGGTTCGCCGATAAGCTCAGTAGAAGTGCAACGTCGAAATCCACCAAGTCGGTCACCTTGCTCAAGAAGAACAACAACAGGGTCGAGTGGTGGAGCATCGCCGGGATGACCAGGGAGTTCGGCGAGCAGAAGGCGAAGGAGAAGGCTGCGGTCTTCGACGCGGACCCGGCCAAGTGGCGCCCAGACCGCGACACTGGTTTAGATGGGCCGCTCAGCAGGGAGTACCGCATCAACATTGACACGCTCGACGAGGGCGACGAGGAGCGGGGCGCCCACCAGTTGGACACTGAGGAGCTCTTGGAGAGCGATGAGAAGCTGAAGGAGGCGGCGGAGTCGTTCGACTCCATGAGGGCGTGCAACGCGGGGGGCTCAGCAAGCAGCGGCGGCTGCAGCAGCGGGCTGATCACCGTGAAGAAGGAGGCCGAGGACGCTGAGCCTAGGCCCGAGGTGAATGCTACCTACCAGGCGCTCAAGGCAGACGGAAAGAAGGTGGTGTCCAACATCGGGAAAGCGTTGACCACTGCGAAGCAGATGTTCATCGACTTCAAGGGCGGGAAATTCATGGGCGAGCTCCACAAGGAGATTGCGGAGAACGTCAAAGACTTGTCGGCGGTCTTCGTGCTGGTCGAAGATGCAGTGCTGCATCCGAGCGACGACGCGACGCTCCTGGCGCTCTCCGCGCGGATCGACAGTGCCTTCGCGTCGCTGAACGACAACGTGGAGTGGTTCAACAAGTTCAATCCGAGGGAGAGCCAGCAGAAGAAGCAGAAGAAGATCTGATGGCATGCAGCTGTCGCTGCGTCGAGCCAGGCGACCACTCGGCGGTCGCTAATGGCGAGTCTGAGGGGGAGGAGGAGGAGCAGGAGGAGGATGAAGAGGAGGCGGAGGCTACGGATGAGAAGGTTGAGGAGGAAGGGGAAGAGAAGGAGGGTGAGTGGGGATAAGAAGGATGAGGAGTGGGCGGAGAATGAGGATGAGGAGGAGAAGGATGAGGAGGAGGATGGCACGCTATTTTTCGTTTCAGTGCTCGCTGGATGGGGCTGCGAGCACGCCTGTGAGCGGCCACGCTCGGTCTCGACTCCAGGGGGCCCCCAGTGGCACAGTTGCAACCATCACCGCCGCCGCCGTTGTCACCCGCGGTGTCTCCAACAGATCCGTCGACAACATCGGCAGCAGAAACATCGGCAACATCCTCAACATCACCGACATGTTCAATGCACCCACTGCAAGTAACACCATCACCATCGCAACCGCCATCGTCACTGGATCCTCTAGCGTCGATGTGTGCCTCTCTCGTTCTTGTGTTGTTGGCGGACTGGCGAAGCCCTGATCAGACCCGTGGACACCAAATAGTGATTGTTGGCGGACTGGCGAAGCCGTGATCAGACCCGTGGACACCAAATAGTGATTGAGAGGGTGATGCGTTGGCGATTGCATCCAAGCGAGACGACCACGTTGCCTACAATTGAAGTAAATGTCCGAACCAAGCTCCTAAACGATCAGCGATGGCTACATGCGTGTTCAACCCAAGTTCGGTAACGTACATGCACAAAACCCAAACGAGCGTGGGCCCAACAGTGGATCTTGCCGCTGACATGCATGGGAACGCCCACCCCTCCTGGCCGGCCTTCCATCCCTCCCCGTTTCCTCCTGCCTCCGCCCTCCTCCTCCTCCTCCGCAGCCGTTGGTTTGGCTCTCTTGCGAACGCCAACGGCGTTGAGGCGGGCTGAATGCTCATGCGGCTACACGTGGCGCATGCCACCACGCGGCCTCGGCATCCGCCACAGGTTGGCGCCAGAATCTCGCAATGTAGATGGCGCTCCAAGCGCGCCTGCGCCGCCTCGGAGCCTCAGGAGACGGGTCGCGCCAGAGCGTGACGCTGAGGATGACGGTGCTGCGCGTGCCGTTGGCAGCAGCAGCATCAGGCGCCGCCTGCAGGAGGCTGTGGCGCCAAGTTCAGCGGAGGCGACGCCTTTCACAGACCTCCTGCGGAGAAGGTGGGCCATGGGGTCCCTCAGCAGCCCTGGCGTGATCCAATTTGCCAAGGCCGCAGCTGGCCAGGGAGCGCATGATATCGGCGCTTGCGCTGGCCGCTCCAACTTGCAATCCAAACATGCGTTCAGTGCAGTGTGCCGTGCCATTGGTTCGCCAGCCGATGCTCCCCGTATCAGCTGGATAGAGTTGACGAGCCGCGAGGGCGATGTGACCTTCCACCCGTTCGTCGACCCCATCGACACATTGGAAGCATGGCATCGCAAGGGCCCCCTGGTGTTTGCTCAACGGATCGCAGGCGAAGACGGTGAGGCCGCCGAGTTCTGGCGCGCCATTCGGTCGCACACGATATACAAGGCTAGTGCGTCGCTTATCGCCCCTACAACTGTACCATTGGGTTTCCACGGTGATGCTGCGCCGACTTCGAAGTCAGACGGCTTGTTCACACTTCAGTTCAATAGCTTGTTAGGCCATGGATCCACGACCCATGCGAGAGATGTCATCACAGTTTTCAAGAAGTCAGACCTTGATGGTCAAATGTTTGAACAGATGGTGGACAGGATCGCCTGGAGCTTCAACGCGTTGGTTGAGGGGGTTATGCCTGCATTTCAGCACAATGGCTTGCCCCGCCCAGAAGCAGGCAGAACGCTGTGCAATGGGCGGAGGTTCGCCGCCATTCAGATGAGAGGCGATTGGGGGTATTATTCAGATTTCTTGTACCTCAACAGGTGGAACAATTTGCAGTGTTGTTATTTGTGCTGCGCGACCCTCGCAGGAGGGGGCGCGTGTTTCTCTCGAGCTGATCTTGGCGCCAGTTGGCGGGCAACCCTTTACGCGCACAACAGCCGCGTGATGAGATGCAGGCGCGGTGAGACCGCGCTCAGCGGCTTTTTCAAAATAAAAACGTTCAGGTTTGAAGGGATAATGGTTGATATTCCCCATTCGCTGGATCTTGGTGTGTGCAGCCACCTGATTGCGAGCGCGTTCGTGGAGATCATGGCGCTCAGGCACTGGGGCCCGAATAAAGAATCACAGATGAAGGGGCTCGTGGCCGATATCAGGCAATGGTATGCAGCTCACAAGAACGCTCGCAGACTTCAGGGCGAACTGACATTTTCCAGGCTTCGCACGCAGGCCGACTGGCCGAAGCTCAAGGAACCGCGCTAAGCAACAAATCCCACCCAACCCACGTCCCCCAGAAGAGGGATGATGGGAGAGGAGCTCCCTAGGGTGCGCAAGGAGAAGAGGGGGAGCACTAGGACGGGTAGGAGGAGGAGGAGGAGGAGGAGGAAAAGGAGGAGGAGGAGGAAACGGAGGAGAAGCGGGAGCAGGAGGAGGAGGAGGAGAAAGAGGAGGAAGAGGAAGGGGCAGAGAGCAGAAGAAGGAGAAGGCGGAGCAGGATGACGACGACGCCGAGGAAGACGAGGAGGCAAATGGCGGATTCAGGGCACCGTTTCTGGAATGGGCTGCGCCATCGTCGCACCAGCTGGATCCGCATCGGAAGTCTGGGCAGGATTCGCCCTGGAGGAACCTCGCTCGCGCGCAAGGGGCCCCCAAAGTACCAACCTTATCTCTCTCTCTCTCTGCCTGTAGCTCTCTGCTCTCTCTCTCTCTCTCTCTCTCTCTCTCTCTCTCTCTCTCTCTCTCTCTCTCTCTCTCTCTCTCTCTCTCTCGGTTCCCTCCCTCTCTCTCGGTTCCCTCCCTCCCTCTCGCCCTTTAGTTCTGTCTGTCTGTTTGTTTCTTTCTCTCTATATATCTTCCTTTCCACTCAGCCTCTCTCGCTCCGTGATATCCCCCCTCCCCCTCTATAGCATATATCACTCAGTATTGCTCCTGATATCCTCTCGCTCTCTCGATCCTTTCTCTCTCCATCCTCTTCCTCTCCGTCTCCCTCGCTGTCGCCTCTCGCTCCTTCTCGCCCCCTCTGTCTATCTACCAATATCGTATCATCGATATGTTTCTACATCTCGGTCTCGTCCCCTCTCTCGCTCTCGCTCTCTCACGCCTTGTTCTTCGTGCCCCCGTTTCTCCCCTTGTTTTTTTTGTATAATGTGGTGTTTCCATATGTCTCTTCACGGTATCTATATATATACACATATATATATATATGTCGCTTTCTTTCCCCCCCCCCATCTCTCTCTCCCCCACCTGTTCTCTCTTCGCACCCGTTCGACTACATTCGAACTTTGACGCCGTATTTCACGGAAACTCCAGGACGAAACACGTTCCGCTCATTCTAAACAACGATGGGTTCTAATGCAACCCCCGCAACGCACCCGCAACAACGTTACATGCTGCCGTCGTTCTTGGTTATGTCTTATCCTTCTTCGTCGCAATCCCCTTACTGCTGCGTTGCTGCCTCGTCTTCAGCCTAAGTTTCCCTTATTCCCTCTTCCCCGCCCTCCGTCGTTCTCCCCCCGCTCCTTCCCCTCCCCAGAGACGCCTTCTGACTACAGACCCGCCAGGCAAAGGCGGCTGCCACTCGCTGTCTCGTCCCATACGCTGCGTCCCTGGCCATGCGCTACAACTCTGGATCAGAGCATGATCGGCTACGGCTTGCCGCGTGCGACTTGCTCGCGCGGTTTTACGATTTGATGTATGAGAATGATCGGTTTCTCCCTGACCTCGTCAAAAACGAGATGGGGCAGCTCGCCCGCGCTTTCATGAATGTGTACGGCGGCGCCCTCTCGGCGAGAGCAGTCGCATTGGGGATCAGGGCATGGGAGGTGACGCCTAAGTTTCACACATTTGTACACCTTGCCGAACACCGGACGTCCATAAACCCCCGCTTCTATTGGACATACAGTGATGAGGACTTGCAACGGATCATGAAAGAAATCGCTCGGAGCCTCCACCCGAACCGTGTGGCATCAATGGTATTGTTTAAATGGCTTGTGCTTCAGTTCGATTGCTGACCTCTCGGCTGGTGAAAAGAAAAAAACGCCCTAGAGTAAAGGATGCAGCGTGGAACCCAAACAGTAGTGAGTTGCTTAGTGCGTTGGCCCGCCCAGTAGGATTTCAAAGCTGACCCCAGACAGTGAGTGTCCAGGTCAGGTTCCCGAAAAGAACCCCGATACACACGCCATCCCAAGGTGCACGGTCACTTGCTAGGTGCTGGCACGTCTCGCGCACAGCCGCAGCAATCTGCGGGTGTTCTCGGGTACTCTTGGGCTCGCTTCCAATGCAGCGCATGCGGTATGTTGGTGTTGTTCGGCGGGAGGTTTGTAGTGGGATATAAGGGGTGGGCGTTCGTGGAGCACCCTTGCTGACGCATGGGCAACGCGAGCCCCGCCGCCCAATCTCGACATGGGGTGGAGGGGGGGAGCAACCCACCATGGAGAAAAGAAGTACGGAATAACGACCATAAGTTACCACCCCCACCCCCGCCCCAAAAGACACGCCCTACCCGACAACGCACACCTTATGTAACCATTTGTGCTCTAGCCGTTTTCGTGCCGTTCTCGTAGCCACGGCCTCGGATCTGGTCGGACAGGTCGCGTCGCCCCGATGCGCTGGTGAATTCTTGACTGGGCTCTCGACGCTCGCGCGGGCCCTTGTGGGCGCGCCTGGGTGGGAGGCGCTCGAGAGCAGGACAACCCTCGGGCTCGTATCCAAGCGCCTTCGGCACTGTATCCGCCGCACATCGGCCGCGAGGCAATTGGGCATCGGTCCGCTGGGGGCCTCTCAGAGGGCTTCTTGGAACCCCAATGGCGGCGGGCTTCTGGGCAGCGGGTTTCTTGGGCTCCTTGGAGACATCCCAGTGGGCTTAACCAGTGGGCGTCTCAGTGGGCCTTGTCAGAGGCTCGCAGCTGGCTTCTCAAACGATACCTCAGAGAATCAACCAACGGGCGTCTCAATGGACATCTTGGGGTCTCTCAGTGGACATGCCAATTGGGATCTCAGTGGGCATCTCAGTGGGTATCTCAGTGGGCGTCCCAATGGGCATCGCATTGGGAATCCCTGCTGCGTGCGTCGCGGGTACTACAGGCACGTGAACGCGCATTTAGATTATGCGTGCCAAGGCCAGCAACGTGTTAGATTCAGTGTGCCAGATGTTCCTAGCATTCCAGACATCGGTATAGACCGAGGCAACACCATTAGTTTACGTGCTACCCTTCCGAATATGCCTAAGCTCGACGTCGGCAACGTTGATGAGACCTTGATTGAGATCGGCGGCAGCTCCGAGACACCGACAGCGATGGCGGCCGAGGGCAAGAGCGAGGTGATGACGGCAAGCGTCGGCGGCGGCGGGATGGTCGACAAGGGTGGCTCGACGCTCGTCGACGGCGGCGCAGGCGACACGCAGAGCGAGAGGCCCATCGACGATGAGAAGATGCAGGGGGCTCTCGACACGGGCGGCACGACGGCACGGGCGGCTCTCGACACGGGCGGCATGCAGAGCGAGATGCCCATCGACAATGAGAAGACGCAGGATGCTCTCGACACAGGCGGCACGCAGAGCGAGAGGCCAATCGATGATGAGAAGACGCAGGAGGCTCTCGACACGGGCGGCTCGTTCATTTCGAAACTCGACAACGTGGCCATGGTGTGTGAGCTGATGGCTGCAATGTCACATGTGCGCGATGTGTTGACGGGGCACTCGGGCCCAGAGGCTGATGATTTATCGGAGCCTTGTGTGAGTCTTTTTGCCGCCTGTGAGTCTTTTTGCACAGCCGCCCCCTGGGCCGCCTCTTGTGAGTCTTTTTGCACAGCGTCCACCGCCTCTGCCCCAAGCGCCCGTCGAAAGCGATAGCCCCCCCCCCGCCCCACCCGCGATCCAGCCTTTTTTGCCAGACGCCGAAAGCCAACTCGTGCGGCCCTCTGCGATTAGGTCCTGCCCCACCTGGCATGCATAGCCCCGCAGTCTGGAATGCGGCGGTGGGCGCGAGTAGCGCTGGCGAGTGGCCCAACCAAATGCAGTCGTAGTGGGGAGGGTCTTACAGTCTTGGGGCCTCTGGGTCCTAGGGTCTTGGGACCTCAGGGTCGTAGGGTCTTAGGGTCTTAGGGTATTTTGGATCCAGGGCCCCTTAGGGTCTTAGGACCCTCGGGGAGTAGGGTCTTGGGGCCTTAGGGTCTTAAAGTCTTGGGATCTTAGGGCCTTTTGGATCCAGGGTCTTAGGGTCTTAGGGTCTTAGGGTCTTGGGGTCTTGGGGTCTTAGGGTCCTAGGGTCTTAGCGTCCTCCTCCTCCTCCTCCTCATCATCATCATCATCATTATACTCGTCCTCCTCTCCTCCTCCTCCTCCTCCTCCTCCTCCCCCTCCTCCTCCTCCTCCTCCTCCTCCTCCTCCTCATCCTCCTCCTATTTCTCCTCCTCCGTCCTCTCCTCCTCCTCCTCGCCATCTCCCTGCCCCTCTTCCTCGCCGTGTCCACCTCCTCATTGAAGGCCCCATGAGGGAGGGGGCTCCCGCCTGAGCCTTCATCGCAATTCACTCACAGAGGAGGCTCCCGCTCGAGACTTCCTCGAGATGCGAACTCCCATGTGTCACCAAACCCTGTGCTTTTACAGGTGTTCCGATGACCCGCTCGGATTGCCAACAGAGCAGTGCAGCAAAATTGGGACATGAAGCCAACATTAGGACATTGTTATGTTCGTGATCGTCCACGCGCGAGCAACGCGTGCAGGCAGTTACGATGTTCGACACACGGATATGGTGGCAGGGTGGACACTTTTGCTTCAGGTCTGTGGGCTTAACGATTTCGGGCCACATCACCCAAGTTGGGCCTGCCGCGCGGGTGACTAGATCCTTCTCCTCTGTTTCCTCCCCCTGCTCCTCCTCCGACCTCGGAGCCCATAGGCCATGGGACCGTAAGGTCCTGGAAGGAGTGGGGGGAGGAGGAGGGAGGAGGGGGAGGAGGAGGAGGAGGAGGAGGAGGAGGAGGGAGGAGGAGGAGGAGGAGGACGAGGAGGTTCAGGGGCCAGAAGAGCCCTCTTCCGCCTATGGGGCCACGGAACGCGTCTGGCGGCGGGTCGGGCGGGCGGGTCTGGCGTGTCCTGGAGGCCTTTATCATGAACGTCACGAACGGCGCCACCTGGCGCAGACAGGGGGGGCAGCAGGAGAATGGAAAAGAAGTAGGAGGAGGAGATGTTTGGGATCCTCCTCCTCCTCCTCCTAGTCGTCCGCGTCTTTGCCCCTCCTTCTGCCCTCCTCCCCTTCCTCCTTTTCCTTTTTTCCCTCCAGGCGGAACAGCGACAACTTTCTCCAATTTTTCTCAGCGAAGGACCGTGATATATACTTTCAGTACGTCAGCGCTGCAGTGCGAGGGCAGGCCGGGCATTGAAACAGGCAATCCGGAAGAAACACGCATGATGATGATGATGATGATGATGATGATGATGATGATGATGATGATGATGATGATGATGATGATGATGGTGATGGTGATGATGATGATGATGATGATGATGATGATGATGATGATGATGATGATGATGATGATGATGATGATGATGATGATGATGATGATGATGATGATGATGTGTGAATGTCTGAGTGAAGCAGTGCGTGAGTGAATGAGTGAGTGAGTGAGTGAGTGAGCGCGCGGGCGTGGGTGGGTGTGTTCTCTCCTGCGCGGGGTGTCCAGAGAAAACAAGAACTTTGGATGTGGGGAACAAGCCTTGCACACATCTAACATGCAAGACGGGGTGGCCCGAAAAATAGCGCCCTAACAAAAATGACGCCCAAAGGCGCCATTTTAAATAAAACCCTTCCGCCCCAATTGCATTATGACGCGTGCGCCCTTGAAATGATGCGTGCGTTATGAGAAACCACGCGCGCGGAATGAATGATGATGCGTGCGCGATGAATATGACGCACGCGTCAGAATAATGACGCTTAAACGGCTCTGGGTCGGTCCGGGGTCAGTCCGGGGTCGGTCCGGGGAGGGTCCGGGGAGGGTCTGGTCGGTCCGGGGTCAGTCCGGGGTCAGTCCAGGGTCAGTCCGGGGTCAGCCCGGGGTCAGCCCGGGGTCAGTCCGGGGTCAGTCCGGGGTCAGTCGGGGGTCAGTCTTGGATCAGTCCTGGGGGGTCAGTCTGGGGTCAGGGTCAGTCCGGGGTCAGTCCGGGGTCAGTCCGGGGTCAGTCTGGCATCAGTCCAGGGACAGTCCGGGGTCTGTCGGGGGTCAGTCCGGGGTCAGTCTGGGCTCTCTGCGGGGTCCGTCCGGGCTGGGGTCAGTCCATGAGCCCGGGTCAGTCCGGGGTCAGTCCGGGGTCGGTCCGGGGTCGGATCCGGGGTCTGCCTGGGGTCTATCCGGGGTCTGTTTGGGGTCAGTCTGGGGCCAGCATGGGTCAGTCCAGACTTACCGTGGATAGTCCTGGAGCCCGGAGTGCCCTCCAGGATTGACCGTGCAGACCGACCCTTGAATGACCGCGTGTATATGGAGCCTGGTCGGATCGAATTCAGCGCAGCCGAGCCGACCGCCACATTGCGAGGTGCACGTGTATGTGGGAGCGCCCGAATGGAAAGGAGAGCGGAGAGTATGCTAATGTATGGGGAATGAAAATGCAAGCGGGCCGATCTAGTTGTCGGAATTGCAGAAGTCGGGGACCGAAACTTACGATCTAGTTCAGCCGAGACCTAGTTTCACCGATTCTATCTTTAACGAGCGGAGTGTAGGATGTGCATGGTGGTAATGATGTTGACCATGGTGATCTGTATGATCACGACGATGATGCTGATAATGCTGATGCTAATGGTGATGGTGATGCTGATGCTGATGGTGATGATCGCAATGATGCCGAGGATATTGGCTGTGGTGGTGATGGTGAAGATGATGGAGATGATGATGATGATCATGGTGACTCTGATGGTTATGATGATGCTGGTGATTCTGATTGTGGTGACGATGAGCATGGTGGCGATGCTGTTGGCAATGATGCATATGCTTACGATGACGATGATGGTGACGAGCATAGTGGTGAAGATCAGAATGATGACCACGCTGATGTTGAGTGTCATGGCGATGGCCATGGTGATGTTGATGATGATCATGCTGATTATGATGCAGATGCTGATGGCTGTGATGGTGGTGGTGATGAACATGGAAATGATGCTGATGGTGATTTTGATCGTGATCGTGATGATACAGCTGATCATGGTGGTGATGATGCTGTTCATGACGACGTAGATGATCATTATGATGATTGCGATGGTGATCCTGATCATGCTGATGCTGATGATGATGGTGGCGGGGATGATGCTGATGGAGACGATGCTGATGCTGCTGATGATGTTGAGTGTGCTTCTGGTGTTGATGGTGATGATGAGCATGTTGGTGATGCTGCTTACCATGATGATGTAGGGGGTTATGATGATGATTATGATTATGCTCATGGTGGTGCTGATGATGCTGGTGGTCGTTGTGATGATGATGATCGAGATGCTGATGCTACTCGTTGTGTTGGTGATCGTGATTATGCGCATGCTGGTGTTGATGCTGACCATGATCATGTATACGATTAGTGCGATGATGCTGGTGACCACGAACATGCTGATAATGCTGAGGATGATGGTGGTTGTGTCGATGATGATGGTGATGATGGACATGTTTACGATGATGGCGATGATGATGGTGATGATAATGACAAGCATGGTGAGGATGCAGTGTATGCTTATCATGGCGAGGGTGGCGATGGTGACGATGACGATCATGATCATCATCATCATGATCATCATCATGATGTTGACGATGATGGTGGTGGTATTTACGATGATGATGGTGATGGTGATGGTGATGATGATGCTGATGATGATGGAAATGATGCTGATGGTGATTCTGACGATGGTGATTATGCCGTTGATGGCGATGAGCATGGTGGTGATGATGCTGACCGTGATGATGCATATGACCATTGACGATCATGGTCAATGTTGAGAATGCTGATGATTGGGATGATGCTGATGGTGATTCTGATGAAGATGGTGATTTTAATGGTGTTGGTGATGATGAGGATGGTGGTGATGCGGCTGACCATGATGATCTATACCTTTCTTATGGTGGTGATGATGATCACGATCCTGATGATAATGCTGACGATGGTGATGCTGGTGGGGATGCTGATGATGATGCAGATGATGATGATCCTGGTGATTATGATGGTGATGATGATGAGCATGTTGGTGACCATGCTGACCTTGATGAAGTATATGATGGCGGTGATGATAACTATCATGATCATGATGATGCTGATGATTATTAAGGTGGCCGTGATTATGATGATGGAGATGATGATGGGAATTCGGATCTGCATGCTGATGAGCGTAGTGATGATGATGCCGATCAGGATGATGTACATGATGATGCATATGATTATCATGGTGGTGCTAAGGCTGATCATGGCGATCATGGTCATGATAGTGATGCTTATGAGGATAGTGGTGGCGATGATGCTGATAGAGATGATGATGCTGCTGTATGCTGGTGATTATGATTGTAGTGATGACGAGCATGATGGTTATGATGCTGACAAGGATGATGTAAATAGTTCTGATGATTGTGATGGCGATGATGATCGTGATGCTGATCGTGATGATGCAAGTGATGATGGTGGTGAAGACGATGGTGAAGGAGATGGTGATGAAGGATATGATGCTGATGATGATGATGATGATGATGATGATGATGATGATGGTGATGATGGAGATGATGATGATGATGATGATGATGATGATGATGATGATGATGATGATGATGATGATGGAGATGGTGATGATGATGATGATGATGATGATGATGATGATGATGGAGATGGTGATGATGATGGTGATTATGATAGTGATGGTGATGGTGATGGTGATGGTGATGGCGATGATGAGCATTGAGGTAATGATTCTGACCATGATGATGATGCTTATGCTGATGCTGATGCTGATGCTGATGCTGATGATGATGATGATGATGATGATGATGATGATGATGATGATGATGATGATGATGATGATGATGATGATGATGATGATGATGATGATGACCATCATGATCATCATGATCAGGATCATGATCACGGTGGTGGTGGTGGTGGTGGTGGTTCGGATCACGGTGATGGCGGTCATGCTGGTGGTGGTGCGTGATCATGACGATGACTGCCAGCGTGCACGCCCGAGTCCCGCACCCAGCTTGCGTGCGTGTTAGTTTTTGTCTTTGCTTTCCCACCCGGCCAGTGCCGGCGGCCCTGCAGGCCTCCGCGCCGGCCGCGCGGGGAGGGGCCTGCCCGGGAGGGGGCGAGCGAGAAGGAGGGGCGATAGGCCCCGCTGCGCCCCTTCTCGGCCCCGCGACGCCTTCCCCCCGGTAGGGGGGGGGCCCGTTGGCGTTAAGTCGGGCCTGTCCCTCTACAGGGGGAATATTCAAAAGTAGTCAAAGCATAGTCTGGGGACTATTTTTCGAATATCTTTTGGCCATTTGAGGGCATTTTTGGGGTATTTTTCATTTTTCGTCGAAAATCCCCATGTAGGGGGACATGCCCGACTTAAGCCTGCCCCCAGCAGGGGGGGGGCCGTTGGCGTTCTGACCGCGCGCGCGGCTGGGGACCGTTGGGCCCACGCCGCGGTCGCCGCGTGCCGCGCCCCAGCGCCGAGCAAGAGCGGCGCGCCGCCCGGCGCCGAGGCGGGCCGCCGCGGAGGGCAAGGCTTAAGTCGGGCCTGTCCCTCTACAGGGGGAATATGCAAAAATAGTCTGGGGACTATTTTTTAAAATGCCATTTTGGAATATTTTTTGAGTATTTTTCGTTTCTCGTCGAAAACCCCCTGTAGGGGGACACGCCCGACTCAACCCCAGGTCTCCCGAGAGGTGGGCTGTTCCGTCGCGGCACTTCTCCTGGGTGTCGGCCCTCGGGGCCGGGTGTTGCGAGGAGTGCCCCTGGTCCAGGGTGCCCCCAGGAGTCTCGGGGTGGCCCAGGCGGCCCCCGGAGCACCCTCTCGCGAGGCCCCGAGGGCCCCAGGGCCCCCAAGATGGAGGGAAAAGCTGGGGGCACCTGGGGCCAGGGGCACCTCTAGCAACGCCCGACGGGGGCTCTCTCGCCGGGGCCCGCGGGCACTGCTTGGGAGGGGCGGCGCTGCCCGCGTGCCCCCGGGGGAGCGGTGGGGATCTTCTGGGGCCGCGGATGGAGGAGCATGCGTCGGCGGATGTCGGGGCGGGCCGCCGCGGAGGGAGAAAGGGGAGGAGGGTGGTCGGGATCGAGATGTTTGGGAGTTCCTCGCCCCATCCTTCCCTTTGAGGGCCCCCCGCCTTGCCATTCCTCCTCTGCCTTCGCCGCCTCCTTCTTTTCCCTTTTGGGCATCCTGTCGCCTCCCCCCCTCATCGTCTTCGTTTTCCGTCCTCCCTTCCTTCTCCCTCCCTCGCCCCCCCCTCGCACCCCCCTCATATTCCCCCCTCCCCATTCCCCCTCCATCTCTTAACTCTGTAGCCATGTTGGCGCAAGCCATTTCGCACTCGAGAGGCTTGCAGGCACGTGCTTCGAAATGGCGCTCGTGCCTGCGAGCCAAGCGTGCATCCAGTGATGGCAGCGTGAAGCCGCCCATGGAGAAGGAGGTGCTGCCCGACGGCGGCACGCGGTGCGCCTGCTGCGGGGCGGCCATGTGGGGCTGCTGGGTGCCCGTCCTCCTGCCCGTCCTCTGCGTGGCCGTGGCGGCCCCGCCGGTCGAAGCGGCGGGCGTCGAGACCGAGGAGGAGGGCGCCCCCGAGGGCGCCCGGGGCCTGGCCCGACCCCCCTCCCCCGCGGCCGCAGGGGAGGACACGGATGGCCCGCCGTCTGGCGGACGGCGGCAGCAGACCGCCCTGGGGCCGGCGGCCACGCGGGCGGCGTGGGAGGAGGTGGTTCTCCCTTCTCCTCCTCCTCCTCCTCTTCCTCCTCCTCCTCCTCCTTCTCCTCCTCCTCCTCCTCCTCCTCCTTATCCTCCTCCCTCTCCCTTCTCCCTTCTCCCTCCTCCCTCCTTCTCCTCCTCCTCCCCGCTCCCGCAGCTGCAGGAGGACCGCTGGCAGGGAGCCCAGGCGCCCTGCCAGGGCCTGGCGCCGGCCGGCGGCGGTGTGGCGGCCGCGGCGCAGCGGTGGAGGGCGCCGCGGCATCCGGGCTCGCAGCCCAGCGGCGCCGCTGGCGGCCTCGCCATGCGGCGCGCTTGGCGGCCCCGGCGGGGCGCCTGGCCCCCCACGGGGGCGCTCCAGGCGGCCCTGGACTGAGCAGTTTCTTTAGGTGGGGGGCAAAGGGTGAAATCTGAAATACCGTCTCGATGGGTTTTCGAGGCTTGAATCTGCAAAAAGCGGGCAACAGAACGGATTGTTTCACCCTGAGCCCTCCACCCTCATAAAATGCTCAGCTGGAGGGGGGCTCGGTTGAAGTCGCGCTGGGATTGGCATCGGCGCAAATCGCGGGCCTGGCGCGCAGCCTGGCTCCAGGCCAGGTCCGTGCCCGGCGGCCACGGCGGCGTGCCCTGGGAGCCGATCCAGCCCCGCCCTGGGCGCCATGCGGCCAGGGCGCGACTGGACCGGCCTTACGGCGGTGCTGCAGGGCCGCAGTGGGAGGCGCATGCTCTGGCCTCGAGGGCAGTGCGGAGAGGCAAAGAGTGGCGACCTCGAGATCTGGATCTTCAACGGCTCAGGCTCGGGGACCTATCGCGCGCGCCTGCTGGAGGGCGCTTCGGCGCGGCGGCGCTGCTACGCCCAGCAGGAGACTGGGCTACGAGGCTGTGATATGTAAATCGGCGCTTCCGCCAGGTGCCCATGACCTCGGATGCGCGCTCGCCTATTACAGGTTGGCCAGTGCGTTGCTCCCAGCGTCGTGGTTTTATCCTTCCGCTCTGTTCTCTCTTTTTCGTCCTCTTCCCTCCTCCCCTCTCTCTGCACTTGTTTGCGGTCCGCTTTATTCTGTGTTGGTTCCGTTTGTGTGGAACTTGCTTTGGTGCTCTGCTATCAGTGCCTATGGCTTCGTCTGCCGTGAAACAAAGAAGACTGGGCTACGAGGCGACGCCATCGCGACGGCCCAGAAGTCCCATGGCGCCCCGCCCCTATCAGCCAAAAAGGTAGGTGACATGAATAGACGGTTACGTACCAAAAACGTGCCCGAAGTTGTGGCCGAAAGCGTCGCGCGATCGAGAATAACAGAATTTGACGATCGTCTTGACTTCGGACCAAACATGTCCGTCACGCCTCGGCGCGGTCGGAAACTTTCGGGCGCGAGTTCTGGTCGCGCCCGATCAGAGATTCGGGCGCAGTTTCGGTCGCGACGCCTCCCTGTGAGAGACGAGGCCACGTGGGAAGTCGCTGTCGAACGAGCGCTGGCGGCTGGCCCCAGTGGCGGCGGTGGCCACCGCGGACGACTTCCAGGAGGTCGGCGCCTCGGCGGGCGTCGCCATCGCAGCGCCCGGGCACGTCGGCTTGGCGCGCGTGGCGGGCACCGCCTCCTGGGACACGCCCCGTCCGAGAGCCGCGGCCGCGCGGCCGTGGCTCGGGCAGCTCTCTGCCTTTGGCTCGTCGTCGCCAACGCGCGCCCGTGGGCGGATGAAGTCCTCGGCGGGTGCAGCGAGCACCCCCGCGCCGCGCGCTGGGCCGTCGGCGCGAGGCGGGGCTGCAGCGCGCGCGGGGGGGCGCCCGCAGAGATCCAGCGTTGCCCTGGCGCCCGGGCCTCGGGCGCCCCTGGCGGCGGCCCGACGTCGGAGGGAGCGGGGCGAGCGGCCGCGCCGTCGATGTGCTTCGTGGTCGACGCGTCGCTGGAGAAGCGGCCGGCCAGCGCGCGGGTCGACCGGGCCTGCCCCGCGGCGCCTCGCAAGCCCGCGGGCCCGCGGGTCGTGCGGCCCGCCCGGGCGCGGGGGCGGGCGCAGATGCGCCCGAAGCCGCTGCCCGCTGGCCGTCGGACTGAGCCGCCGAGCCATCCGCCGTGCCCCCGTGTCACCCGCCGGCAGACGGCCGCCCGGGCGTGGGCAGATGCCGTCGGCCGCGCGGCGCGTGAGACTCGCGGCCCCCGAGGGCTGGAGCGGGCCCCCCCCACGCGCCCGAGGCGGGGCGGCAGAGCTCCCCCGCGTTCCGGCGCCAGCTCGTGGCGGAGCCGCCGAGGGCCAACGGCGCGGCGGCGCAGGCCGCAGGCAGACTGCCGCTGGCTGAAACGGGCGCTCGGCCAGCCGCAGGCTCGCTCCGCGCGGGGCGCCCAGCGGGAGTAGCGCTGGGAGCTGGAGCGTCTCCTGGGGCGCCAAGCCGCGGGCGGCCTGCTGGGCACTGGCTGGCACCGCCGGCAGGGGCGCTCGACGGCGGCCACCGCGGGCCGCTCAGCCCCGGCGCCCTGTGGCCAGATGGCGCCCGCGGAGGAATCGCTGGCGGCCGCGGACCTTCTGCGGGCCTGGGCTGCGGAGGCCCGACAGCAGGCGGACGGCGCCGAGATGGCGACGCGGGCAAAGCGCGCCGCTTCCTGGAAGGACGAGCCAGCCCAGGCGGCCGATCGCGCGGAGGGCCAACTAGACCGCCCCAGCAAGCCCGCGCCGCCGCGGCAGCCTCGGCGGGCCGAGTTGCCAGAGGTGTCGACGGCCTCGGAGAGGGCGGCGGCCCAGGCGCAGGGCGGGGGTCTGGCGGGTCCCGGCCAGTGCAGGAAGGCAAGCGGCCGCGATTCACGGCCGAGCGCGAGCCCCTCCCACCTCGCGAAACGCCGGCGCTTCGCGTCATGGCCAAGCGCTCCGAGAAGCGCGCGGGCATCGAAGTGGATCGCCCTCCCCGTCCTCGACGGCATCTTCGACGAGGGGGCTTCTGCAGTGCTGGGGGTCTTAGAAGAGATCGAGCGAGCGTTGGTCTAGGCATCGCAGGCGGGCCGCGTCGTGGCGCTGCTCATCCCGGAGGCGGCCGCCAAGGACAGGGCGATCGGCTCGCCGCCCGCACTGGTGCGCACCTGGAGGTTGCTGAACGCCCCCTACCTGCAGCGGCGCCGTGGGCACCCCTGCGATTAGGATCGCACCTCGCGCAGCCGCGGGGCCGAGTCGGCGGCCCGGGAAGTGCCGGCGGCGCGCGAGGCCGTCGACCCTGGAACGGATGGCCCAGATGTCGAGGCCGCAGCCATTGCGCTCATGGGTTTTGGTCAAGGTCTTCGAGCGGGTCCTCTTGGTAAAGCTGTGGCAAGCTGGTCTGCGTTGGGGCCTCCCGCCCTCCATCCAGGTGGTGGTGATGTCCGTGGTGATCGACGGTTGCTACGCGGCAGAAGCCGCGACCCAGGCGGCCATCGTGGCGGGCAGCAAGTGCTCGGCGGCCTTGCTGAGCATGCTGATGGTGAAGGGCATTGACCAACTGGCGCCCCGCCGCGCGTCGAATGGAAGCTGCGCGTGGGCGACATTTGCGCGGTG
Source organism: Prorocentrum cordatum (assembly GCA_963575745.1). Classification (NCBI taxonomy): domain Eukaryota; class Dinophyceae; order Prorocentrales; family Prorocentraceae; genus Prorocentrum; species Prorocentrum cordatum. The sequence goes on along the minus strand of CAUYUJ010020993.1, from coordinate 326,429 downwards.
GCGGGGTCGACGGCGGGCCCTGGTCACGAGGCGCCCGAGGTGGTTGGCGCGGCGATCGCGGAGTTCGAGACCGTGGACCGGTCCTTCTAGCTCGGCGCCGGAGGCAAGTGCTACCAGCTGGCCAGCGTGCCTTGGCTGTGGAAAGCGCTCGAGCTTGCCGGGAAACGCAATGGCGCCAGAGTGCAGGCGACGGGCGTGCACCTTGGGGTCAACGTGCCCACGTCGAGGCAGGCGGCCCAGCGCAGGCGGCAGCAGCGGGCGGAGGCGCTGCGCGACCAGACCGAGCGCTCGGCGGGACTCCGACGTCAGGGCAAGAGCATTGCCAAGGGAGTGGATTCGGTGTTGGGCAGGCCTCAAGCCGTCATGCACCTACGGCGCCTAGTGCTTGGGGGCCCGCACAGTTCTTCTTGTTTCTAGTGCCTTTGAGTGTTTCTCGGTGCGTGTATTGTTTTGTGTATCGGGCTAAGTTGCGACGCGCAGTACCATAGTGCGGGTGTAAATGGTGAGCGATTGTGATTTAATGCTATCTGCTGCTGTTGTTTGATTACTATGAATAATCAGACGACGTTGTTTTCTCCGTAAGGGCTTCGCCCCCTACCGCCGGCCCCCTCTCTACCGGGATACAACAGAGTTGCGTCGGTAAGTCTCGGCGCTGCCTGGGCGCATCTGGGAACAGCATGCGGGGGCGGACGGGAGTCATCAGCGCATCTTGAAAGTTGATGTGATCGAAGACGCCCGCGGCGAATCACCGCCGCCCCAATGCCTTTTTGGAAGCGCCTATGTGGCCGAACGTTGAGGCCAAACCTGCCAAGCTGTCGGACCATGTGTTCCCCGAATCGGTTTGGAAAGCTTTCGGGGAACACGTGGGCATCTTGAGGGTCATCTTGGCCGTCTGGAGGCCATTTTGACCCTTTCGGGCCTTCTTGGAGGACGTCTTGGAGGGCTCGTGGGCCGTCTTGGAGGCCATCTTGAGCGTCTTGGAGGCCTCTTGGGCCGTCTTGGGGGCCTTTTGGGGCCGTCTTGGGCCTCTTGGGCGATATTTGGAGGCACTTGGGCCGTCTCGGGCAGTCGGAAGGCAGAACAAAAAACAACAGCCACAATCCTTCAAACACTCGTGGGAAATAATGATTTTGGCCTTTTCGGGCCTTCCTGGAGGCCCTCTTGGAGGCCTTGGGCCATCTAAGGGCCATCTTCGGCCGTTTTGGTGGGCTCCTGGCCCGTCTGACGCCGTCGGAAGCTGTTTGGGGGGCCTCTCTGGGCCGACTTGGGGCCCTCTTGGGGTGCTCCCGGGCCGTCTTGGAGGCCCTCTTGGGGTCGTTTTGGAGGCCTCCTGGGCCGTCTTGGGGGCCTCTTGGGGCCGTCTTGGGGGTCTCTTGGGCTGTTCTGGGGCCATCTTGGAGGCCTCTTGGGCGATCTTTGGGTGATCTTTGTTGGCTCTTGGGCCGTCTCGGGTGGTCGGAAGGCCGAAAAGAAGCAAATGTCAAAATCCTTCAAACACATAGGGAGCACACGTGTTTTGAGCCTTTTCTGGCCTTCCTGGAGGCCCTCTTGGAGGCCTCTTGGGCCGTCTTGGGCCAGCTTCGAGCCAACTTCGGCCATCTTGGTGGGCTCCTGGCCCGTCTGACGCCGTCGGAAGCCGTTTGGGGGGCCTCTTTGGGCCGACTTGGGGCTCTCTTGGGGTGCTCCAGGGCCGTCTTAGAGGCCATCTTGGGCGTCTTGGAGGCTTCTTTGTGCCCTCTTGGGGCCGTCTTGGGGGCCTCTTGGGCAGTCCTGAGGCCATCTTGGAGGCCTCTTGGGCGCTCTGGGGGCGATCTTGGGGGCCTCTTGGGCCGTCTTGGGTCGTCAGAAAGCCGAAAAGGAGCACATACGAAACAATTTGAAGAACCTAAGGAACATCAATGAGTTTAGCCTCTTCGGGCCCTCCTGGAGGACCTCTCGGAGGCCTCTTGGGCCGTCTTGTAGGCCTCTTGGGCACCTCTTGGGCCGTCTTGGGCCGTCTTGGAGGCTTCTTGGGCGGACTTGGAGGCATCTCCTCCTCTCCCGGGCCGTCTTGGAGCCCATCTTGGACCATCTTGGAGGCCATCTTGGGCCAACGTTGCCATCATGGAGGCCATCTTGAGCCGTCTTGGAAGATTTGTCCGCAATTGAGCTCCTTTCCGGGTGGCCGGCGGGACGGGCCGAAGCCCCAGGGGGGGTTCTTTTGGAAAAAGAACCAAATCCAAAACCGAGAGGGTTTAGCACGCCAGGCACCCCTGCGATGAATCGACAGGGGGCGGCGGATCGAAGACGCCTACGGCGAACCACCGCCGCCCCTGCCCTTTCGGAAGCGCCTATGAACGTTGTGGCCAGAGGCCTGCCACGCTATCGGACCATGTGTTCCACGAATCGGTTTGGAAAGCTTTCGGGGAACACGTAGGGGATAATGAACATGAAGAGGAAGAGGAACAGGCCTCTTGGGCCGCCTTGAGCCGTCGCAATGACGAGAAGAAACACATGCCAACATCTTTGAAACAATTAGGGGTAATGAATGGTTTTGGTCTCTTCGGACCCAGCTGGAGGACCTCTTGGAGGCCTCTTTGGCCGTCTTGGAGGCCTCTTGGGGGCCTCTTGGGCCGTCTCGGGCAATATTGACGCCATGTTAGGCCGTCTTAGAGGCCATCTTGGGCCGTCTTGGAGGCATCTTGGGGGGCGAAGCTATCGGACCATGTGTTCCCCGAGCCGATTTGGAAACCCTTCGGGGAACACGTGGGGGAGGAAGAGGAAGAGGAGGAAGGAGGAAAAAGGATAAGGGGGAGGATGCCTCTTCGGGGTCCCTTGAGGCACTCTTGGGATCGATTGGGCCATCTTGGGACAGTCTTGGAGGCCATGGTGGGGCTATCTTGGGCTCTCTTGGGGCCTCTTGGGGGCCTCTTGGGGCTCTTTTGGGGCTTCTCGGGGGGCTCTTTGGCCGTCTTAGGACGTTCCTGGCCCGGCTGACGCCGTCGGGGGCCGTTTTGGGGGCCTCTCTGAACCGACTTGGGGCCCTCTTGGGGCGCTTCGGGGGCCATCTTGGGCATGTTAGATCCCTCTTGGGCCGTCTTGGGGCCCTCTTGGGGTCGTTTTGGAGGCCTCTTGGGCCGTCATGGAGCCCTGTTGGAGGCCTCTTGGGCGATCTTGGGGGCCTCGTGGGCCGTCTTGAGCAGTCGGAAGGCCGAAAAGAAGCAAATGCCCAAATCCTTCAAAAACGTATGGAAATCAAAGATTTTGGCCTCTTCGGGCCCTTCTGGAGGGCCTCCTGGAGGCTGGGTCGTGTTGGGCCGTCTTGGAGGCTTCTCGGGCGACCTTGGAGGTATTATCTTGGACTCTCTTGGGCCGTCTTGGAGGCCGTCAAGGACCTTGGGCGGACTTGGAGGCCATGTTGGACCATCTTGGCGGCCATCTTGGGCCAACGTGGCCATCTTGGAGGCCATCTTGGACCATCTTGGAGGATCTTTTTCTGGATTGAGGTCCTTGGAAATCTTTCTGGGTGGGCCAGCGGAACGCGCCAGAGGCCCAGGGGGAGTCCTTCTGGAAGAACCAAAACCAAAACCGAGAGGGTTCAGCACGCCAGGCACCCCTGTGATGAATCCACAGGGGGCGGCGGATCCTAGTGGTCTTCAGCCCGTCCCGCCACCGTGCCTGGGTTGTGGGTATGAGGACTCTTGTATATGTGTTGGGTGTCGTGGGGAGCCTCTCGGGGGCCTCTTGGAGGCGGTTTTGGCACCTCTTTGGGGCCTCTTGGGGCCTCGTGGGGTATGTTTTGGGCTTCTTGGATGCATCTTGGGTGCCTCCTGAGGCCTCTTGTAGGAGATCGTGGCCTCGGGGGCGCGAATTTACAGCGTTTTGCGAGGGATCGTGGCTTCGGGGGCGCGAATGTGGCAAATTTTCGCGGGATGGTGGCTTCGGGAGCGCGAGTGTGCTCTAATCTACGGGAGATCGAGGCTTCGGGGGGCACGATTGTGGCGTAATTTGCACGGGATCGTAGCCTCGGGGGCGCGACTGCGGTGTAATTTGCGAGGGATCGTGGCCCCAGGGCGAAAACGTGGTCTAATGTACGCGGGATCGTCGCCTCAGGAGCGCGAGGACGGCATATTTTACGACGGATCGTGGCTTCGGGAATGCGAGTACACGGTGATTTGCGAGGATCTTGGCTTCGGGGGCGCGAATGAAGTGTAATCTGCGAGGGGTTATTGCATCGGGGGCGCGAATCTGATGTATTCTTAGGTATACCATGCCCCCCTAGAAATTCAAAACACACGACTCGGGCGTAGTAATCGGGGTGGTTTCCGGCTCCCCCCTCGCGCGGAAAGCAGCTATTTACAGTAGGAAACACGAGGCAGTATTGTAATATTGGAAACTGGAAAGTGGAATTGGTGCAGGGAGCAGGACACCTCCGCCACGCATCTTGGTGGCCGCGCAAAGGGGGCTGGCGGACACACTTCTGTGGAGAATCTCCCAGAGTTTGTCATGCAGAATACTTCAGATAGTGGGTTTGTAGGGAAAGAGTGGGGAGTATAGAGTGGAGGTGAGAGAGCGGGAGAGAGGGAGAGAGAGAGGCAGAGAGAGAGAGATACAAGAGACAGATGAAGAGAGAAAGAGAGACAAAGATAGAGACAGAGGCAGAGGGAGACCAGAGCAGAGCAGAGCGTAGAGAGTGGAGTCGAGACGATATTGCACTGTCTGGTCACGCTTCGCTTCTACGCTATGTTCTCTACGCTCCGCTCTATGTTTCTGTTCGCTGCGCTTGGGTCCGCTCTGTGCTGTAATATTTCTTCTCAGTTCTATTAGATCTGCTCTGCTATTCTACCCTATCAGCTTTCCTACTCCCTCCTGTGCTCTTGTTCTCCACCGTTCTCCCTGACCCCATTCTCGATCCAACCGCGTGCTCTGGTCTCTGCTAAGCTCTCTAATTTACCCTGTTCTCCAGCATCTACTCTCGACTCTCCCCTCTCCGCTCCCGTCGCCACCCTGTTCTACGCTGCGCTCCATTGTGTTTTGCACCCATGCTGTCTCGTACCTGTTCTCGATTCCTTACTGAAGCGTCCACTGAAGTGCCCAGTTCCAAGTACATTGAAATTTCCCTTACCTGCTCCCTATTAAGCTGAAGTGTCCACTTATTACTCCACTTTGCACTTTGCCCGATTTGATTCTGCACATGCGTGTAACGAAGGTGAGGGAGCAGGAGGAGAAGCATGAACAGGATGAGGACGGGAAGTCGGAGGACAAGGACGAGATAGGCCACTTAAAGGTTCAGGGCGAGGACGCGGACGATCGTGAGATCGTGAGGACAGCTTGGACGACGACCGCGACGACCGACGCCGTCAAGAGGCCCCTGGAGGTCCCTGGAGGTCCCTTGAGGTCCCCAGAGAAGAGAGAGAGAGAGAGAGAGAGAGAGAGAGAGAGACAGAGCGAGCCGTGCACATCCAGGGCGCATTGCCACCTGCAGGCGGGACTCGTGGCATTCGGGCTCACGCCAGTGCTTCAAAGCCCGAAGAATCAGAGGGGGGGCCAAGACGTCCTACAAGGTCCCTGGGTGCATGGCTGTGGTGGGGCTCCGCGGTCTGAATTGTCGTTCTGGTTATGGTTTTTGTTGTGTTTCCCCCATATCCAAAGATGGGGGTCTTGTTATTACTTGGACGCCTCCTACTCCTCCGTCCTCTTCTCCTCTTCTCCTCCTCCTCCTCAGGCCTAGACGTACTCATATATTGATTTACTCATACACAGATCTACTCGTGCTCAGACCTTATCAGATCAACTTACTCATACTCAGGCCTACTCATACTCAGACCTACTCAGACGCACACTCACTCATGCTGAGATTCACTCATATCCAGACGTACTCATACTCAGACCTTTTCATTGTCTGACTTACTCAACACACAGCAGACTGTGAGGATGTCTCAGGCGGGGCGCTGGTTTCAGCACCCCAAGGGGAGCCGCCAAGGGGTATAACACGGTCCCGTTCGCGGCCGTCTTGTGGGGATGTCTCAAGCGGTTTGTCTGTGTTCTGTCCCAACATCCTTCGTTCGGAGAGCAGATTGTGAGGATGTCTCAGGCGGTGCGCTGGTTTCAGCACCCCTAAGGGGGGCCGCCGAGGGGTATGACACGGTCCCGTTCGCGGCCGTTTTGTGGTGATGTCTGAAGCGGTTTGCCTGTTTGTTGTCTCAACATCCTTCGCGGGGCGCTGGTTTCAGCTGCTTGAGGGGACCCGCCAAAGATGCTTTCACGGCTCCGTTCGTCGCCGTTCTGTGGGGATGTCTTTAGCGGTGTGCTTGTTTTCTGCTTTTGCGTTGTGTCCCGAGTGGCTCTCCCCGTTGCGTACGGTGGTCAAGGAGGGGTGACCAGGTGTTGTTGGTGCAGAGCTTGTGTCACCGTGGGGTGTTGCTTTCTCTCTCCGTGGTGTTTTCCAATCTTGTCGTCGTCAGCGGGAAAGGGAACTTGAGAAGTTCCATTCTCTCGCGTGTGTTTTGGGCTGGGGAGTGAACTTGAAAAAGGTTCACTCTCTAGCTGCGGGAGAGGGAACTTGAAACAATTCACTTTCCTGCTTGTGGTCGAACGGGGGAGGGAACTTGAAAAAAGGTTCACCCTCCAGGCAGGGACAGGGAACTTGAAAAGATTCACTGTCCCTCGTGTGGTCGGACTGAAAGGGGGAACTTGCAGAGGTTCACCCTTCAGTCGCAGGACAGGGAACTTGCAAAGGTTCACTTCCCCGCATGCGATCGAACTGGAGAGGGAAGTTGAAAAAAACAATTGTTCGCTCTCCAGGCGGGGGAGAGGGAACTTGAACAGGTTCACTCTCCCTCTTGTGGTCGGACTGAAGGGTGGACTTGAGAGAGGTTCACCCTTCAGCCGCGGGAAAGGGAGCTTGCCCAGATCCCTCTGCCGCGTGCCTGGCGCTGCAAAGCCCGACGCCCAGCGCAGGCGGCTGTTTGCTTGTTTTTCTTTTGTGTCCGCGCTCGGCTTTTTCCCTGCCTTCGCGCTGAGCCAAACCTGGTCCGATTACAAACGCGGGCGGCCACTGCGCGAACGTATTCACTTTGCCCCATCATCCTACGTTTCTCTTAGGTGCTCGCCCAAACATCGCCCGATGCCAAGTGCGGACGGCACTCCGCGTAAATTCTCCAGTGGCTTCTTCTACGAGGTAGCCCCATCTTGGTGTGGGCGGCGCAAGCGAACGACCTATGCCACTGTGCTTCCGACGCAGTGCCAATGAATTCTTTGCTTCGGCAAAAAGAGATGCGGTGCTGCTTGCGGATAAACATATACATGCGTTGGGTGTGCAGCCGAGCTGCGCACGTGTGCTCGTCGCTCACGTAGACGCGCCTTTCTAGCACAGCTATAGTAGACATATTTTCATCATAGCACTACCTACACTATGAGATGCACATATGGCTCATATGGCCTGATGCAATATCACATTTTTTTCTCTCTCTCCATTTTTTTATATAAAAATGCACATATGGGGAGCTCCACGCAGTGAGTATTTTTTGTCGTTTTCGCCCGCGACCCGCCCGCAACCTCCCGCGACCCACCCGCGACCCATCCTCGACCCACCCGCGACCTATCCGCGACCCATCCGCGACCAACCCACGTTGCTATGACAAGCAAACAGTCGGCGCCTGAGGCGGGGTCGTTGTGTGGTGAAAGAGTCGGCGCCTGCGGCACCTCCTTCACTGTTTTCCTCGAGCCACGCAGGCTGCCGACGCCCTTCCCCGTCCCACCTCACTCGGATCCACAATTGCGGGGGACATGGTAGTTAGAGAGATTGCTTAAACTGTCCAACAAAACATTCTGAACCTCGGACCTCGAATCCTCTCCTCAATCTCGCCCCGTCGCAGGCTGCGGCGACGACATTAGCGAGCCTCGCGGATGACGACGACGAGAATGGCGGCGGTGGCGGACGGCGGCGGCGGCGAGCAGCGTTGGCGACAACGGGGGCGACGACGAAGATGACGACGATCACGACGAGGGCCGACGACGTCTTCCAGAGGTCCCTGGAGGTTGGCAGAGCCCTACGGAGGTCGAGGTCCACAACAGGGCCAGCGGCCTGGATCCTCGAGCCCTCGATCCGCGACCTTCGATCCTCGAGCCTCGATATGTAGTGGCAGCGGCGGCGGCGACGAGTCCCCGACCTCTCCGGAGGTGAGCTGCCAGAGCGTGGAGGCGGGAGTCCTCTTGGGGCGTCTTGGATTTTTTTTGCAGTCATGGAGGCCTCTTGGGGCGTCTTGGGTGCCTCTGGGGGAGCCAGATAAAGCGTCTTGGAGGTCTCTTGGGGGCCTTTTGGGGACAGCTTGGGGGCCTCGTAGGGGCTTTCTGGGCCTCCTGGGCACCTCTTGGGGCCGTCTTGGGGCACCTTCGGGAGCCTCGGGGGCCATTTTCGGGCAATCTTGGGAGAGACCGACCAAAGGAGTCAACATGCGGCCAAAACCTTAGTAACATTGATACTGTTGGCATTCTCGCCGATGCCGCTTGGGGCGTTGTGGATGCCTCTGGAAGCCTTCTTGGGGCGTCTTGGGGGTCTCTTGGGAGCTTCGTGGGAGCCCTCTTGGAGCGCCCTTGGGAACCTCGGGGGCCATCTTTGTGCCATCTAGGAGGAGATCGATGAAAGGAGGGGAGCTCTTAAATTTGGTATTCCCTCCTGGAGGCAAGCTTGTGGCCAACACCTTGGTGGAATCAATGATTTGGGTTTCCCCGCCGAGGCCGTTTTGGACGCTCTGACAGCTCGCGCAACCCCTCTAGAGGTCCAGGGGGAGGGGGTCGGGAAAGGGGCCAAAACACCCTCCTAGATAGGCACCCCTGAGGCCCGAGCGTGCCAGGCACGCCTGGTGCGCCAGATGCGCTACGTGCTCCACGTGCGCCAGGTGTGCCGCATACTCCAGCTGCGCCAAGTGCACCACGTTCGAGGTGCAGAGTGTGTGTCAGGTGCGCCTGCGCACGTGGTAGTAAACATCGGGAATCATGTCGGCGCCCACCACCCTTGTGGAAAACCAGTGCCCATCATGGTGTCTGGCGGGCCTGCACACAGCAGGCCATGCGCCACCACCTCCGCCGTCCCCGTCAAAAACCACTTGACACTGATCGCGGGGTGGCCGCGTATCATCCAGATAACTAGCCGCGAGGTGCCTCCTGTATTGTAGTGTTTTGTTGTGTTGACCACTCGCAGTGCGCAGCCTCGGCGGGGTGGCTGGCCATCACGGCGTCCTGGTGGGCCTGCACATCGCGGGCAGTCTGCTGGCCCCCCCGCCGTCCCAACCAAGAGCAGCTAGTGCACAGTTGCCGCGGGGTGCCCCCCCCTCCGCGAGGATGCTTTCCTGAACTCCGCTTCGTGAGCGGAGTTCAGGAAAGCCTCCTCGAGGGGCAGCGGATTCTTGCGAGGTGGATTTGTCAGCAAAAACAATTACCTTGGCGAAGGACCCAACCATAGGCATTTTTTTGTAACGCGTTGTGGGTACCGCTTTCGGTGGGGCTCCCTATGGGGCCACGAAACGTTGCCCTGGGTGGGGGAACCGCATGCGAGAGCAGCCATTGGGGCCTTCGTTGGAGCTCCCTATGGGGCCACGAAGCGCTGCCCAGGGTGGGGGAAACGCATGCGAGAGCAACCACTGGGGCCTTCGGTGGAGCTCCCCATGGGGCCACGAAACGCTGCCCAGGGTGGGGGAAACGCATGCGAGAGCAACCACTGGGGCCTTCGGTGGAGCTCCCTATGGGGCCACGAAACGCTGCCCAGGGTGGGGGAAACGCATGCGAGAGCAACCACTGGGGCCTTCGGTGGAGCTCCCTATGGGGCACGAAACGCTGCCCAGGGTGGGGGAAACGCATGCGAGAGCACCACTGGGGCCTTCGGTGGAGCTCCCTATGGGGCCACGAAGCGCTGCCCAGGGTGGGGGAAACGCATGCGAGAGCAACCACTGGGGCCTTCGGTGGAGCTCCCTATGGGGCCACGAAGCGCTGCCCAGGGTGGGGGAAACGCATGCGAGAGCAACCACTGGGGCCTTCGGTGGAGCTCCCTATGGGGCCACGAAACGCTGCCCAGGGTGGGGGAAACGCATGCGAGAGCAACCACTGGGGCCTTCGGTGGAGCTCCCTATGGGGCCACGAAGCGCTGCCCAGGGTGGGGGAAACGCATGCGAGAGCAGCCACTGGGGCCTTCGGTGGAGCTCCGTATGGGGCCACGAAGCGCTGCCCAGGGGGGGGGAAACGGGCCTTCGGTGGAGATGGGGCCACGACGCTGCCCAGGGTGGGGGAAAGCGAGAGCACCACTGGGGCCTTCGGTGGAGCTCCCTATGGGGCCACGAAACGCTGCCCAGGGTGGGGGAAACGCATGCGAGAGCAACCACTGGGGCCTTCGGTGGAGCTCCCTATGGGGCCACGAAGCGCTGCCCAGGGTGGGGGAAACGCATGCGAGAGCAGCCACTGGGGCCTTCGGTGGAGCTCCCTATGGGGCCACGAAGCGCTGCCCAGGGTGGGGGAAACGCATGCGAGAGCAACCACTGGGGCCTTCGGTGGAGCTCCCTATGGGGCTACGAAGCGCTGCCCAGGTTGGGGGAAACGCATGCGAGAGCAACCACTGGGGCCTTCGGTGGAGCTCCCTATGGGGCCACGAAGCGCTGCCCTGCGAGAGCAGCCACTGGGGCCTTCGGTGGAGCTCCTATGGGGCCACGAAGCGCTGCCCAGGGTGGGGGGAAACGTATGCGAGAGCAGCCACTGGGGCCTTCGAGTGGAGCTCCCTATGGGGCTACGAAGCGCTGCCCAGGTTGGGGGGAAACGCATGCGAGAGCAAACACTGGGGCCTTCGGTGGAGCTCCCTATGGGGCCACGAAGCGTCGCCCAGGGTGGGGGAAACGCATGCGAGAGCAACCACTGGGGCCCTCGGTGGAGCTCCCTACGGGGCTACGAAGCGCTGCCCAGGGTGGGGGAAACGCATGCGAGAGCAACCACTGGCGCCTTCGGTGGAGTTCCCTATGGGGCCACGAAACGCTGCCCAGTGTGGGGGAAACGCATGCGAGAGCAACCACTGGGGCCTTCGGTGGAGCTCCCTAACGCTGCCCAGGGTGGGGGAAACGCATGCGAGAGCAACCACTGAGGCCTTCGGTGGAGCTCCGTATGGGGCTACGAAACGTGTGAGAGGTGTGCCGAGAGCAGAGGCAAGGAGGGGGAGGAGGGAGGAGGGAGGGGGCAGCGGGAGGAAGGAACGCGGGGCGCTGTCTCTTCAGAACGAGGACCCAACACCACAGGATGGTTGGGAAAAACAGTTGCCGCGGGGTGCCCGCACAGGATCCGGATGTTGGCCTCGGAGCGCCCGCTGTAATGCTCCTGTTTCTTGACGGGGATGTGCTGGCCCTGCGCGCAGGCGGGCGTTGTGCGGGCACCCCGCCGCGGCCGTCCCCCCCGCCGTCCCAGCCAAGAGCCGATGGCGCAGTTGCCGCGGGGTGCCCAGACGTGATCCGGATGTTGGCCTCGGAGCGCCCGCTGCAGTGTTCCCTGCTTCTCGGCGGGGACTTTTGCTGGCCTTGCGCGCAGGCGGGCGCTGTGCGGGCGCCCCTGCCGCCCCCCCGGCCAGAGCACGACGCAAATCAGGAGGGGAAAGAAAAACACAGACACAGTGAATCGTCGATTCCCCAGAAAAGATGGGGAAATGTGGGAAGTGGGGGGAAAGACGAAAACCCAGAGAGTATGGGGAAATATGGGGGATATTGTTGTTTGCGTGTATCTATTTGGGTGTCCCATGGCCCCTTCAACAGAGTGCTCGCGCCCCCCCCCTCCCCCGATCATAACCCGAGAGTTGGCCCCAAGGCGGATTTTACCCAGGCATGATCGCATCGTAAACAAAATCAGGACGGTCAGTTTTTGGCTATTTTCGGCCCCCGGTGGGCCCTCGCCGGGCTTCGGGGCTGTCAAAAAACGACTCGGGACGAAAAACCGGTCCCGGGGAAGGGGGCAGGACTTCCAGGGGCGCCGACCTGAACCAAATCAGAACGTCGCATGTCTGGGTACAGTGCTTTTGACGGGGATGGTCGCGGGGGGCCTTCTTAGTTTTGGTTGGCTGCCGGTCGCCCAGGGGAGGAGTTTACCCACAGGGAGCCGGGATAAGCCCTTCCCCGCAGGGGAAGAAGGGGGGCTGGAAGGAGACACTCCCTGTGCCACTCACGCCCTGGATGGCTGGTGGGACGGACAGCACGCCACGAACGGACCGTTTTTTCTGTCGCGAGCCTTGTGCTGACGGTCCCGGGGCCCGGCGAGTCCCCCCAGGGGACGAAGATGGACAAACACGCGTCTCGTCATGTTTTTTTCGTGACGCAAGGGGATCCCGGGTGCCGGCGTCGGCGCCGTCGGCTGCGGCGCTCGCGCGATCGATCGATCTTTCGAGCGGTCGCCGCGCCGCCGCGGGCCGCAGCTGCGCGCAGCCGGCCCCCAGAGGGGCCCCTCGCGCGTGGCTGGCCTCGGCCGCGTCCCCGCTGGCCTGCCGCGACAATGGTGCCCGCCCCTCCGCCGCCCCTCCGCCGCCGCCGCCGTCGCCGCCGTCGCCGCCGCCGTCGCCGCCGCCGTCGCCGTTGTCGCCGTCAGCGTCGGCGTCTTCGTCGTCGTCGTCGTCGTCGTCGTCGTCGTCGTCGCCGTCGCCGTAGTCGTCGTCATCGTCGTCGTCGTCGTCGTCGTCGTCGTGTCGCCGCCGTCGTCGTGGTGGCCGCCGCCGTCGTCGTCGTCATCGTGTCGCCGCCGTCGTCGTGGTGGCCGCCGCCGTCGCCGTTGTCGTCAGTGTCACCGTCGCCGTCGGCTCCGCCCCCATCGCCGCCGCCATCTTCGTCGCCACAGTTGTCGCTGTCGCCGTTGGTGCTGGCGCAGGCTCGCAGATGGAGGCGCGAGGATAAATGTTGGTCCCTGGCCTCGATGATGCCGCTGCTCGTACTGGAGAGCCCTCATCGCCACGGCTGGATTCTCCTCAAAGTTCTGGCCAGGATGCACCCTGGGAGAGAGGTCTGGGAAGCAAAGGTGTCCCTGCATCTTTGCCCTCCCCCCCCGCTGAGACATCGAACAAAATCACAACGACGGGAGGTTTTCGGATTGTTTTCGGCCTCCTGACGCCCTCACTGGGCCCAGGACTGTCAAAGAACGACGTTCTCGTGGCGAGAAGCCCGCCCTGGGCAATGGGTCTAGAGCTCTGGGGGCCCACGTGCAGCAAACGTTATGACGCTGGGGAGCTGGGGAGGTCCGAGGTCTCCCTGGCCTTTTGGGCCTCGGGGGGCGCCCTCGTGGATCCACTTCAGATTCTGGCTGGAGCGCACCCCAGGAGAAAGTTCCCGGGGTCGTGGTCGACGTGCTCGTCCTTGGCATTTCTGGCACGTCTTGTGATTTTTGGCGCGGTATCAGTCTTCGTCGTCGCCGTGTCGCCGCTGTCGTGGTGATGTCAGTGTCGCCGACGCTGCTGCCGTCGCCGGTGTCGTCGCCGTCGCCGCCGCCGCCGCCGCCATCTCCGTCGCCATAGTCGTCGCTGTCTCCGTTGTCGTCGCCATCGCCGTCGCCGTCGCCGCCGTCTTCGTCGTAGCGGTACGAGGATTGAGGCTCGAGGATAGAGATTCGGGAAGCTTTCCCAGTCAGGGCATGGGCCCATGATTCTCCTTTAGATGTCGGGCTTGTGGCCCTAGACAGAAAAGCAGGGCGTGTCGGAGTGGCCGGCGGATGCTTCACACGTAATGTTTCAAAATGCATGCGTGCACCGGAGAGGTAACCGAGCATCGTTCGGCGCGTGCGTTCTGTGCGGGTGTTTCGATGTATGACTCGGTCCATGACGCGTCAGTTGCAGTTCCCAGCGACTTTGTGCACACCCCGGGGGTGACAAAGTTCCCCTCCAGGCAGGCAGCCGTCTCCAGCGTGACCGGCCCGAATCCGTTGGCCTTCGAGTCGCCTCATCGCAGTGTATTTGTTCCACTCCGCCAGCACCCCGGTTCTCGAGCCTCGCTCGGACGACTGCCCGCCCGCCCTGGCTGTTCGGCGGCAGGCCAGGCGGCGGGGCTTTCGCCGCCGAGCTGTTCTCCAGCTCTCCCAGGTCGGCCTGGCAGAGAAGCCCGGGGCCCCGCACGACGTCCCAGGAGGAGGAGGAGGAGGAGGAGGAGGAGGAGGAGGAGGAGGAGGAGGAGGAGGAGGAATGGGAGGAGGAGGAGGAGGAGGAGGAGGAGGAGGAGGAGGAGGAGGAGGAGGAGGAGGACCAGTGTACACTCAAGAGGCAGCAACGTCCCACCCAGGAGCCCGAGGCCGTCCCACTGCGCCTCCCCGCTCGTCGCGGTCCGAGCGCGCCGCCCGATGCCCTCTCTCCCTCTCGCGGCCGCCCTCCGCCTTGCCTCGCCTCGCTCTGTGTGGTGGCTCGCCGTGCGGCGAATCAGCTTGGGCCTCCAGCGCGCCGCGCGGCCGCTGGCACCGCAGCAGCAAAGAGTCAGGTGTGCAGGCGACTGCGGGGGTATCTCGGCGGCGAGCGAGGGGGGGAAACACGGAGGAGAAGGCCTTCTCACGAGGCGGCGGGCGAAGCCCTCGCGCCCTCCGGGAAGTGTTCTGTGTCTTCGGGGAAGGCTCAGAGAGCTTCTCAGAAGGCTGGGGGACTTCCGAGCGTTCTGAGAAGGCCTCCTCCTTCTCGCTTCCCCCCCTCGCTCGCCGCCGAGATGCAGGCGGCCGCGGGGGTATCGATCGCCAGGGTGTGGGATTTTTTCACGCGTGCAGATCCGTGAGCGAACGGCGGGTGTCCAACATGCGCCTGCCCCCTGCATATTTGGCGCGCGCTTTTCGTTTGTGTGTGTGTGCGCGCAATGGGGGTATCCATCGTGCGTCTGCCGTTGACTTTGGCGTGCGATTTGTATGCCCTCGCGGTATCCAACAAGCCTCTGGCACGCGTTGTCGCTAGCGACTTCTTCTCACACTTACCTGGCAATATGAGCGTGGCCCCAGGGTTCTGCTGTCGGGCCTTCGGCCACAGACCGGAGCCATGAAACGCAGGTCGCGATTCATTGCCCCAGGGGGTACTTTTCTCGGAACTGGCGCGGGTCCAGGGTTTTCTTGTAGTTTGTTGTGCTGGCCCTTCGAGTGCGAAGTATTGGCGGACCTTCTCTACAAGGTCGAGAAGGGCCGGTGGATATCTTGTTGAAGGTGTACCGTTTGAAGCGCTTGTTTGGGGAATCATGGTCTCCCGCCTTTTTCATTCTCTGGCATGCAGTGGGACGCGACCTGGTACTGCGAGCGCTGCCTCGTCGACCTCTGGAACGCCCGCCCGACCGACGCCCAGGAAATGCTGGCCCGGGACGGGGCTCGAGTCTACCCCGACAACCCGCCCAAGCAGAAGCTCCCCTTGCCGCAGCAACCCGTCCCCAACCCGCTCCTGGACCAAGGAGCAGCAGGCGCCCCTGGCGGCGGCCCCCCGACCCCAGTCGACGGAGGCAAACCGGCCCCGCTGACTTACCATCCCCTGCGCCTCTTCCCGCAGGCTCCCCCGCCTGGAACTGCCCACGACAGCGGAAAGCAGGCACCGGAAAGGTTCGAAGGCGCCCTTCACACCTGCCAATCTAGGCCTTCTAGATGGGGTCCGAGTATATGGGGTTGGAGGATCGAGCCGCATCGCCGATGCATCGACGATGCGTCTCGATGTGGAGTTCGTGTTTCCCCACGCCGAAGTCGCCGATGCGTCGGCGATGCATTGGCGAAGCGGCGCGATCCTCCGACCCCATCTACTCGGACCCCATCTGGGAGGCCTCTAGCCAAGAAGGTCATGCCCCAGACGACACCGCGCACCCACAGAGCAGGGAACGACAGCAACAAGGGCGCGGCCCGCGCACGCGCTGCCGGCGACACGTCACAGCCGCGCACCAGGTCCTGCAGGAGCGACCGCACCCCCCAGCGGCGCGCTCTCAGGGGGAACACGGGCGCCGGCCCAGCAGACGCCCCCCCCGCAGGCGGACTCGCAGTGGGCCGCGCAACGACAGCATGCCTCCCGCAGTGCCCATCGTAACTCCAGACCCGGAACCCCCCCGGGAAATGAAACAATCATGACGGGAGTTTTTTTGTTGTTGTTGTTGCTGCTATTTTCGGCCTCTGGGGGCCAATACCGGCCCTCGGGGCGGTTTGACGCCGCCTGCGCCTTCGCTTGCGGCTGCGACAAAAAGTATCCCCGCCAGCGCCTCTTCGGGCCATCCCTGGGTGCCGCGAGGGGAAGAGGAGGAGGAGGATGAGGGCGAAGAGGACGAGGAGGCCGAGGACGCAGATGAGGACGGGGACGAGGAGGACTAGGAGCAGGATGAGGTCGACGCGGGCGAGGACTCATGGAACGATCTAGAGGTATTCTTGCGGCTGCTGTTGCTGCTGCTGCTGCTGATCTCTGGGAATTTGGGGGGCCCTCTTGGAACCCTCTTGGTAACTCTTGAAGGCTTCTTGGGATCAGCTTAGAGGCCATCGATTACAGGATGGTGGGGCCCAACTCAGCTCCCCCCTCAGGAGCCAGCAAACCGCTTCTTGGGGCTCTCTTGGAGCGCTCTTGGGCGCTCTTGGAGCTGTCTAGGGGCCGTTAGGAGCATCTTGGGAGCCATCTTGAGCCAGCTTGGGCTATCTGAGCCACCTTGGAGGTCATCTTGGACTCTCTGAGACCGCTCGGGGGCCTCTTGGGGGCCTCTCGGGTGCATCTTGGGGCCCTCTTGAGACCCTCTTGGAGTCGGGTGCCTCTTGGGGCCCTCTTGGGGCTCTCTTGGGAGCCTTGGAGCGCCTTTTGGGGCCATCTTCGAGGCTATCGATCAAAGGAGAGATTCACCCGATCGAGGCTCCCCCCTCGGGGGCCACGATCCCCGTGAGTGGTGCCAAACATTGCCCCTCCCAGGGGCCGATCTTGGACGCTCCAACGGATCGCGGCCCCTCCCGTCCAGGTCCAGGGGAGGGGTAGGGGGAGGGGTCAAGACTCCCTCCCCGCCCGCAAGCCGTCTCGCTCATTCCCACCCGCCCTCCCAACACATACGTAGCACCCGACTCTGGCCCGAGCCTCGGCATATTCAGCAGTCGTCTTTGGATGGGCAGCTACTGGGGGCCAATCCGCCGCCGCCGCCGCCGCTGCCCGCCGCCGCCGCCGCGCCGCCGCCGCCGCCGCCCCGCCGCCGCCGCCGCGCGCGCCGCCGCCGCCGCCGCCACCGCTGCCAAGTCGCCGCCGCCGCAGCCGCTGCCACCGCCCACCGCCGCCGCCGCCGCCGCCGCCGCGCCGCAGCCGCCGCCGCGCCGCCGCCACCGCCGCCGCCGCCGCAGCCGCCGCAGCCGTCGCCGCCGCCGCCGCAGCCGCCGCAGCCGCCGCCGCCGCCGCCGCCGGCAAGTGTACTCTGTATTGCTTTTTTGACAGGGGTGGGTGGGGGAGGCCGCATCGGGTTGGCTGCGCATGCTCCGAATTTGGGGGCATAATGTGTTTTGTATTACTTTTTTCGCAGGGATGGTGGGGGGTGCCCGCATTGTTCGTGGTTGGCTACCAGTCGCCTGGGGGATGGGGTGTTTAGTAATAGGGAACGGTGATTAACCCCTCCGCGAAGGGGATGGACGTTTTTTGGAAGAGGAAAGAAACAAACGTCATCGTTAGACCACCTGCGCCCAGAGGACTGGCGGGATTTGGAATGGGTCGTGGCCTTTGGAGCGCGAGCGCAGCGCAAACTTACTTGGAATCGTGGCCCTGGGAGCGCGGACACAGCGTAATTCTTCACGCTTCGCGTGTCCTCACCTGTGCCCCCGCACCCCTTCCTGGGGCAGCTGGCCATCCGACGTTCGTCCCTCCTGCTTCCCTGGCATTTGGTGTGGGCGTCGGGTTGGGATTGTGAAAAGAGCTGACGGCCATCAGCCGTATCCTCGGTTTCCCGACTCCCCCAGGCGTGCTCCCTGCCACCAGCCGTGGGCTGGGTAGACTGTCATGGACAGGTGAGGAGACTGGAAATGAAGAAGGGCAGACGGCCATCAGCCGTATCCCTGGCATTCCCACTCTCTCATGCGGTCACACGGCCACCAGCCGTGAGGCGGGTAGGCCATCAAGAACGGGGGAGGAGGACGCTCGCAGTAGCAATGCTACGCTCGGGCTGACGGGGGCAGACTGGATGACGATGCTGCCACTAAGGACAGCCCCGGTCCCGACAGGCGGGGAGAGGCAGCAGACAGCTCCGCGCCAACCGCACCAGGAGGCGGCAGCGTCATGCGCACTCCAGACTCGGTTGAGGACCACCAGGCAGCCCCAGCCCCCAGTTTTCACAGCCAACTTACCCTTACGGCCATCAGCCGCTCCCTGGCCCCCCCTCTCTCTCTCTCTCCCTTTCTCTCTATACATGAAGGATGGGACGGCCATCAGCCGTATGCACCTGCAGTCTGACTTGCATCGCTCGTACGGCCATCAGCCGTCCCCTGGCGCTGGACAGCCCTGGAGGACGCCTCTTTCCCCTCGCCGGTAAGGTGATGTCAGTTCCCACCTGCCCCGGTCTTCCCTTCCCGCGCAATACGCGGTTCCCTCTGTGCGGCGTCCCCGACACACGCCCTCTGGCCAGTCCCCACGTTTGCGTCTGCAATCCCTGGGCGTCTGGTCTACAGTATTTGCCACATGAAAGATGGGGCGGCCATCGGCCGTATGTACCTGCAGCCTGACTTGCAGCGCTCGTACGGCCATCAGCCGTCCCCTGGCGTTGGACAACCCTGGAGGACGCCTCTTTCCCCTCGCCGGATAGGTGATGTCAGTTCCCACCTGCCCCGGTCTCCCCTTCCCGCGCAATTCGCGGTTCGCTCTGTGCAGCGTCCCCGACACACGCCCCCTGGCCAGTCCCCACGTTTGCGTCTGCAATCCCTGGGCGTCTGGTCAACAGCATTTGCCTCAGTTGGCCCTGACTGGTGCCGGCCTTTTGGGGGCTCGTCTGCCGTTTCATTCAGGAGTGGTTCAGCCTTCTTGCAGTGGTCTGCGCACCCCCCACTGTCGCATCGTTACCGCCTTGTCTTGGCACGTACCTTGCTACAGCTGTGGCCCTGACCCCTGGCGCCCTGTGGCGACAAGGTCCGTCTGCGTACCTGGTGACTTCCTCCCACGGTACCCACTTGAATTCGCGCGCGCTCGCACCTGTCGGGCTCTGTTCTCCTGGTTGCGCGCCACCTTCCCGGGTCCGCCCGCCTGGTGGCACCGCCCCGCTAAGCAGACGTGTGGTTTGTAGGTACAGAACAGGTCACGACCTCTCCTGGCGTGCAGGATCCAAGTCAGTCGCATGTGTGCATCAGCTACCCTGGCCGTTTGCAGACCGCTCAGCCAGCTCAGCCTCAGCCTGCGGCCCCACCGGCGGTAGGTTCTGATTCCGGGCTCGGCCGCTGTGCTCTTAGGCTCGCGCGTTGCTAATTTGATAGGCCCGTGGCCCGGACCTTTCAACTCGGCGACTGCGATTCCGCGTCCGCCCGCGACCGAAAACGTGTCCTCACCCGTACAGTCAGAAGCGCTGCTGATGCGAGCTGGCCGGAAACGAGCGGACGAGATCCTGAAGCGGTGCCCAAACGGGTTGTGATTTTCAGGGATGTGTAGAAGCGTGCAGTCGAGCATCTGCCTATAGAGGTACGATGATGAGCAGGAGGAGGAGGAGGCGGAGGAGGAGGAGGGGGAGGAGGAGGAGGAGGAGGAGGAAGAGGAGGAGGTCGGCGACGAGGAGGAGACGGAACAGGAGGGCGAGAACGGGACCGCGGAGGAGGAGGAGGCGGACGAGGACGAGGAGGAGGAGGAGGAGGAGGAGGAGGAGGAACAGGACGAGGAGGAGGAGGAGGAGGGGGATAACGAGGGGGGGGTTAATGATCAAGAGCAGGGGCATCACAAAAAATAGTGAGAACGGAGAGGAGGAGAAGGAGGAAGAAACGAATGAGGATGGGGAAGAGGATGCGGAGGACGACGAGGACGAGGACAAGGACTCAGGCAGCCATCTTGAGATCTTCTTGAGGCCTCTGGGCGCTGTCTCGGGGCCCTCTTGGGGCCCTCTTTGGGAGGTCTTGGGGCCATCGTGGGGCTCTTTCGGAGGGTATGGGGGCCCTCTTGTGGCCGTCTTGGGAGCCCTTGAGTGCCTTTTGGGGCCATCGTGGAGGACATCGATCAAACGAGGGGGCGTCGTAACTTCCCCTCCCCCCCCCTCTGCATAGGGCCCTCAAAATCACCTCTCGAAGCGCTCTTGGGGCGACTCTTTGGGCTCTCTTGGCCCATCCTATGGCCATCTTGAGGCCTCAAACGCCAATCGAAAGCGAAAAGACGAGGCGGCGAACGTCGTTGATCGATGTTCGCCTCCTGGGGAGGTCTTGGAGCACGTGGGGCCGTCTTGGAGCGGTCTTTGGGGATCGTCGGCTATCTTGGGCCATCTTGGAGCATCCGAGGCCTTCCTGGAGCCATCTTGAGCGAACATGGGCCCTCTGACGCCTCGTGGAGCCCCCCACCACACCTCAGAGAGGGGAGGGGGAGGGTACCCCTCCCCGAAGGGGAGAGGGCTTTGAAAGAGCAACGAGAACCATCGTTTGACCACCTACGCACAGATGGCCGGCGGGATTTACAAGGGATCGTGGCCCTGGGAGCGCGGACGCAGCGTCACTTATTATGGCTGGTGGCCATGTGAGCGTGAATTCGTTACAATGGCCCTGAGAGCGCAACCGCAGCGTAATGTAAGAAAGGTCGTGGCGTTGGGAGGTCGGGTCGGGTGCAGCGTACATTACGAGGCACCGTGGTTCTTTGAGCGCGGATCCAGTGACATATGCCAGCGGAGAAGGCTTACAGCTTACAGAGCAGGGTGGCTCGTCTCCGAGCACGTTGCGTGCCACGTGCCCCGGCGCGTCCCTTGGCACGTCCCCTGGCCTGCGCGTACCCCTGGTACGTCTGAAGCACGGCCCCTGACGCGTGCCGTGGCGCACCCCATGGCACGTCCCTTGGCAAGTTCTTTGTCGTGTCCCCTGGCGCTTCTCTCTTGGCACCTACCCTGGCGAGTTCACTGCCACCTCCAGCGGAGCGTCCCGTAGTGTGGCCCCTGGCTCGTCCTCTGGCGCTTCCCCTGCCCGTTCTGTGGCGCGTCCTCCTTGCGCGTCCTTTGCCACGTCCAATGGCGTGTCCCTTGGGACATCTCCTTGCATGACGTCTCTTTTTTTGCGCTCCCTGGTGCGCCACTTGGCACGTCCCGTGGCAGCTTACTGGCACGTCCATGGCACGTCCTGTGATACGTCTCTTGGCACGTCACATCCCTGGTTCGCCCCTGCCACATCATGTGGCGCGTCCATGCGCCCTGCGGCCCCTGTCGTTTGTTCGACTCGTTCCAGCCTTGATCAGAACTGGTTCGGATCTTTGGGTTTAGCTGGTTGAGCGCCCCGCACGTTTCGAAGAAAGCCAGCTCTGGGCGAGCTACGCGTACGGTCAGCTCGAGGAACATATCCAGATCAGTTCGGTCAAATAAAGACGCCGAGGGCCATCCGAGCGGCAACGCAATAGAGTACATCACTGTTTCACGCAGTGTGACATGCCAAGTTCAGCTCAGCATGGCACAGCGCAGCGCAGGACAGCCCCTAGCACGGTATCATCACCATGCATGTCATCAGTATTGCCATTGCCCATTGCCCATGTTTGGGCAATCCTATATATTTTTCCGGGCTCGTGGATCGATCATGTTTCAACGCAGTTGGCACGAGCTGCAGCGTACGATACTTCTGGCCAGGACGGGCATCCATCACGTATTTGGCGCGTGCTGTAGCGAGGCCCGACAGCGTTGATGATGCCGATGGCGGGCATCGTGACGAGGTGCCGAGACATCGCACGCCGCGCCCTGCATGGCACGGCACATCCGCAGCACCCCGCAGCATGGCACACCAGCGCGCAGCAGACACGCCAGAGCAGGGTCAGACTTCTGCTCCTCCCCGGGTTCCGTGGGTCCCTCGGGCTTGGTTTCGGCCTGTCCCCGGGAGGCATCCGCGGGGGCCTCTGCACGGGGCCTTCTGGTCGCCTCGGGAGATTTCCGAAGACGGACGGCCCCGACACCGCAGCCCCTTCGGCACGCAGGTCGCCGGCGCCGATCCCCCGAACGTCCGCAGAGAGTATCGCGGAATATCCGCCGATCCTGCTGGGGAGGGGCCGCGGCTGCGCTGTTTGCGCTCGGAAGAAGGGAGTGCGAGGCTGGGCTCATCCATAACCGCCGCATGGGGATCGCTCTTCGGGTACCTCGGCAGGCGCTGGATATGGATATGTTTGGGCCACGGGGGGGGGGAAGCATGTTCATACCGCCTGCCAAGGTCACCGAAGATCGATTTTCCAGGCTGTGGTTCTGGATGAGTCCCCGCCTCGGAAGGCGGCAACCAGGCGATGTCGGTCGCCGCCGCCGTCGCCAGTGGGCACCCTCATGGGCTTGTCCGCAGCACCGCGCCGACGAGGGCCTCGTGTCGGGCGGGAGGGAGAGAGGGAGAGGGAGATGGGGGGAGGCATTGGGGAGGGAGCAGGGGGCGAGAGGGAGGGGACTAGTGGCAGGGACTGCGGGAGGAGGGTCGGGGGATTGAGGCGGGGAGCGAGGGAAGTTTCAGGGGGGAAGGGGGGGAGGGATACGGAGGGGGGGAGAGGAGAGGGGGAAGGGGGGGGCGGGAGGAAGGAAGGGAGGAAGGGGGGCGGCAGGAGAGGGGGGGGGAGCGAGGGCGGGGGGGCAGGAGAGGGAGACGACGAGGGGAGGAGCGGCGGGCAGAAGGCAGAGGCCACGGGCGTCAGTGGCCCGCCCCCCCGCCTCCGCTGGCCGCTGGGGCCCGAGGCGTTCGCGATGGCCGGCGGCTGCCCGGCCTGGGGCAAGGGCGGCAAGGGCAAGGACAAGGGCAAGGACAAGGGCAAGGGCAAGGGCAAGGCGAAGGGCAAGGACAAGGGCAAGGACAAGGGCAAGGGGAAGGGCAAGGGCAAGCCCAAGGGGAAGAGCAAGCCGAAGGGCTGCGGCGGCTGGGGAGGCGGCGACGACTGGTCCGCGAAGGCCCCGATGCCTGTCGGGAAGGCCCCGGTGCCTGTCGGCGGGGAACTCGGCGGCGCGGCGCTGGGCCCCCGCTGCGCAGCGCAGCGGGATGGCTCGGCGATAGATCGAGGAACCTGTCCTCGATCCTCGATAGATCGATCGATCCTCCGTCCTCGATCGACTGGGCGATCCTCGATCCTCGATCGACGGGTCGATCTTCGGCCCCCGTTCGACCGGTCGACCCGCGGGGACGCACCGGTGAGCCCCAGAACGGCTGTGAGCCCGATGTGATCCAGTGTGTGTGTGTGTGTGTGTGTGTGTGTGTGTGTGCCCTGCTCTGCCCCGCCCATGGCACGCAGCCTGTGTCGGCCCTCCGTGCGCCGCCCGGGTCGCACTGGTGGGCTTCGGTGGACAAAGCACGACACGTTGGGGATGGCACGCGGTCAGAGAGCTTCAGGTGCAGCGGACACGGCGCGGGGCGCCGCTCCTCCTGCCCAGCAGGGCGGGTGCGGGGGGAGCGGGCACCGAGGGTGTCCAGAGGGCCGTGCCCGTCTGGCACCCGAGCGCCTCGCGCGGCCTCCGCAGCCCCTCGCGCGGCCGCCGCGGCCTGGGGGGGAGCAGGGGCAGGAGGGAGGGGGAGGGGGAGGAGGAGGGGGAGGGGGGAGGAGGAGGAGGAGAGGAGGAGGAGGAGGAGGAGGAGAGGAGGAGGGAGGAGGAGGAGGAGGAGGAGGAGGAGGAGGAGGAGGAGGAGGAGGGGCATGTTTGCGAGCCCAGGGCCGTCATTGAGCGTCTTGGGTGCCTCGGGGATCCTCTTGAAGCCTCTTGGGAGCCTCTTGGAGGCATCTTGAGCGCCTCTTGGAGCCGTCTGGGCGCCTTTTGTGGCCATCGTGGGGCGCTCTTGGGCGCCTTACGTAGGGGCGCTCTTATGGCCATCTTGGAGGAGATCGATCGATCAAAGAAGAGGTTGGTTCCTTAATTCGCCCCCCCCCCCCCCCTCCTTCCCTCCTTCCTTGGGCGCCCCAAAAGTCGCCTCTTGGGGCGCTTTTGGGGCGTTATCAGGGGCGCTCTTGGGCGCTCTTGGGGCCGTCTGGGGGCTCTCTTGGGTCTCTCCTGGGGCCCTTGGGCCATCTTGGGGCAATCTTGAGGCCTCAGATGGCCATCGGAAACGAGAAGTCGAGGAAGCAAACACCCATTGATGTTCCTTAGGTGTTGGAAGGATTCTGGCTTCTTGGAGGCCTCCTTGGAGGTCTCGGAGGCGTCTTGGAGCCGTCTTGGAGCGTTATTGGGGCCTCTTGGAGCATCTTAGGGGCCGGCTGAAGGCAGCCTGGGCTATCTTGAGCCATCATGGAGGTCTTTTTGGGCTCCGATGCTCTCTTGGGACCATCTTGTGCGAAAAAGTGCCCTCTGACACCGCGCGGGGCGCTCCGTCCAGGTCAAGAGGGGGGGTAGTGGGGAGGGGTAGACCCTTCCCCGAAGGGGAAGAAGGGGACTGGAATAGGAACCTCCTAAACCACCTACGCCCAGAGGGCTGGTGGGATTCATCGTGGCATAACACATTTAATCCCCGCGCGGCACATCACAACGCAATCCTTGGCACGGTATATCACAACCGATACGCTCAGCATTGAAATTGCCTGTCGCCCAGTCAGGTGTTTTGGAAACGTAGCCGTGTTTGGCGCGTTCAAATTATTTTTTTGGTTTCTCGGTTCGATCATGTTTTTGGCAGCGGGCGGAGGGAACATTGACGGTGGTGGCAATGTTCCAATAGGGCCCAATTCCAACATACATGCAATATGCGCGATCATGCGCGACAAGAGGCTATCAATCGAGCCGCATGCGCCGCGCGTGGGACACCACCTGGGGCAGGTGGTCAGACGCTGGCGGCGCGAGCGAAGAATGGGATGATGGATGTGGTGATCCCCGCATTACCCAGCTCTTATGGGTGAGAGAAGGGTGCCAGGCCACTAGACGACAAACATACTGCGAAAACGCTGGCGAACAGGCGGAACCATCTGTTACAAGAGACACCGCTGAGAACACTGACTGCACGTGTTTCTCGCGGGCTCGCACGACGAGGTCGGAGCATCAAAGGCGGAAGCGCGTGGCAAATTTGTTACGCCGGTTGGATTGGGCAGGCGGGCGACAGAGAGCGACGACAATGAGGGGCTGGAGAGTGCATCGTGCGCTTGCTGGGCGAGCAGTGGGCGGTTGCGCCACCCCCCTTGCGGGGCGAACCTGGGCTCGCAATCCGCCCGGGTGGAACAGGGGTGCGCGCGCGCTGCGAGACATGGGCACGGGGGAACGCCTCTCCTGGGCCGCCTGCAACTGTTGCTCGAACTGCGCCGCCAGAAGCAGGGGGGCGATGGCGAGACACTTCAGCGACAGGTGCGGGGTTGCCCGACGGCCATGCTGCATGCTTTCGCAAATGGGGCACAGAGAATGGGTTTCCCGTCGGCCAGGCGAGGCCAACGAGATGCGCCACAAGAGCTGGCCAAATTGGGAACGCTAGTCGGCTTCCTCGAGCTGCTGGGGGCCGCTGTCTGGGAGGTCGGGCGCGGGCGCTTCGAGGCGAAGGGCGCGGTCAGCTCGACGACGAGAGTCGCCCGCGCCGCGGGCCGACCTCAGTGAGCGATGGGGGGGGGGGGGGCGCGCGGGCGCGGGGCGCCGGGGGATCGGGCGAGCGCTCGAGATTGCGCCGAGCCAGCGGCAGAACATGGGGACGTCCGGGGGCAGAAAGAGGCGGTTTTCATTTGCGACGAAGAGTTCCATGCTTGCTGAGAGATGCAGGTTCGGGGCGAAACACCGACGTGGCAGACGGCCCCTACCATTGCCATCGGCAGGAGCGAATCGGTCGTCGCTGCAGGAGAGACTTGATCGGCGCGGGGGGGCTGGCGCGGGTGAGTTTCGGAGGGGGGGGGGGGGGGGGGGGGGGGGGGGGGGGGCGATCGAGAATGAACGGGCTCGCTGCCCCCCGCGGCGCCCGCCGTCGCCGAGCTCGAGGGGTCGGCGGACGCCGCTGCGAGTCTGGCCCCGCCGCGCAAGCGTCGCGGCGGGGCAGTTGCGCCCGCGGGCAAGCTGCGCGGCGAAGGGGTGGCGGCTGGAGGGGCGGGGGGGCGGGGGGCATTTTCAACGGTGGCGTGGGCAAGGCGTTCCGCGCGAAGAAGCGGAGGGCGAACGCGCTCCGCGGGAGTGGCGAATAATCGATGGGCAGGAGATTGGCGAGGGCAGTCGCGGCATCGCAGGCGCTGATTAGGAGGCTCGGCCAGGGGGGCTGGAGCAGCGCGGCGGCGATGAGGGGCCAGCAGCACGCCTTTGGCCCGGCGAGCCGGGGCGCGCTGGGCCGGGCGGCGGAGGAGGGCGCGGGGCGGCAGGGCTGCGCGAGCAGCGCATCAGTGACGCGACGGCGGAACTCCGCGCGCGACGCGGCGAGGGCGGGGGGGGGCGCGGCGACGCGGGGCTCATTCGACGCGGGCGCCTTCGCGGCGGCCTCCGCGGGGCTGACGGGCGCGCGGGCGCGGCGAGTTCGAGATCAATCGCCAGCCGCCGGCCCACTTTCGAGCGCGCCCCCCCCCCCTTCCCCCGACGTCGACCTCGGTCGCCGCCGCTGCGCGGGCGACTTCGGCGGGTGTTTAGAGGCGGGCGCGGCGATCAAGGAGATGGCGCAGCGCTTGAAGGGGGCAGATGGCGCGCTGGGCGCCCCCCCGGACAAGGTCGGCACGGGGCAGAACGGGGGCGAGCGGGTCGCGAGCGTCGACGCGCAGGGCAGTGGTACAACGGCTTGGCGTCAGCATCTCCAGGGCCAGGGCCAGGTCGAGCAGGGCGACCTGGGCGAGGAGAACGACGCCGCGCGCCGCCTTGGGCCCTGATCTCCCCGAGGGGCACGCTGGAACATGATCTGCCGTGAAGAATACGTCTGGCTACTAGGGTGCCTGGGCCGGCCGCGTTGGATGCGAGCGGCGCGGGGTGGGCGCGTTTCCCGCGGGCATGGGGTGCTTCATCTTGTCCGAGGCTCAGATGCGGAGGCGCAGCCTGTGTCTCGGGCGAGAGGGGCGCCTCGCAATGGCGGGGGGGTGGGGGGTGGCCGCGGGGGGGGGGTCGCCTGCTGCCTGGCGAGGTGGCAGATTCTGGCGCGCTGGAAGCTGACCGGCGCGGGCGCGGCGCGGCCGCGGCGGTGCCGGAGCTGGGCGAGAAGACCGCGGCGCACCTTGCCCCCGTCCTCCGCGCCGTTCGTGGATGGGCCCATCCGGCAGGCCCCCCCGCGTCGACGCGGGGCCCCTGGAGACGGCGCCGCCGCGGGCGGGAAGGGCGGGGGCGTGCGTTGGAGTTCACGGGTGAACCGGCGCGGGGTTCCATTGGTGGAGTAGCTGAGGCAGGCGCGGCGGGGGCGCGGGGCGGATCGTGATCTGGCCGAGAGGTTCACCTGCGACTGCGCGAGAGCGAGGGCGCGCGGACAGACTGCGCAGACGCCGCCCCCCGCGCGTCGCGAGGATGGGGCTGTGGCGGTCCTGGGTCCTGAGGTGGGCCGGACCCGCTGAATCACGTAATGTGACGTACTTGCGCGCGGGGTGGAGCTAGGCCCGGTCCGAGGCGCGCCCCTGGTTGCTTCGCCGCCTGCGCAGTGCGCGCGACGTGCGCGGACTCCGCCGCGCGCTGGGACAATGCGATCATCGCTTCGCGCGCGAAAAGGTCTCTGCGGGGCATATTTCGGCAGCGAAGAATTTGCGGAGAGGGCGGTGCGGCGGCCGCGATGGCAGAGTCGCGCGGCTTCGCGAGCGTCCGCTAGCTGGGCATGCGCCCAGCGCGATTTCGAGGGAACTGGGGCGGCCTCAGGAGGCGCTCGGTGTCAACCGCCTGCCCTGGGCCATCTCGGCGTCGCGACTATGGGGCGGCGCGCGGCGCGCGACCCTGCCATGCCCGGCTGGCTCAAGCGCGGCTTGGGCGTGGGGCCCAGCGCTGGCGGCGCGGGGCCCGAGGGGCAGCGTCAGACGCGCAGCGGCGAGGGCGGCGTGGGCGGGGGGGGGCGGCGGCGCGGTCGAGCTGCGCGGCGACTGCCAAGCCATCGGCGGTAAAGGCGAGGCAGGTGGCGCCCATCGATGCGCGCGCGTGCGACGCAGCCGTCGTCTCTTAGGCGGAGGGGGTGGTGGGCGCGCAGCTGATTCGGGCAGGGCAGGGATATGACGGGGAGAACGAGGCCAGGAAGACCAGGGGCCAGGCAGATCCAGGGGGGGTGGGCTTCAAAGGGGGCGCAGGCCACGCGTCAGGCGCCCCCCCAAAAAAACAAATCAGCGGCATGGGCGGCAGGGGTGGGGTGGGGGCGAAACCGAGCAGAGTTTTCTACAGGCCTTCAGCGGGGCACGGGAAGGATCGGGCGATAAAGCTGCCCCAAGGAACCCCGAGCAGCATTGCCTGATGTTCCGCTATTGCAGAAGTGAGGCGCCAAACGGAAAGCAAACGCACGGGGCGCCGGCGATGAGTTTCGGAAAGACGGGGGCGGGAACGATGATTGGCACGTCGGAGTGGGCGCGCCCCCAAGAGGTCGAGGTTGGGGGCCGCCCTCCCAGGACCTGCCCGCCATAGCGAGAAACGTCCAGGTGCTTGGCGGAGCCCGCGGGAACAGCGTAGAGAAAACTACCCCCCCCCCCCACAGCCGTGAGCGCTTGCGGCGACTGATAGTGAAGGGGGGGCGCGCCTGAGTGCGCTGCAGGAGCGCCGAGTTTGTCAGACGTCTTTCTCCCCGTTCCACCTCGCATCCCTGTGGAACTCCTCCCTGGCGCTAGTTCGATCAATATGCGGAGGGGGGCGGTCGTGGGGGTCGGCGTGGGGCGGGGGGGGGGTGAACGAGGCTGGGACGGTGGCGCCATCCAGGGGTTCGAAGCCCTCCTGTTGTCCAGCCTTATGCTGCACGGCAGATGCATTTGGGGCCCTTTGTTCACGGGCTGGTCGGGCAGGAGGAGGTCCGAACCGAATGCGTTTCGGGGGCGGTTCCATGGAGCGGGGCACCCGCCTGGATGCGCGCCTCCTCGGCGGACCGCCCGGCGGGTGGCAGCACGGGTCTCGCGCCCGAAAGGGCAGCGGCTTGGAATGTGTGCACACGTGCATCTATCACAATCGTTGTTCGCGATGTCCCGATGCTTGGGCTATTTGGTACTGTGCGCAGACCGCCTCATGTGGAGTTGTTCGGTACGCTTCGATGTTGATGCTGCTGATGGTGCTGGCGGTGGTAGCTGTATATAACGATTCGTTGGGCGAGGAGGGGGAAGAGGAGGAGTAGGATGAGGAATTGGGGGGAGGCGAAAGAGGGGGAACATGAGCAAGCCGGGGAAAAGGGTTAGTAGGTAGTATGAGGACCTGTGTATGTCCGAAACGCATCAACCATGTTGAAATCCACCCTCTTTCCAAATTCCCCATTCAGAAGTTTCTACAATAATGTATCTTCATTGCGGGAGGTGCCCACTTGGAGCACAACCGTTTGAATCACCACAGAGTTCTTTAGAACTCGACATCACGAATCAAAGCGTATCTTGCGCCTTGGCAATTTTGATGCATGCTATAATCTATTTCTTGGGATTGGTACGTCGAGAATTAACGTGATTGTTGCTCGTGGCAACACATAGTTTTGCTTGAAACGTTTACCCTACGGACCCCCGAAAGGGTATTACATTTGTAACGCAAGTGTGCGCGGCGCTGAAACGAGAACTGTACTTTGGAAACCACCCGCCCTGTATGTTTGAATGTGTTGCAAGCTCCATGCTTCAATCTCATACGTGGTGCAGATGTCTCAGGCGAAGCGTTTGGCCCGCCCTACATACCGACACGTCCGGGGGTGCGTCCGGGAAGCGCATTTATTGAGACAAAAGATGGGGTGTGGGAGGGTGAGGAACAACAGGAGGAGGAGGAGGAGGAGGAGGAGGAGGAGGAGGAGGAGGAGAAGGAGAAGGAAGAGGAGGAGGAGGAGGAGGAGGAAGAGGCGGAGGAGGAGGAGGAGGAAGAGGCGGAAGAGGAGGACGACGACGAGGACGAGAACGAGGACGAGGAGGACGACGAGGGGGGAGGAAGGTGAGGAACGCTAGTGCAAACCCAGGACCCATCAACGATTTTGGAAAACACCCTCCCTCCAAGCTCCCTTTTCATATGCCCGAAGAAGAACTCATTTCCACTGAGGGAAGTGCCCCAAAGCGTGCCAACACCGTCCTCAGGATTTCAACGTCACGATTCAATTTCACTGTTGCGCTTTGACGATCTGGCATCTTGCCAGAATGCCGTTCTTGGGATTCCAACACGACGAATCAACAACATTGTTGCGCCGTTCCAGTCCTAAACCATCCCGCAACACACTTTTTTGGCACGGTAATCTTGAGATCGAGTAAAACCTTTCTTAAGTATTCAGCAAAGACAGCTGATGTTCGCGGCGCTAGGGCGACGACCGCATTTTGAAAACGGCTTGTGTTCTTTCCGTGAAACTCCTGCAATGGTTCAAAACGAATGCGCGCTGCGGGAAGGCTAGAAACACAGTTTGAACAAAAAAGAGCTGTTGTCAATCCGTTGACACTTCTGCCGGCGCAGTTTTGAAACGGATGTGCGCGGCGCTGATGCGAGAGACTCCTTTTGAAAATGGCATGTCTTCAACACGTGAAATGGTTGCAAGTGATTGGAACGAGTGCGCGTGGCGCTCGGGCGAGAGCCACATTTTAGAAGCGACCCGCCCGCCATCAGTGAAACTGTTGTCCGCTGTTTCGCCTGAGGCCCAGAAGTGGCAGGGAAGTCCCATGCGAAGTGTCTGGCCCGCCCCTCCGACTGGCCTCGGGGTGCGACAAAGAGTGTTTATTCATAAGGAAAAGGAGAGGAGGAGGAGCAGGAGGAGGAGGAGCAGGAGGAGGAGGAGGATGAGGATGAGGAAGAGGAGGAAGAGGAGGAGGAAGAGGAGGAGGAGGAAGTCCAGTGGAAACCCAAGAATCGTCAACGATGTTGGCATTCACCGTCCCTCCAAGCTCCCTCTTCAACGGCCTCGAGAACTGCCTCGTTTGAAGACAATTGTTTGAAGATCCTGAAGCGTGCCAAAACATAGTTTTCGGGATTTCGACGCCACGTATCAACACGTCTGCTGCGTCTTGGCGATCTGGAATCGTGCCAGAACGCTATTTTCGGGATTTCAACACAGCGAAGCAACATATTTCTTGCGCCCGCATAGTCCTGAATTCTTCCAAAACGCCATGTCTGGTGCGTTGATCATGGGTATCCGCGATACTCTTGCAAATTTTCAAAACGAATGTGCGCGGAGCCAAGGGGAGAGCCACATTTTGAAAACCACCCGCTCCCAATCCGTGAAACCTTTGCAAATTGTAAAAACGAATGTGTGCGGCGATAGGCAAGAACCACATTTTGAAAACGACCTGCCCTCAATCCGTGAAGCTCTTAAAACGAATGTGCGCGGCGCTAAGGCGAGAGCCACATTTTGAAAACCACACGCCCTCAATCCGTGAAGCTCTTGCACATGTTTGAAACGAATGTGCGCAGCGCTCAGGCGAGAGCCACAGTTTGAAAACCACCCGCCCCCCATCCGTGAAACTGTTGCCACCTCTTCAAGCTCCAGAGTCATAATTGGTGAGGAAGTCTCAGGCGAAACGCCCGGCCCGCCCTGAAAACTGGCCTCGGGGTGCGACGGGGAGGAGTTATCTATAAGGAGGAGGAATGGAGGAGGAGGAGGAGGAGGAGGAGGAGGAGGAGGAGGAGGAGGAGGAGGAGGAGGAGGAGGAGGAGGCGGGCGCCCGACACGGCGGGCGGCCCCCCCCCCCCCCACGGCTTTGCCCGAGCAGGAGGGAAGAGACACGGCGGCGGCCGGTCCCCCCCACCGCGGGCGGGGCCTCAGGCATGGTCTCGGTCCCGGAGCGCATCCTGAACGAGCGCATCCAGGAGATGGAGATGCAAGAGTCCTGGGACGCCCTCATGGGGGAGGCGGAGGGCGGCGACGAGGAGGCGGTGGAGGATCAGGAGGAGGCGCCGCCGCCCGAGGGGGAGGGAGATTCAGTGAAGCAAGGGGGTCATGGCAAGGATGCGTTCCAAGATCTTTTCGAGAGATCCTGGGTTGCCGATATATTTCTGGGCCAACCACACGGGCGGCATCAACGAGGGCCGCCAGATCTTCGGAGCACGTATCTCGAGCCGTTTCTTGAGCCAACCGTATGATGGAGCTGCTGGCAAGTACCTTGAGCCAGCCGTATGATGACGTATGTCCATTCCCGCCCTAGGAATGCCAGGAAGGCCCAGGATGAGGCCGAGTCGCTCCAGGGCCCTGGATGGCGCCATAGGACGGCCGCGGCGCCGGGTAGATCCTCCAGGCCTGCTGCTGGCTCCTGGAGACCAACTGCCTGTGCTCATCAGGAGTTGTCCTCATCCTGCCTCCTTCTCAGCGTGTCCTCGAACGGTTGCCGGACGTCGCTCGCAGACTTTCGCATTCGATTCGAATTCCCATCTTTGGCCCCTCCTGGGGGCCTCTTGAGGCCCTTGGGGCCCCTTTTTGGGTCCACGGGGGCCTTCTTTGGCGGATCTTGGTGGCCGCCTTTGACGCTCCCTAGAGTAACACGCCGAGCATGCGAAAAGCATGAAACAAACGTTGTAAGTTTCTTTTCCAGCAAATGTTGGCTGCTTTGGCCAGCGTCCAGGTCTTCTTTGACGTCCCAAGAAGCTCCCAACAGAGCCTCAGGACGGGTTCTTGGCACTTTCTGGGCTATTTCCTGGGCTCAAGTTGTCCTGGTGAGTGATTGTGGTAGTCTGCCAGGGCCGGAGGGGTCCTTGACGAGCTCGTAGGGACCCTCGGAAAGTCTTTGTCTGACAGGGTTTTATGATGAGGGGGATGAGAGTGGATTAGGGTAATCAGGAGTGATAGATGGATGAGGAGATGGAGGAAGACCACGACGACGACCGCAATGACAACACGCCGTCCACGACGAGCACGACGACTACGGGGACCACGACCCCCACGACGACGATCGACGGCGACCATCGCGACGATGACGACCACGGCGACCACGACGAGGACGACGACAATGGCGACGATGACCACTGCGACGACAGCGGCTACGACGACCGTCGCGTCCGACGACCACGGCGACTGCAACCGCAGTGACCACGACCAATCGGCTAGGGAGACGACACCGACCGCGACGGCGATGGCGGCGGTGTCGACTGTCAGCGGCGGCAATCCCTCCGAAGCACGGCGCCCGCCGCGCCCGCCAGCCCTACGCCTGGGATGACGAGGCTTGGGAGGACGAGGCCGTGGAGGGCCAGACCCCCAAGGCCTTCGACCGCCCTTTTCCCGCGCCTCGCGCGCGGTCATCGTAG
Source organism: Prorocentrum cordatum (assembly GCA_963575745.1). Classification (NCBI taxonomy): domain Eukaryota; class Dinophyceae; order Prorocentrales; family Prorocentraceae; genus Prorocentrum; species Prorocentrum cordatum. The sequence continues at coordinate 293,124 of CAUYUJ010020993.1, read as the reverse complement.
TGGTTGTCGGAGTCAGAGTCGGAGTCGGAGTCAGAGTCGTCGGATTCGTCGCCGTCGGGGGGCGGAGGGGGAGGAGGGGGAGGAGGAGGAGGAGGAGGAGGAGGAGGAGGAGGAGGAGGAGGAGGAGGAGGAGGAGGAGGAGGAGGAGGAGGAGGAGGGGGAGGAGGGGGAGGAGGAGGAGGAGGAGGAGGGGCAGGAGGAGGAGGAGGAGGAGGAGGAGGAGGAGGGAGGAGGGAGGAGAGGAGGAGGAGGAGGAGAGGAGGAGGAGGAGGGAGGAGAGAGGGAGGAGGAGGAGGGAGGAGGAGGAGGAGAGAGAAGGAGGAGGAGGAGGAGGAGGGGAGAGGAGGGGGAGACGGAGGGGGGAGGGGGAGGGGGAGGGGGAGGGGAGGAGGAGGAGGAGGAGGAGGAGGAGGAGGGAGGAGAGGAGGAGGAGGAGGAGGAGGAGGAGGAGGAGGAGGAGGAGGAGGAGGAGGAGGAGGAGGAGGACCAGGAGGAGGAGGAGGGGTGCCCCGTGCGCGGGCTGGGTCTTCTGGGCCGTCGGCCCGTGACTGCCCAGTGGGCGCCTCATAGGTTTCTCGCGCACTGGCTGGGCTCGGGTTCTCGCTGGGTGCCGGCCTGCGAGTGCTTCGTGCGATTCGGGGGCGGCCAACAGCGGGTTAATGACTGGAGGGAGTGCGTATCATGGCCGCGGCCACGATATCTCCCTGGATGCCACAGGCCGCCTTGTCTTATTTCATCGCTTCGCTCATTCCGCCAGCCTATGTTGTCGCACCGCTATCGATTGCTCGAGTGACCGTTGTTAATGCAGAGCGGATGGGCGGGGGCTGTTTTCCTAAGGCAGTGCGTCGGGTGCGTTGGAGGTGACGCAGTGACTGGAGTTGGTTTCGGGGGTTCGTCGCAGACTCCTGCGGTGTTGCCTGGGCATTTGGCAAGCTTGTCGGGATTTCTGGGGAGGCCTCGTGACGGCATTTTGGGACCTCTTGGGAGCCTCTCGGGGCTTCCTGGGAACTTTTGCGGGGCCTTTTGGGGCTTCTTGGTCGCCTTTTGGGGCTTCCTGGGGGCATCTTGGCGCAGAAAGCTCGACATAATCAGGCAAAGTTGTGGAGCGCGTAGAACCCCTTCCCTGGCGCGCGGAACGCGCTAGGGGCGGAACGCGCCAGGGGCGGCGCCAGAGGCGCCGCTATGGGGGGCGAGCGCCAAACCGAGACATCCGCTCGAAATGTCCGTTCTGGTGCGCAATCTCGGCCCTCTCGTGGAGCCGTCTTGGAGGCCTCTTGGCCCGTCTTTAAGGCCGCTTGGGCGATCTTGGGGCCCTCTTCGACCGTTTTGGGGCCCTCTTCGAGAGCTCTCGAGTCGTCTTGGGCAGTTTTCGGAGCGGTTTGGGCCGTCTGGGAGCGTCGCCTCCCTGGCCCAGGGGGAACCGCCGTACCCCAGCAGCGCCTGCCAGGGTAGAGAAATTGCTGGCCCGCCTGGACCTGGATCGCGCCGTGCCCCGGGAGGGCCTGCCAAAGTTTGCCCTCCGCCGTACCGCCGCAGCGCCTGCCGGGGTATGGAACTTGCTGGCCTCAGAGAACGGAGACTGCTGGCCTGGCCAGAGCGCGCCGCAGCTTTGAAGGACCTGCGGGGGTGCGGCTTCCGCGGCCCAGGAGGGGAAACCGCCCCACGCTTAGAATCTTGTGCAAATAATGTGATGCAGAGACCCCGGAAGACACAGAAGAGCTCCTGGGCGCCCCTGGATGCCCTTGGAGCGGGAGTCCTGTGTATTGTGCGAGGGATCGTGGCCATGGGAGCGCGGACGCAGCGTAAGGGTTGTTCCCCTGGGAGCCAGCGCAATCTTCAGGTGGCGCTGGGTGGGTGCTTGGATCCAGCGTGCGTTGCAAGAGGTGGTGCGGACACCGCGGTATTTGCAAGGGGCCGTGTCCCCGAGAGCGAAGATCCAGGAACAAGACTCGCAGCGCAGTGTGCGTCGTCCCCTGGCTTATCTGCAGGCGCGCTCGCTTGCACGTCCCTTGGAGCGCCCCCCGGCACTCCCCCTGGCTTGCGCGTCACCTCGAGCGTCTCCGGCGTGCCCCCCCTCGACATTATCCGTGGCGCATCCCACGGCGCGTCTTTTGGCACGTTCCCTGGTGTACCCCCTGGCGCTTGTGTACCTTGGCACGCCCCCTGGCGCGTCCAATTCCACGTCCCCCAGCACGTCCACCGGCGCGTCCCGTGGCGCGTTCCCTGGCGCATCCTCTGGCGCGTTCCTTGGCTCGTCCTCTAGCGCTTCCCCTGCCCGTTTGGTGCCGCGTTCTCTGGTTCGTCCCTTGGCATGTTCCCTGGTGTGCCCCCCCCTGGCGCTTCTCCCTCGGCACGTCCCCTGGCGCGTCCACTACCACGTCCTCCGTCTGGCACGTAAACTGGAGCGTCCCCTGGCACGTTCCCTGGCGCGTCCTTTGGTGCGTTCCTTGGCGCCCGTTCCGTGGCGCGTCCCCTGGCGCGTCCCTTGCCACGTCCCCTGACGCCTACCCTGACGCGTCCCTTGCCGCGTCCCCTGGCGCGTCCCTTGCCGCGTCCCCCTGGCACCTCCGTTGGTATTTCTTTGGCAACGCATGACGTTCCCTGGCACGTCGCTTGGCACGCGCCTTGGCAGACACTTCCCCTGGCACTTTCCCTGGTGCATCTTCTGGTGCGCCCCTGGCACATTCTCTGGCGAGTTCACGCGCCTTGTGCCCCTGTCAGTTCGTCCCGTGTGGGAACTGAATCGGATCGTGAGTTCGAGCTGGCTGAGCGACCCGCACGTTCGATTCCGAACCGTTCTGGGCGAGCCATGGTTTCAGGCAGCTCGAGCTACAGATCCAGATCAGTTCGGTCGTGATACGAACGCCAAGGACGACTCGATCCACAACGCAGTAGAGCGTACGGTATGGAACAGCACAGTTCAGCACAGCATGGCGCAGCCAGCGCAGCGCAGCCTAGCACAGCCCCTGGCACGGCATCATCACAATGGATATCATCATCATTGCCACTGCCCATTGCACAAGCTAGGACAATTCTATCCATTCGGGGTTCGAGGGCCGATCAGACTCAGGCATCTGACCTGCAGGGAGGGGTCACATGTGGCTGCATGGACGTCTGCACGGGGCGCTCCATACTACGGCTTTCCAATGAAACCGGCTTTCGGGAAAGTCGTTCCCAGGGGGACATCAGGGTATGCCAGAAGCCAGGCGAAGGCTGGCAAACCCGTGGCTGCCAAAACGGAGCTCCGGGAAATTGTTTTTTCTTCCGGGAAGCAGTCCGTTTACTATTCAGCGAGCTGAGTTACATTCCGGGAAGTTGTTTTTTTTTTTCTCCCCCTTTGGGAAGACCATTGTAGCAGCCACGGATTTGCCAGCCTTCGCCCAGCTTCCGGGTATGTCGCAGGCCAAGAGGTTGACACCAACACCAATTTCGGCGTTGTGCCTCCACCGAGGGAAGGATCCCGATCTCGGTGATGGTGGTAATATTCTGGCTTCCACGGTGGCCGACATATTGCCACCAACACCGACATCTAGGATCATCTTCCCCCTGTGGAGGCAACCCCTTGTGCTGGTGTCGGTGCCCATTTCCAGGCCTCCAAGTAAGGGTGCTCCTCCTCCTCTTGAGAGCGCCGCGTCGATCGGCGCAGGCGCCGTGCCACCCCCGCGCGGTCGGGGCATCTCGTGCCGCCCCTGGGCGCCTGGTCCGCCACCCTCGCGGGTCCCCAAACTGTGCTGTGACCACATCGTGTGGTGAGTCAGTGTGTCACCAAGCGCGTTCCAAGACGTACTCGCAAAGTGCCTACTCGCAAACGTCAGAAAAAAACACATGTCCGCTTTGATATAGTGTATCGCAGATCCTCCGCGGGGGATCCGGGCCATTTGCGAGTAGTTACTTTGCGAGTAGTGGAACGCGCTCGTGCAGTGTGGATTTCTCAGGCGATCGCAAACATGGATCAAGGTGGCGCGGATCAGCGACGGGCCCCGTTGCCCTGGGGAGTCGCGGATCTCCGCGTCCGAGCGGGGCGGCACCGGCCGCATCTTCGGGGAGGGCACCTCCCCGATCCGTGGATTCGGCGACGGCGCGCCGAGTCCATGGGATCGCCAGTCCGTGTCTGCGCGCCCCCGAGTCATGCCGCCCCCGCGCGGCTGGTCCGCCCCCGCGCGGGCCCCCGAACGGTGCGGCGACCACGCCGCGTGGTGAGCCTCGGTGCGGATCTCGGGGTGGCCGCCCGGCTTCGGGCCTCGGGCCATTCCCCCAGGACGCCTCGGGCGGCCAGGGAGCCCGGGGCCCCAGAAAAGGCCGCCCAGCGGCAGAGCGCGCGGTGAAGTCCTTTGGGATGCCGGGGTCACCGCGCGGCCCGTCACCGCGCGCCCCCGTCTCTCGGGCCGAACGGAAAGGGGGGCGTCGGGAAATCTGGGCGCCCGAGATGGGTACGGAAAGAACAGGTACAATGCCCAACAGCAGTTCCTGTGCATTCTGAACAGGATTCGCTGTCCACGCCGCCGCGGCCTGTGTCCATTCGAGGCAGAAGGCCGCCTGCCCAACAGCGGCCGCTGTTGGTTTGGAACAACATGTGTTGTTGGGCATTGTACCCATTTTTTCCGTACCCATTTCGGGCGTAGGGGGGGTCACGAAATCTGCGGCATGCAGCTGGTTTCGGCCCCGCCGCCGGGCCCATCCCTCGATGCACTGGCGCCTCCCGACGCCGGGAGGCGCTGGGGAAATCAGCTCCGCGAGCTGATTCTCTACCCTATACTTTGCCATGCCCCCCCTTTCGGCTCCCCCCGAGTTTCTGGACCCCGAACCGAGAGGGACCTCCGCCTTCCCTGAGATCCTGGCGCCGTCCGTTTTTCGTCGGGGAGCGTGCGGGGCCGGGGCTTTCTTTTGGTGTGTACGTTTGCTCACTGATGCCATGTTCGAGGTGGGCCGACGCGGATTTCCGCTAGATGGTGGGCAATTTGAATTTACCCGGCTGTCTGTGGCAAATCCCGCCACCGTGCACGCCCTGCAGCCTTTGCGGCTCTCCTTCGAGGGGGGGCACCGGTGGCCGTATTTGCGAGGGATTGGCGTCATGCGAACGACGATTGATGATGATGGTGATGATGATGATGTTGATGATGATGCTAATGATGATGATGATGATGATGATGATGATGATGATGATGATGATGCTGATAATGCTGATGATGATGCTGATGCTGATGCTGATGATGGTGATGATGATGATGTTGATGATGATGATGATGTTGATGATGATGATGGGGATGAGGATGAGGATGAAGATGAGGATGCTGATGCTGCTGATGATGATGATCATGATGCTGATGATGATGATGATGATGATGATGATGATGATGATGATGATGAATATGATGCTGCTGATGATGATGATGATGATGATGCTGATGATGATGATGATGATGATGATGATGATGATGATGATGATGCTGATGATGATCATGATGATGGTGATGATGGTGGTGATGATGGTGATGATGAGGAGGAGGAGGAGGAGGAGGAGGACGATCATTGGGATATCGTGGGAGCACTCTCGGGGGATTGTTGGAGGCAGTTTCGAGGCATCTCGGGGGCCGTCTGGCGGCCTCTTGGAGACCTCTTGGGGGCGTCTTGGGGCTCCTTGGAGGCTTCGTAGGATCTCTTGGGAACCTCTTCGGGCCTTCAGGCTGGCATTGTCGGTTCATGTTCCCCCCCTTGACCCGGCCCCCTCTTTGGGCCGTCTTAGGGCTCTCTTGGGCTGATTCGGGCGCCTTTGGGGCTTTTTTGGGACCCTCTTGGGCCGTCTAACGCCCGTCTTGGGGGCCTCTCGGGCCGACTTGGGGCTGTCTCGGGGCCCCTGGGGCCGTCTTGGAGCGTTTGAAGCTTGAAAAGGACAACGTGACAACCATTGAGACACACAGTGGAAATCATTGATGTGTGCGGGTGTTCTCTGGGAGCGCCCTCGGGGTTCTTCGGGGCCTCCTCCTTGGTGTCCTCCTGGGTCCACCCAGAAGGCCATGGACGCCCTGGAGATCGCCAGGGACGCGTCTGGGCGCCGACAGGGCCGCGGTGCGCGCGACGAGGCGCGGCCCAGACGGGGGAGCCCCCTAGAATTAGGTCGGGCCTGCAGGAGGAATGTTCAACATAGTCAAATTACAGTCTGGAGACGATGTTTTGGCTACGTTGGATCACTTTTGGTGGGTGTCTTTGGGGTATCTTCCATGTTTCGTTCGGAATCCGCCTGTAGGGGGACATGCCCGACCGAACCCCATAAGGTTACCGAAGCCCTGCCAGGCAGCACTTGGCACTCTAGCACGCCCCAACGTGCCAGGGGGGGCACGGCGGCGGGCTGCTCGGTGGCGTGGAAGCGCGCTGGTGCCTGCTTGGAGCGGGTGCGCCCCCACCATGTCAGATCCTCGTTGTACAGCGTCTTCACCAGAGACACGTTTCCCTGAGTGAAGGTATCCTTTTCTTCCCTCCTCCGTCCTCCTCGTCCTCCTCCTCCTCCTCCTCTTCCTCCTCCTCCTCCTCCTCTCTCGTTGTCGCCGTGTTCGTCGTCGTCGTCGCCATTTTTGTCGTCGTCGTCGTCGTCGTCGTCGTCGTCGTCGTCGTCGTCGTCGTCGTCGTCGTCGACGTCCTCCGCCTCCGCCTACTCCTTCTCCTCAGCCTCGTCCCCCCCCCTCCTCCTCCTCCTCCTCCTCCTCCTCCTCCTCCTCCTCCTCCTCCTCCTCCTCCTCCTCCTCCTCCTGTCCGTCTTTATCCTCCTCCTCCTCCCTCTTCCCTTCTAGGGGAAGAGCAGCGCAAAACGGACGCTGTGCCCAGGCGCCCGGCATGCTGGGCGTGCCCAGCGGGCCCCCGGAGCCGCAGTCCACCGCGGACACGGACCCGGGCCGCATGCCACAAGCTCGGGTTCCCTGGCTATCTGGCCATGGGCGGCGCGCGCAGTGGCGTCGCGAGGGGGTGGCCGTCTGGGAAGGTGGAGTTTTTTGTTTCCAAAAATAGACATACAAAACAAAACAGCAAATGAAGCAGGCTCAGGCCCAGAGTTCTCGTTCAGTTCCTGGGTGACTCCTTGTGGGAGCGAAAAAAGGGTTGTTCGAGAAGAAGCTGGCTGGCAGGCAGGGCTAGGCCAGCTTCCTTGCCACGGCTCCCGGGCGGGCATCCTTTCAGGAGCTTGCTTGACATTTTGCAGCTTGTCTATAGGAAGCGCTTTCCCACTCCTTGCCAAGCACGCGAGCCAGAAGCCTCTGCGAAGCTCCTCTGAGGAGCCTCCTCAGCTCCTGGGACTGGGGCGCTCCTCTCTCGAGCCTGCAGGCTCAGAGGCATCCCGTCGAGCGCTCTTGCAAGCGCCTCCCACAGCGTCTCACGGGGTCTGGACCGCTCCGCTGTCTGGGCTCGGGGCGCCACAGGTCATGTTCCGCTGTCCTGTCCTCCTCCTCCTCCTCCTCCTCCTCCTCCTCCTCCTACTCCTACTCCTCCTCCTCCTCCTCCTCCTCCCGTCCATCCCACCATCCCTTCCTCCCTGCCTCCGTCCCTCCCTCCCTCCCTCTCCTCCTTCCCATTCCTCCTCCTCCCCCTCCCCCTCCCTCGGGCCCTCTCCTCCCTCTCTCCCTCTTCCTCCTCCCTCCCTCCCCCTCGTGTCGGGGTGGGGCCGGCAGAATGGTTCATTGAAATCTTTGGGAGCCCTACGATGCTCCAACCTACTTTAGCCTTGACCACCAGAAAGAATTTCGAGCGCCAGCAAAAAAATACCGAAACTCGAGGGTTTTCGCGTGTCGGGCCCCAGGAGGCACTCGCCCGACGCTGTTTCGGCACTGTTTCGACACTCTTTTGACACTTTTCCGGGTGCTCGAAATTAGTTCTCGGATGCGGTCCTCAAGTAGGATGGGAACAACATCATGGGAGCCTTGAGACGGGGGTCAGTGCAAACCGGGGTCAGCCAGAGCGCGGGGTTTTGCAGGATGGGATTTTGCAGGATTATGCAGGGACAGGGTCGCATTGACCCGGGCTTGGGTGCAGGATCCTGCAGGGTCCTACAGGATGCTTCGCATTGGCCCGGGTTTGGGTGCAGGGTCTTGCAGGATTCTGCAAGGCCTGACTGACCCGGTCTGGATTGACCCGGGTCAGAAGATCCCCGAAATCGGCGGCGAGCGAGGGGGGGAAGTGAGAAGGGGCGGGCCTTCGCAGAAGCCACTGGAAGTCCCCCAGCCTTCTGAGAAGTTTTTGAAGCCTTCCCCGAAGGCAGACAACATTCTCAGAAGGCGCGAGGGCACCTGAGAAGTCCCGCCGCCTTCTGAGAAGGCCTGCTCCTTCTCATTTTCCCCCCCTCGCTCGCCGCCAACGGAAGAAATCCAGGTTCCAGGATCAATGGAAGAAGTGCGTTCTGTTGATGCCCGCTCGTGGAAACCAAGTGCGCCCCCAAGACGGATCCTCCATAAATGACATGGTCCTCAGACCTCCGTTGCCCATTACAACGATAAGGTGTGGAACGTTTTGCGTGGAATCCTCGTGAGGGGCGTGTTGAAGTCCGAGTGAGATTCAACAGACAATTCGAACACGTTGATCTTGCGCCGCTCGAGAATGGCGCGCCCCGCGCTCGGAACACCTACAAAAAGCCGGGTGCGCAGGGCCCCAGGGCCCCAGGGCCCATGCAGCCCACGGGCGCCCTTGGACGGCTTGGGAGCGGGGACCCTGTGAACTTTGCTACAATGGATCGTGGTCCTGGGATCGTGGGCGCAGCGCACTTCACGAGGATCGTGACCCTGGCAGCGCGGACGCAGCGCAATCTACGAGGGACTGGCCCTGGGAGCGCGGACGCACGTCAACTTACTTAGGACACTGGTGCTTGGAGCGCGGGCGCAGCGTAATTTACGAGGCATCGTGGCCTTGGGAGCGCGAACGCAGCGTACTTTACAAGGGATCGTTGCCCTGGGAGCTCTGACGCAGGGTAACTTTTGAGGGTCAAGACCTTGGGAGCGCGGACCCAGCGTAACTTGAGAGAGATCGTGGCGTTGAGAGTTCGGACCAGGCGTCATTTGCAAGGATCGTGGCGCTGGGAGTTCGGACGCAGCGTACTTTACACGGGATCGTGGCTCTTGGAGCGCGGATCCAGTGGAATTTTGGAGGGATCATGGCCTTGGGAGATTTACAGAGCACGGAGGGTGGTCCCCCGGCCCGTCCCCCGGCCCGTCCCCTGGCACGTTCCATGGTAATCCCCTTGGCGCGACCCCCGGCAGGTACTTGGCTTGCGGTTCCCCTCGGCACGTCTGCGGCGCGTTTCTTGACAGGTTCCGTTGCGTATCCCATGGCACGTTTCTTGGCACGTTCCCTTGCGTGGCGCGTATGCTGCCACGTCCCCTGGCGCGTCCACTGGCGTGTCCGCACAGTTCAACGCAGAAAGGTTAAGCACAGTTCAGCAGAGCACGGCGCAGCATGGCACAGCGCAGCGCAGCGCAGCACAGCCCCTGGCCTGGTATCATCGCATGCGATATCCTCAGCACTTAGCACTGCTAGTGCGCAGTGTCCAAGCTTTGCCAGTCTATATAATTTCTGAGTTCGTGAATCGATCATGTTCTGAAGGCAGGAGGCATGTGCCTTCTTAGAAGCCGCTCTTTGTTGTATTTGTGTGTTCTGCATTCCCCAGCCCCGATACAATCATAACCTTGAGATGCTGGCCACTTTTGCTTCGAAAGGGGCTCGATGTCCCTGATGTTGTTCCTGGAAAAGGCCTTGGCCCAGGTCACCGGAGAACATAGACCATGGTAATGAATGAACGCGCATGCTTAAAACAAAGTATTGAGAAAACGTCAATTCACTAAAGCGAGAAATTGATTTATTCAATTGCGCCGCCAAGTCAAAATAAGCAAACATACAGTTTAGTAAACGCAGAAATCTGTTCACTAACTTCAAAAACGAATGTTCTAAATCCGGGGCCGTTTTTCCAAATCCCGGATCCTGAGTGGCTCGATCACCAGGGATGTCGATGTCTTTTCGTGGGCTGTCCCCGGCCGGTGCCATGTTCGAGGCGGGCAGGCAGATGTTCGCCTCTCGATGAAAAAAACAAGCGCGGCTTAATTCTTGATCGCCAGAACGCGTTGTATTTCTCGGGATCAAGGCTAAGAGTACGGTGGTTGCGACGCACGCAGCGCAAGGCGGCTCACGGGCCAAAGTGCTTACGGTCCCTCACCATACACTGCTAACTGCGACTCTGGTTGCTACATGCCTGCTTCGCAGACCTGGCGCGCCACCCGCAGGCGCGCCAGTGCTAGGAGACTGGTTTTTGAATTCAAAATCGGCACCCTCACCCACCCTCCGCGCGTGCCAACTCCTTGAATCTGCGTCCCCCACGGTGAGTTCTCTCGATCAGTGACGGGGTCCGCAGATCCCAGTTTTGCAAAAATGATGGTGGTGAGCGTTTCTCATAGAGTCCTCGGCTACTCATGGGGTCCTGAGGCAGAGACGTTTGGCAAATCATGTCTATCAAACAGATGTCGTCCGTGCCCGCTCGAGGATGGTTCGTCCCTCGCGCAGGATCCTTTACACATAAGGGTGTACGGAGGTCCCAGGGGATTCAATAGGCACCTGAACGCCCCAGGACGTCTCTGGAGGCACTGGGGGGCGGACTCAGCGCAATGCGCAGAAAAGATGCTGGCCTGGGGAGCGCGGACCAGGGAACTCGGCCCTGGGCGCGCGGACGTAGAGGAATTCATTATGGATTGTGGCCCACTGTCGCGCCGGGGGCGCGGGTCCACCGTAATTGGCAAGGATCGTGGCGCTGGAAATTCGGATACAACGCAATTGAAATGGATCGTGGCTCTGGGAGTTCGGACTCCATTTCAATTCGCGAGGGATCGTGGCCCTGGTTGCGCGGATCCAGCGGAGAAGGCTTCAAGAGCAGGGTGGGCCGTCACCTGGCTCGTCTCCCTGCGCGCTCCGTGGCACGTTCCCTGGCGCGTCCCCTGGCTTGCGCGACCCGTCCCCTGGCATGCCCCCTGGTACGGCCCTTGGCGCACCCCCTGACACGTCGACTGGCGCGTCGCACGCCGTGTGTGTGGCGCGTCCCCTGGCACGTCCCCTTGCTCGCCCCCTGGAGCGTTTCTCTCTGCACGCGCCCTGACGCGCCCTGCGGCCTTGGCTCTCATCGTAAAGATGCTCTAGGTGTTTTTAAAGCGTTTTCGGCGCGGCGTCTCGGACGCAATTGTAAAGCGCGTCCCAGGTTTCAACAGACAATCGAAGACGCTAACGCGCGTATTGTTTTCAGAGTTGTCAGGTCTCTCGCTTGCCATCGTCGGAGCACGCGGAGGACCAGCCGCGGGCTCCCAGGCCTGCATCGCCCATGTGTGAGGCCGGTGTCGCAGCGTTTTGTTTGTCTGGTGTGTGTATTTTATCATTTTTAGTTTGCCGTCTTCAGTTCTGCGCACGGAAACCAGTTTCAGCCCCGTTCCATTTACGACCGACGGATGCCACGACGAAGCAGAAGGCGAACATCAAAGCCAGTTTAAGCAATGCAGAAGGGCATTGCATTTTTTTAATGACGCTTTCGGCTCGTCAAGAGCCCAACATCGAATACTCAGAAACACCCTTGGTGTTGTTTAGATGAGCCAAGCCCACTGCACGTCTCCTGGCACGTCGCGCAGTACGTCCCGTGTGGCGTCGCATGTCGCATCCCTTGGCGCGCCCCCGGTGCGTCCACTGGCACGTCGACTGGCGGGTCGCGCGGCACATCCCCTGGCTCGTCTCCTGGCGCACCCCCTGGCACGTCCCGTCCTCTGGCGCTTTCCTGGCGCGTCCCTCGGCACACTTCCCTTGCGAATCCCGTGGCAGGTCTCTGACAGGTCCAATGTCACCCCCTGTGACGTCCCTGGCACGTCCCCTGGCGTACCTCCTTGTGAGCCAATGGCACGTCCCGCGGCGCGCCCATGCGCCATGCGCTCCTTGTCGGCCCGTCCCGTGTCGGAGCTGATCTGGGTCTTGAGCTCGAGGTGGTTGAGCGCCTTGCGCGCTTTTGCTACAACCGGCTCTGTGCGAGCCTTGCGCTTAGGTAGCTTGAGCAAGATATGCAGATCAGTTCGGTCAAGATACGGGTGCCAAGCTCGACTGTATTCACAGCGCAAAAGAATACATTACATGTCAACACATGATGGAAGTGCACATCTCAGCACAGCACTGTAGAGTACGGTACAACGCAGCACTGCCCATGCCCATTGCCCAAGCCAGGGCAATTATATATATATATATATATATATATATATATATATTTATATATATATCTCTTTCCAGGTTCGTGGGTCGACCACGTTCCGTGTGTCTTCTTCTGGCGCTCGTCATGCATCTATGCGCAATTGATGCCCCCAAGGAGCTTCGTTCCATATCCAAGGCACCTTGCGGCAAATCTGTGGGTGTATACTGTACAAGCGAGTTCCTGTCTTCAACCATCGAGGCGGGGGGATTATATGCTCCCCTTCATCGGCAACGCGGCGACACTCAATCTCCAACTGACCGGCTTCTGATTCCATTATCTCATCATCCTCGCCATGAAAGAATTGGCTACACGTAAAAGTAACCTTTCGCCAGAGTGACCTTTGGTGCGGGCCCAAAGGGGTCCCCCGATCGCCGAGCGCGATGCGGTAGTAGCGTTTTGCGCGCTCGTGTTTAGTCCCCCGCGGCCCCCAAAAAGCCGCGCACCAAAGGTCACTCTTACTCAGGGTCACTCTTGCGTGTAGTCGAAAGAAGTGTATCCTGAGGGAAACGTGTCGCACACACCCCGAGGTTCTTCCCAGGGCCGGCTCTTCATCCAGAGTCGAGTTTTGCTGGCCCCTCGGCTCGTGGAGGGCCCCCCAGGGTGCAGGAAAACGGGGGACAACACATCCGGTGCCCCTTTCCTCTGCTGCTCGTCTCCTTCAGTCGGCGGCGTCGGCTCGGCACAGTGGAGACGAGGACGGAAACTGCGATGAGTCAAATGTCGACTGGGTACCGATGTCGCCACCCTTGCCTCGCTCTTGCCTTCTTGGGCCTCCCGGGATGCCTTCGTCGTCACCGCTGGATTCGCTTCGAAGTTCTGGTCAGAGCGCGCCCAGGTGCGAGGTCCGAGGAGCAGCGGTATCGGTACTTTCCTTGGCTCCCCCAGGAAGGGGCCCTGAGACGGGCCCGCGAGGTTTTGTCCGCCGATCTTGTGCACTCGGGGCCATCCGCGGGCCCCGGGGCCGTCAGAAAGCGCCTCGGGATGGAGCCCTCGGCGTCTATCCGCGGACGGCTTGTGTGCACGGGGCCGCGTTGGCGTCGCCCGAGGCGGCGTGGGTCCTCGACCCAGGGACAGTTCGGTGCGTAGCTTTTCGACCCCTCAGGGCTCAGGCCGACAAACTATGCACCGTATCGCGTTGGAGTGGCGTCCGAAGGGAGTCCAGACATGGTATGGTGCATTAGCCCCGGTCTCGTAGTCTAGGACCCTTTTCCCTTAGGACCCGCTTCTACCATACCCAGGCCAGACTGGCTCGGTACAGTCAAAACGGGGACGGAACCATGGGGCCGAAATCCGACACCAGCTCCTGCTCGTCTTGATCAGCCGGGCTCTTTGCTGGTGACGCCGTGGACGTTGTTCAGCTCGGAGAACGTTCGTTGTCGGGCATCTTCCCCGTTTTTATCTTCTCCATGTCAGGCGTGCCGACCGAAAGTGGCCTGCCTCGGCCCTCTCCCTTCTTGTCTGCAGGAGGAGGAGGACGAGGAGGAGGAGTTGGAGGAGGAGGAGGAGGGGGAGGAGGGGGTGAGAGGTGATCAGGAGGAGGCGGACGAGGAGAAGGACGAGAAGGAGGAGGAGGAGGAGGAGGAGGAGGAGGAGGAGGAGGCGTGCTCCACTCCTCCGCCCCCTTTCGTCGTCCCCCCCCCACCCTGGAGCCCAGAGCCCCCTCCTGCCCCCGCGGCACACGGCGGCCAGAGGTGCGAAGGAGCCAGGAGGCACTGGCCACGTGCGTAGAGTGATAGGCCTGTTTTCCGCCACCACCACCATAAGGTGGAGGGAGGAAGGAGGTGGAGGACGAGGAGGAGGAGGAGGAGGAGGAGGACGAAGAGGAGGAGGAGGAAGAGGAGGAGGAGGAGGAGGACCCCCTCCCCTTCCAACTCATGGTGGTGGTGGTGGTGGTGGTGGTGGAAAACAGGCCCACCAGAGAGTGCTCAGCGGCTGCACGAACGGGCACGCAAGGTTCGTGTCGTGTCGACGCGGCGGCGGACCCGGATTGGGCGTCCAAGGTTGAACGCCGCCAGTGGCCCGGAGCAGGCCGACAATCCATCGAGCGGTTTGTGGTGTCGGGACGCCGCGATCGCTCAAGGTTGAGCGACCCACGCGGTGTTGGAGGCCAGCCCCGACGGTTTCGCGACGTGAGCCTGGCGTATGCACACAGCGCCCGTTGGCCACCGCGGCCCTCCTCCACGGATTTGGACGCGAGTGATGACTGAGGGTTTTATACGCTGGCGCAGTCTCCGTTCGATTGTCTTTTCGAGGTGAGCGGGCGGGTGCTATAGCTCGCCGCGATGAGCCACGTGTGCTCCTTGGGGTGCACAGTGGCGACCGCTGTGGTGGCCGTCCTGGGCTTACTGGACGCGTCCCTGGGTGTCGGCCTCTGTGCCAGTTTCTCGGCTACCGCGTCCTACGCAACCGGGCCAAGTGACGGCCATGAGCGTGGGGAGGAGGACGAGGAGGAGGAGGCGGCGTCTGACGCAGCCGCTGGGACATCGTCAGGTGCTTCCCCAAAAGAGAAGAGGGAGGAGTTACCGCCAGCGACGCCCGCGACCTGCGACGATGCACCCACTGGTGTTACGTTGGTTCCCTTCTTAGCAGGGGCCTGGGCAACGGACCCGCCTCCAGTCATGGCCGATTTGGGCGGGTGCCCCGGCAGTCGAGTAGAGACAGGAGACCGTGGCGGCGAAGCGCCTAATTCCGGACTCTCATCTATGACGGCGACTGTTACTAGTACTACAACGTGGACGAGCCGCTCGGCAGCGACACGGCGGCGCAGAAAGCGGGCCGGGAGGTTTGTGCGGGTGCTGGCGCCTCGCCCCACGGCGGGAGCTTGGGCGGGAAGGTCTGTGTTGACGGCGGGAGTGCAGGAAGGGGGCGGGCTTTGCGGGCGGGGGGCCTGCGGAAATCTGCTCGGTACAGCCAACTTCAAGCAGTGGCGAAGCGTCCTGGCTCGCCTATGGGCCTACCAAAGAAGAGTGTTATAAGAACCTTGTGTGGTCTGTGCGAAATGTTCCTCGAACATTTCTGGCCGATGCTGTCCTGCTTTAGCACATCGGGCTTGCGTTCTAAGGACACTGTCTTTGTTCTTGGAACATTTTTGGGCTCTAAGAACACTTCGTGGTAGGCCTACGGTCCCTGCTCAACAATTGGTGGTTCAAAGATGGGGCCCCGAGGGATGGGGCCGTGAGGGCAGGCAGGGATCCCAGGTTGAGCTCTGCTGCGCCCTTGGGGGGAGGGTTTCGTTCGAGGTGGGGGCCCCTGGCGATTTCTCGCCCCTGGGTCCCGCGCTCCCCGCAGAGAGCCAGGATCTTCAGGCCTAGGGAGGCACATGCACCCCCCTTGCAGGGGGTCATGCAGACGCACCCCCTGAGAAGGACAGGAAGAGGCCGTGAGGCCCCTCGCCCGTGGGGTCTCCTCTCTCAGGGCCGTCTCTTTGAATCGCCGGTCCAAGGCCTCCACGGCAGTGCCCTCGCCCGCGCGCGCCGCGCGCAGCCCCCGCGCAGGAGGACGGCGTACCCCCGCCGACGTTGTCCAAGGCCGCGATTGCCGCGAAGAAGGAGGGTGGCGTGACGCTGTCCAAGGCCAAGGCGAGCCTGCTCGTTCTTCCCGGCCTGCTGCAGCAATGTCAGCCGGTTCTTCCCATCCAGCGCCTCGCCTCCCAGGGCTTCGTCGTTCTCTCAACGCCACGACCGCGCATTTCCGCCCCGGTGCCTTGTGCAGCAAGTCTTCACAATGATTGCCCTGAGCAGTATCCCAAGTTAACGCACCGGCACCATCATCAAGTGCACATCCGTCTTGAGAAACCTCGATGGTTTTTTTGTTTGATACCCCCCTTCTCTTTCGGCGGTGAATAAATCTGGTCCCTCCTCTTCTCTTCTCGTCGTCGTCGTCGTCGTCCTCCTCCTCCTCTAAATTCCCCTCCTCCCGTTCCTCCTCCTCCTTCTTCCGTAGCCACTTTGGCTCAAGCCGTTTAGCGCCGAGCACTCCTCGCGGCACTGCCCGCACGCCCCCGCCCCTCGGCATACCCCTCGCAGGCCCCGCGATGGCCCGCTCCGCGTCCCTGCTGCTGGCCTGCGCCGTCGCGGCCGCTGCCGCCCTGTTGGTGGGCTCCCTCGCGCTGTCCTTCGTCGGCGCCTCCCCGGCGGGGCTTCGCGCGGGCCAGCGCGCCCCCTCGGTGGAGATGCAGTTCTTCGGCGGCCCGCCGGTGACGACCACCCCTCCGCCGCCCGCGGGCTTCAGCCTGGGGGGCGTGGGCGGGAACAACTACGTGATCTCGATCACCATCCTCTTCTTCGGCTCGGTGCTCGCGAACGCCAACGGCTTCTTCGGGCCGTGGTGAGGGTGTTCCCGCGAGGCAGAGGACTGCGCTGCGGGATAAGTCAGCAGCATTTTCGGATCGGCTGAGCGCGCGTCTTGCAATTTCTGCTGGGGGGCAGGCGTTTTCGACGGCCTGTTGGCGCGCGACAGTACGCTTTTATGAAATTATGCTTACGGAGTTCCTCCTCCTCCTTCTGATCCTCCTCCTCCTCCTCTTCCTCGTGCTGCTCCTCCTCGTGGCCGTTATCGCAATCGTCGTCGTCGTCTTCGTCGTGGTCGTCGCGGCGGAAGTGGTTTACCTCTATTGTTGGGCGGCCTGGACAATGTTGGGGTCTCCTTCTCCCAGGGAATGACTCGTTGTGGGCTACCCTACACGCGAGAGGATGTGTGAGCATGTCCTCATGAGGATTGCAACCCGAATCGGTGGTTGCGGTTGCAGTCGTGATTGTAGTCGTAGCTATAAGCGTAATTGTAATCGTGATTGTAGTCGCGATGGTATGCGTAATCGTAGTCGTGGTTGTAGTCGCAATCGTAGTCGTCATCGTAGTCGTAGTCGTAATCGTCGTCGTTGTCGCGGCGGAGATTCACTTCCCCTTTTGCTGGGCGGTCTGGATAATGTTGGGTTTTCCTTCCCAAGGAATGCTGCACTCTGGGATACCCCGCACGAGATAAGAATTTAGAGTACGTTTACAAGAGGACTCTACAGGCTTACGCCACATCCGCCGACCCTTCTGTGAGTGTTGCGAGGCCAGGAGTTTGTGGCCAGCGGCGTCTTGTATGAGGGTGCGGTGTCGCGCGCGGGTGGTGGCAGATACGTAGGGGGTCCAAATGTTTGCGTGATGCCGGTGGTCTGGGGCGTGTTTTGCGAGCGCCTTGCGTGCTGTGCACCCGGGTGCGGGGTGTCCTTCTGGGAGGTCGGCTTTTCGACCCGCAACCAAGGGGAAGACCACCGGAAAACGAAAGGAGCAAGAGTGGTGTGCGGACGCTGTGATCAGCGAGGCATCATCGCGAAAGGTGTGGCAGATGAGTCGAAACGGGTGTAGAGGTAGTTGACGTTCGCAGCGCGCACGAAACAGTTCCGGCGAGCACATTAGCGCCGAGCAAGATAGTGAGCACTTCACGAGGAAGAGCAAGGCTGTATGCGCGGAGTGCATTGCAGTTGGTTTCGCGGCTCGCAATCGGAAGCGTCTGGGGGTCTTTGGGGGGCCTCCTGGGGGCCTCTTGGGGGCTTCTTGGGGCGTCTTGGCGGCCTCTTGGGGGCCTCTGGCGGCCTCTTGGGGCACTCGTGGGGCCCCCTGGGGCTCGTGGGGGCGGAAAACTGAATTTTTGGTTGCCCTCTTGGGCCCCTCTTGGTGCTGTCTTGGAGCCTTCTTGGGCCGTCTTGGGGACCTCTTGGGCCGTCTTGGGGCCTTTTTGGGCCGTCGTGGGGCCGTCTTGGGGGCCTCTTGGGCCGTCTCGGGGCGGTCTTCGGGGCCTCGTGGGCCGTCTTGCAGCGTCGGACAGCCCACAAGGCGAATTTTTGAAACATATACGTTTAACAAAGGAAATGAGCATTTTTTTGCGTCTAGGGACCCTCTTGGGACGTATCTTGGAGGCCTCTCGGGGGCGTCTTGGGCCATCTGGAGGCCATCTCGGGTGTCTTTGATCGCTCTTCGACCGTCTGTGACCATATTGAGCTCTCTTGGAGGCCACTTGAAGCGCTCCTGGAGCGCTCTTTGGGCCGTCTTCGGGGCCCTCTTGGGCAATCTTGGGCGCGTCTTGGGCTGTCTTGGGGGTCTCTTGGGCTGCCTTGGAGCTTCCCTGGAGGCTGCTTGGACCGTCTTGGGGCGGTATTTAGGGCTTCTTGGGCCGTCTGGGAGCGTCGGAAAGCCCAAAAAGCGAATTCGTGAATAATGTACGTTTTACGAAGGGAATGGGCCAATTTTTGCGTCTAGGGACCCTCGTGGGACGCATCTTGGAGGCCTCTTGGGGCCTCTTGGGGACCTCTTGGGTCGTCTTGGAGGCCTCGTAGCCCGTCTTGGAGCCATCTTGGGCGTCTTGGAGCGCTCGTTTGGCGTCTCGGGGCTCCCGTGGGCCGTCTTGAAGGCCTCTTGGGGCCATCTTGGCCCGTCTTGAGGCTTCCTGGGGCCCGGAAAAGCCCCGGCGGCGCTCGTCCCGGGCCCGGCCGGCGGCGCTCGTCCCGGGCCCGGGGGGGGGGGTCAAATCGCCGGTTTGGGGTCCCGGGGGGGGGACTATAGGGGGGGGAACTATCTCACACGCCTAGAGACCCACAAGGGGTCGGCGGATTACAATCTGTACATGTGTGTATATATATATATACTAGATCGGCACATTCTTCGCCGAAGGCGCTGCTCACAATCTCCTCCTTCATCTCTTCGTCATCGTCGTCGTTGTCGTCGTTGTTGCGCGGCGGGTTCCGCGGAGAAATAACTATGTCCCACTATGGATTGGACCCCAGTCCTTCAATAAGGTTGCCAAGGAATAAAAGTACTACATGCAAGTCCCGGGCAGTCCCCGTCACGGATGCCAGAACTCCTGGGGGGTGCCTTCAGGGCCTTCAAGAGCGTTTTAAGAGGCCCCCCAAGTCACCGGAAATCGTTCCAAGATGCCCGAGATAGCCTCCAGACGGCTTCGCCCGCCTCCAAGACGCCCGAAGTTTCCTCCAATACCATTCCCAAGAAGCTCCCTAGAGGCAACATTGAACGAATTCCCATTCGTTCTTGAAGGTTTCCAGCGTTCTCACCTTCTCGGCCGCCGACCCTAAGACGGCCCAAGAAGCACCTAAGATCGCTTCAAGACGGCCTAAGAGGTCTCCGAAAGAACCCCACACGGCCCAAGAGGGCCCAAAGACGGCCCCAGAGGCCTCCAAGACGGACAGAGAGCACCAGGACGGCCCCAAGAGGGGGCCCAGTAGAAGGAAGCCGAACGGACATTTCGAGCCCTCGGCTCCAAGAGGCGTCCAGGCTGCCCAAGGCGGCCCCCAAGAGTCCCCCAATAGAGTCCAAACGGCCCCCAAGAGGCGCCAAGAGAGCCCCAAGAGGCATCCAAGGCGCCCCCAGGAGGGCCCCAAGAGCCCCTAAACCTGCTACACTGGAGCCCCCCGAGAACCCTCCGCAGAATCACCAAGAAGCATACACAAAGATTCTTACCCACAACCGCAGCAGCCCCGACCAGCAGCGCCGCATAGCCCACGAACGCGCACGCAGACGCCAACGATGGTACAACACGGGCCGGCGGAATGAGCCAAGCGAGCCGCCGCCCCACCGGGTACGGCGTGTGAGATCCACAGCATGGCCTTCAAGAGTGCTGCCCGTAAATCTTCTCACCTGCGCGCTTTTCATACCTGCCCCTGCCTCTGAGCCCTCACAGCCCCTCCTGGGGTCCCTCCCCGCGGCCGGCTCATTCCGCCGGCCCGAGGGCCCGCGGGCTGCGGCCAGGGCGCCGTCTGGCCAGTCCGAAAACGCCTCCCCTTTCACGCGCTCGGCTTCCGAGCGCCACCAGGCCCTCTCAGATGATGGGCCGGTTTTCGACCACAACCACCATAAGTTGGAGGGGGAGGGGGTCCTCGTCCTCCTCCTCCTCCTCTTCGTCCTCCTCCTCCTCCTCCTCCTCCTCTTCGTCCTCCTCCTCCTCCTCCTCGTCCTCCTCCTCCTTCCCCCCCCGTCCAACTTATGGTGGTGGTGAAAACAGGCCCATCGTCAGAGCCCTTTCCGGGAGCCTGCTGGGCCTGCTTGGGGGGGTCTCAAGGGGCTCTTTCTGGGCCGATCTTCACCGTCCTTCCGGCCACGAGCGGCCGACCTGGGTGCCTCTCCACCTTTTCCATTCGGGCCTCAGACACCAGAAACCTCCAGCACGCAAAACACATAGACGAACGAATTGGGTTCTGACGATTCTCTGTCCTTGTCGGGTTGGTCCTGGCGCCTCCCTTCGAGCTCCCTTGTATCTCCACGGGCTCTTGCGACCATCTTGGAGCATGCGAATGTTCTCTGCGGCCGTCCTGACAGCCTCTCGGGACCCTCGGCCGTCTGGACGCCGGCTTTGGGTGCGATTTTGGGCTGTTTTCGCAGCCTCTTGGGGCCCTCTTAGGCAATTTTCTGTCGTCTGTGGAAGCTCTCTGGGGCCATCTTCCACCCTCCTCTCGCCCTTTCTGGGATCATTCCAAATTGCCAGTTTGGTCGCGTTCCGGGCAACCCTCTGGGGCAGTCTTACACCCCGTCTCGTCCTCTGAGATCATTTCAGTCGTCCTCCTGTTCCTCCACCCACGCTCCCAAAGTCTCCGCTTCCCTCCCAAAAATCCACGACCTCAAAAAGGTTGGGCGGCGGTGTCTGCCACCAGAGGTTCTCAATTCAATGATTAGTTACCCCCCCTTTGGGAAGTCCTTTGTGGGTAACTCCTCGGATGTATATGATTTGCTCTCTGGGTTTTGCAAGCCCATCGCTCTCCAGAGGGATTGCAGCACCAAGCCTTGTTGTGTATGTCTGGCTGTTGTTTAACGCGAGTGTTCCTGGTGCTCCTTCATGGTCTGGAGCTGTGAGGATCTTCTATGTTGTGGCCATGGGAATGCCATGGGGCCCTGGAAGTGGAACTGACCATCACACAGTCTCGTGTTCGCGTGTTGGATAGTGCTCTCGCTGCCGAGTGTGCATGGCGGTTTGCGGGCGTACTTCATGCCGTGTGCGTGTGTTGCTGTGCGCGTGTGTAGCACTTCGCGCGTGCATTTCGGGTTGTGTGTGGCGCACTGTTTATCGGAGGGGGTGATGGACGAGGAGAGGGAGGAGGAGGAGGAGGAGGAGGAGGAGGAGGAGGAGGAGGAGGAGGAGGAGGAGGAGGAGGAGGAGGAGGAGGAGGGGGAAGGGGAGGAGGAGGAGGAATAATAATACTTATAATAATACTAATAATAATAATCCACGGCGTACAAAAGGCCGTGGCAGCGCGCCCGCCCACAGGGGACCAGCCGCGATATAATCTCTCGACCGTCTACATCCCATAGCCCTCCACACTTTACATTACACCCATACCTATTACGTCTTGTTTCTTTTCTTTCATCCTGCGTCACGCATCGCAGCTTCGACATCAGCGTCGTGCGCCCACCGTACCACCTAGACGGCCATTTTTGCCACGCGGTCCAGTTCCAATTGCACGGCCATTTTGTCCCATCATCGCCACCGAGACCACGTCGACTTCAAACCGTGCCTGGCTCTGCACAGAGAGGGAAAATATATCAGCTGCACGAGCAGTCCTGCGAGTGGTTTCAGCGCGCGCCCTCCGCGACCAATCGGCCCACCAGCAGCTACACAGCTCAATTACTTCTAGACCAACACCACAGCGCACAGCAGTCACCCCGACACTCGGCCAGAACAGTGTGCAGCTACACAAAATCCCACCAAACCAAAAGGCAAAGGCAAGTGCAAAGGGAAACAACAACAGCGACACATCAACAGCAAAGGGGAAGGCCCAATTTGGCAATCCATCGGCCACAGTGAACATGCGTACCCAGCACATAATGATCCAGTATACCCGGCGCAATCACCCAGCAGCAAAAGGTTGCGCCAACTACCTTACAGCGGCTGCGCCACCATACTGGACACAGCAGCCTCGCATTCCGGGCCCCCCAAAGCCAATTATACCCAGGCGCAAACCAAAACAACCTGCAGCCCCCACAGCACGACGCAACGATTCCGTTTCGCAGCCAAGCTTCGGCAGCAGTCCAGGCCCCACAGCGTACACTACACGAGAGATTCAGGCACCCATCGACAGCATACCAGAGGCATACCACGACGACGTTTCGCTCAAAGGCAAACCTGGAGCAACGCCACTTGAAGCTGGAGCTTGGTGCTACAGAAGCTGCTGTCTTGCACAAGCTTGCTACACATTCCCTGGCAGTGGAAAGCGCAGGCCAAGAGGCACACCAACTTCTGCATGAACTTGCAGTGGCCAGGAGGCAGGGTACTTGACCCGAAGTCCGGAGCGGAAACGCTACAGTACATGCGACGGCCCACAAACGACCGCGCAGCATGCCCCAACATCTCAGAAACAGCACTGAAGCAAGCACAGCACAGGCACGAAGACAACATGCACAAACCAAGATTTGCGCCAACCCCAAGCAAGAGCTGATCAACAACCAGCAGCACGCACCCAGTCCACAATCACGAACACAAGACGTACAGCTCGGTTTTCCAATGGAATGACCACCATTCGAACCGTTCAAGATGACCGAATCAGGCACTCTGGCAGTCCTTGAAACGCAGAAGCGTACGGCTCTATCGCAGACAGCCTACGATCAGCTCAGAGCCAACGACGGGACCGCCGCGGAGCTCAAGGCAGCCCAACAAGGCACCCCCAAGGAAAACATTTATCGCAGCAAGAAGAAGAGGCAGCATAAGCAGCTATACCACAATCAGGAAGCAGGCGACCGCCGATCCAACCTCTACCGCGAAACAAGGGGGGCACAATCAAGCTCGTCGACGAGCAGAATTTCGCAAGTGGCCACCGCAACAGCAATGCGGCACGAATGCCAAGAAGCAGCATTACGCGACGCAGAGCACGCCGCATTCCATAACGAGCAAAGGCAACAGCACCTGGTGGGCCTCACGGGACAAGCATTTCAATGCCACGCACAGTTCGGAAGCCTACGCGCACAGAGTGGCCATCGCGTTACAATGCGCCACGCGCACCTAGCATCGCGCTACAAGCCAGAGACAAGTTCTCAGGAGTTCCGACAGCCAGCAGACGGAGAAGAAGACTTACGACAAGAACATCGCCTTGCGTCGAGCGAAAGCCACGATTGCAGCGCCCATCGGACAGAACAAGCCACTGAATAACGGGCGCGGTGCACGATTCTGCGGGTGCGCCAGCATCACTGACAGCATCGCGTAAAGCAAACGCAAGCGGCACTACCTTGCATGCTCGTGTCAGAGCAGGATTTACATTCAGTGGAGCGAAGGCGAAACCAGGAAACCCGACAGTCCAGGTGGCGCGCGCAACAGCGACAGGGCCGCGAGCAACAGTGCACATCCTGCATGGCGTAACGCTCACTAGCTCAATCAGCCTTCGACCAAGAGGTCACTCCAGCGCAAGCAGCGGCACAGGCAGCATAACGACTCTGAACAAACGTGGGGCAGTTTTTCGACCCAGCGCAACGACCGAGAAGCAGCGCGCCTCATGGTGACAAGCGCCATTGCGCCTTTCCGAGTCGCCAACCAGCATTGCCAACGGCGGCTGGTTACAGCAGGAACATGCAAGCAAGGCGCGGAAGCGTGCGTCCAGAACCAGAACACCACGCTTCGCAAATACATGGCAGCACAAGAACAACTAGAACAACGGCGCGCAGACAGAGACGCGCATTTCACCGCGTTTCTACATACTACATCACGCCAAAGCAGTGTACGACGGGGAAACAATATTTATTGCCATGCCAGAATCAGGTAGTTCCAGATCTCGACCGCGACATCGAGAAAACTGCGCGCGTGGAAGCAGAAGGCACAGAGGAACACCGACGACAATTTCAACCGCGACATGCAGCCGGCGAAGCAGATCGACTAGGGCACGAACTAGAAGGCATCATCGGAGACGACCTCAGCGACATCCGAGACGGGACGGGTGACGCCGCGGCGCCGCGAAGCGTTCCGCGCGCGCCCATG
Organism: Prorocentrum cordatum; assembly: GCA_963575745.1. Taxonomy (NCBI): domain Eukaryota; class Dinophyceae; order Prorocentrales; family Prorocentraceae; genus Prorocentrum; species Prorocentrum cordatum. The sequence goes on along the minus strand of CAUYUJ010020993.1, from coordinate 268,937 downwards.
CTGCTTTCCAGACGCCACACCTGGGCAGCAACAGCGACGCGACTCACGATTTCGAGCTTTACCCTCAATGGGCCCCAGTCGCGCCGACAGAAGTGCATTCGCCCAGCGTGCCGCGACCGCGCGCGCCTGAACAAAACGGCGCACCTTCTGCGCGCTCGCTGCCAATGAGCGACGCTCCGCAGCGCGTCGCGTCACAGCAGCAGTTGGAGGCGGTCGGCCAATGCGACGCGCTCCAGCTGTTCGCAAAAGTGCGTTCTCGGGCGCTGCATCGTAAGGTCACAGTGAGGTCGAGCCCCAGTGATCGACCGCAAGTCTCCCGCTCAGCTTCTAGGCGTGCTCCCCGACGTTGGCAGTCTCGCGCAACCACGTCAACTTGTTTGGGTCCAGGAGGTCTGCGCTGATTGCACATGGAACGCCGTGCCTGACCCGCGAAGAGGTCCGACGAGGCGCGCAAACCACCGGCGTTGCGGCGCGGGCAAAGCATCTCCCCCACCTCCAGCGACGCGAAATATAATCCACCATTCGCAACGGCCCATTCCGCTGCATCTTCTCAGCTCCATCCGCAGCCATCAGACGTAGGAGGGCCGCGACGCGAATTATCCGGCATCGCAGTCCACCCGGCCACGCATGCCGCTCTCGCAATCTACCCGCGCGGATCATTGCGAACCTCCCAGGCCGACTCAGCGCGGGCATTCGCAGTGCTCAGATTCGACGGGCGCGGACCGCGCATGCGTTGTTTCCTCGCGGGAGGCATCGCACGCAGCGCCTACAGCGCGATCTGCAAAGACAGCCTGGGCAGCGCAGAAGGTATTGTCAGCCGCTATCACACGGGTCATTTTATGTTGCCCAACGCCCACCTCACTTGCGCAGGCGCGTACGCATCGACTCAGCTAGCCCACTCCATATTTTTTCGCAGCTTGCGCGGCCCGACGACCCGATCGTCGGGATTGCGCGTGTTGTTTACCGCCGGGCGCGCAAACTGCACTCCATCACTCTGCAATGCACATGGCCACGATGACCATCCATGGAATGTGCCGGCAAGCGCGCTGGTCAAGAAATAGTCGGGTATTCGCTCCAACGCGGGCGCGCTGAGCGCTGCGGACAGCGGATTCCCGCCGCTAGACGGCCAACCACCGGTATTATTACCCGACGACCCTCACATTCTCTGGCCATCCATCAGAAAGACCCTGCAGACGACCGCTGCACATGCCTAGTGCTACAACAGGATGAACACCATTATCAAACGCGCGCCGCCAGACAGCCACAGCCGCCCACCACTGCGACCGACCGCAGCACGAAGCGAGACGCGCGCCCACGAACAACACCAAGCGCAGAAGAAACCAGCGCCGCCTCGGCGCGCCTCAAACTGATCGCGCACAACGCACAACGAGCGCGCCAAGCGACGACCTACTTCGCGACTGGCAGAGCCTCTACCACACGACTGGGGGGCAACATGTTCGAGCACATGCGCCACTGCAGAAAGTTCACATCATGGGTATGTCGAAGACTACAGCCAGAAGCGACTACGGCGTGCCAGACATTTTCACGCAGGTCACCACGCCGCAGCATCCGTCAAGACTTGGGGGCGGCCTGCTAGTCAGCACAGCCCTGCCGTGCGCAGAGACGGTCAAACGTCAGCTAAACTTCAAGTGCAAGGACTTCTGAGTACTCCACTCATCCCACCGGCCGCTACTCATCAAGCTAAGTGCACCGCTTATATGTGCAATACTTTACGTAGCTCATACGCCCCACATGCAATGTGGCACGCGACTCGCGACCAAATGGTGGCACATTCCACGACTTGGCCCGCAAATGCCCCCCCCCGCACGATCAGTTTCGCCGATTTTAACGCGTGCGTCAATTCCAGCATTTCTCCGGGCATTGGCGCCGTACCACCGCGGGTGCACCTAGAACAATGAGTAAAGCGATGGCGAGGCGCCAGCTCGCCTCGCCATTGCAGCGCGCGGCCTCGCATGCACAAACGCAGTAGTTCATCGCGAACCCACCGCCTTGGTCAAGAAGATGCGCGGCGCGCTTAGCGAGCGCAGAAACAACCGCATTGCAATTTCCAACGGCTGGACACCAGTTATCTCCGACCACCGCGTTGATCGCCGACGCGTTTCAAGAGCGAACAGAAAAACATGGAGGCCGGGCTCTTCTGGGAGTCCCCTTGGCCGCACAGGCCGTATCAAGATGATATTTGATATGGTCGAAATATCGTCCGACCTGTTGGCGATGCTGCTGTTCCATTTACATGTATAGATATACATCTACGCTCGCACACATACGCATAATATACACATGCAAGAAAAAGCTATATATACACATACGCATGCACAGATGCACGAAGACGCACGCGTGTACATAATAGTACGTCAATCAATGGTGCAACAAAGTACAGCAGTCGTATATACATACGCACATATGGACAGACATAGACGTAGAGAGATGAAGCGCAGCTTAGAACCGTCACTTGCATTGATTTTTGGGCGGCTTTTGACGAAGTGCATCTGCGCGCGCCAGAACCGCGACAGGCCTTTACAGATGGCGGCGCGCATGCTCGCCCTCCCTATACGCACGTGGAACACCGTCGCTTTAAGCGCACGGGTAATGCCCACTGGGTTTCTTGTGAATCTTACTGGCGGCTGCCGCTGGGTGCCCCAGGTGATCAGTGTCGCCAGCAGACAACATTGAGTTGTGCTTGGCAACGAAGTACAAGACCAAGAAGCGGTGGCGGCTGGGCGACATCTCGTTGAAGATCCGCGAGTAGCCGCGAAACCATGAGAAGCACTGCTCTGCCACCTGGGTGTTAAGTCCGCTGATACGCAGCTTCAAGCGATGGATGAACAGCGGGTTGCACGCGCAGGTGGGCACGTGCCTCTGGGCGTGCAGCCTGTCGACGACCCAGTATTTAATCTGATTGAACTGGTCGTCCAGGAGCGCCGAAGGCATCGCCGAGCACGCCCTGTCGTATATGAAGCAGTTGACCTTCGGATACTGCGGGAGAACCCGGAGGATTGTGGACTTGACCACGTCGTTGCCCTCTGGCGCGGACTGCTCGGTCATGGCCACCGCGCGGCCGCTCGTGGTCAGAAGCATGAACCACCCGTTGTTGTGGTGTAGAGACCTCGGGGCGTTGCGCTTCGCGCCAGCCTTGGTCGCCGCGGGCCTCTAAATCACGGCGGCCTTCTTCGCGACAGGCTTGGGCTTGGAGCGAGTCTTCGCGGCAGCGGGCTTTTTCGTCAGGGCCTTCCCAGCGAACTTCCGAGCGGCCGAAGGCCTCTTCAGCACTTTCCCTCCTGGAAGGCCGCAGCCGCCGTTGCAGCGCACCAACACCTTCTCGTGGCCGTCGCCCACTAGCTCAGTAACGGAAGCGGAGTTGGCGGGCGGATAGACGCGCCGGTGGAGGTGCTCGTAGTATGTTCTCAGGGCGCTCTCGTTGATGTCCTCCTCCACGTAGATGTCAAGATGCTTGTCGAGCGGTTCCAGCTCCTGCACGGCCAGCGCATACATGATAGCATGGCTGTGAAGTTTACGCATGTTGACAGGGAATTCCTTTCCCTGCCAACCGCTGCCGTCGCCGTCGTCAAAGACATCCTTCTGGGCCCAGTCTGCGCCCCTGGCCGAGACGAAGTTCCTGAGCAACATTGCCTCGTAGTACCGCACGTATCCCAAAGTGAAGCCGCGCTTACTTGAGATGAAGACGACTCCGGCGCACTCCAGGTCGGCGAGAGTAGCAGTGTTCTTCTTGCGCCCCCCGACCCACACGAAGTTGGGGCCGTATGTCAATCGGCACTTCTTGCTATTGCACTGCCAGGGCGTGACCGTCACTGTCGTCGCGGTGCGGAGGTCATGGACGATGGCCTCGTGAGTCGTATCGCTCTTCTTGCAGAGCCTGCACCCGCATACGCAGAATTCCAAGTGCGTCTCGAACTCGTCGGCGATGTCCTGCCGCAGACCCTTGCCCTTGGTGTAGGGCGCGCCGCCGCTGCATGAGCCGTCGCTAGCCGATCCGCCCGCTTTCAAATCAAGGAGCACTTGTTCCTGCGTGTTTGGCGGGAGCACCACGGCCGAAAGCTTGAACTGAGCAAGAAACTTGGAGTCTGCAGACGCGGACCAGCACCGACGCACGGTTGAAATCTTGGTCTCGTACGTTTTCTCCCCCGCGAACACATGGCAGACATCATCCTGGAGCAGGGTCGCGGCCACGCACTGCGGGTGGCCGCCATTCTCGGTGTGGATCAGATACCTGCCCTCTCCAGTCGGGAAATCTAACGAGGGCACCAGGAACTGCTTCATGAGTTTGCTGCAATCTTGGTACGTCCGCACCTTGCACTCTGCAGCGTCCTTGTTCGCCTTGTTGCGCTTGTTCGCCATGGTCGCCGCCGCGGCGACGTTGTCCGTCAGCCTGGCCATCATGAGGATGATGCTGTTGCCAGCAGCAAGCAGTACCTCCGGAATAGTGGCGTCGTCGCGCGCCACGGTCTCCGCGTCGCCGACGAGCATGTCCAGGAAACGCGCGTGGTTCTTCAAGGCGACCTCTACGGAATACTCCGTGGCCTCCAAGATCGCCTTCTCCGAGTCGGCCTTGAATGCTGCCCGATCCCCGACCCGCCCAGGATCGACCATGACTCCGTCGAAATGCAAACTCAAATGCTGCACGGCTTGTGTATTGATAAAATCGACCCAGGCAGATAAGACGCAATCTTCAACGTAAGTCCACATGTAGAACCACGTAGTCGCAGCCGGGCTCCGCCGAGAGCTATCGTTGACGAAAACCTCGTGCATCTCGGAGTTCAATGAGACAGCAAGCCAGCGAAGATAAATGCCCTCGCGCCCCAACGCCAAGAGGAAGCTATTCTCGGAGAGCGCTTCGGGCGGATTGCCGCCACAGAAGACAGATATGCACGTGCTTTTAGCATCCTCTGTGGTCATGCCGAGCTCCGTGCATACTGCGGCCGCGTCCGTGGAATATCTACGAAGAGACTCAAACTTCGCTGACGGGTGCTGGCCCAACGCAAACTCGACTCTCGCTGCAATCTGCGGGGCCAGCGTGAACGTGCATTTCTTGATGTCCCAATCGTCGACGTCACCCAGCCCGGCCAGACGAGCGGACCAATTCAGGCTCTGGGCACCGAAGCCAACCACATACCTTCTGGACGGCGCATCAAACTTCATCTGATATGTGGTAGTGAATTGTGCTGTCTCAGACACATCGCCGCCCTGCCCCGCGCCCGCCGAAGCTGCGACGTACTTCGCCACTGCGTCTGCAGCGGACTCTTGGGCTCGCAGGGATTGCAGCAGGTCGGCGCGTTTCTCTGCATCGTCTGCAGTTTTCCTGCCGATCCTGCCTCGCTTCTTCGGCCTCTCGGCCCCCTCTCCGCCGAGGTATCTGATGAACGTCTCCACGTTGTGGACGCGGGCAGCGCTGCGGACGTATTCGGTGAGCTCCTTGCAGCGAATCGTTTCCACCAGCGCTGGTCCAACGAGGTCGCGATCTGCGGGGCCGAGATCTGCCATGGTTCCGCTGACCTTTAGTAGTGGCACGTATGCTGGATGCCCGCGATGGGTCTTCTTCTCGAAGACCAATTCGCCGCGCTCAAGGAGGCGCGCGAACGCGGCCTTGCGCTCATCATTAGAGCCGCCCACGACATCAGAGCCAAACTTGTGCACAAAGTCGTGCTCGGAGATGCTCTCATAGTTGCGATCCAGAGCAGCCCCTGCAATTCGAACTGCAAGCAAACGATCGGCATCTGTCGCGGCCTGGACAGGGTCGAATTCCGCGGCTGCTGCGGCGGCTGCTTTATCGGGCGACAGCCCAGTCGCAGCCTGCACGCAATCTCTCGTTAATCCGCCGTCGCCGCCCGTGGCATACTCTTCGATGAGGTCCTCTGCGCTTGTCCGCGAGTGCGACTCCATGAAGCCCCGCAGCAACTCCCAGAAGGCCGGTACCACAACCTGGCTCTTGACGAACGCACGCAGGGTTGGATCCTTCACGAAGATCCCCATGCTGGCGGCATCTGGGATGGCATTGACTTCCGCCTCGGACTTGAATCTGGACAAGATCTTGCACGCCTGGGGCCAGGCGGGGGAAGCGAAAGGCACACATTCGAAACGTATGGTGTATTTCATTAGCCGCCCCATGGCCAGTAGAATTTCTGATGAGCGGCCAGGACACCAGAGGTTGGCTGTTTTTTTATTTTTTTTTGTTTTTTTTGTAAATCTTTTAAATTTTTGAAATAGAAAAACAAGGTTTCGCTTGAGACTCCCTCCAAACCTTTTAAATCCAGTGGGCGTCGCTGGTGTGAAATTCCGAGGGAGTCTCAAGCGAAACCTGTTTTGTTCATTGATTTTGCTATTATTTTCTTCCAAAAAAACAAGTTTCGCTTGAGACCCCCTCGGAATTTCACGCCAGCGACGCCCGCTGGATTTAAAAAGCTCGGCGGGAGTCTCAAGCGAAACCTTGTTTTTCTATTTAAAAAATTCATTTTTTATAAAAAAACAGCCAACCTCTGGTCCCCTGGCCGCTGAATTAGAAGCATTTCTAATTGTTTTAATTACCGTGATACAAACTGCTTCTCTTTTGTGGAAAGAATGCGACCTGATTCCCTCTGTGGCGGAATACAAAGGGATTCCCTTTGTGGCGGAATACAAAAGGATTCCTTTTGTGGCGGACTACAAAGGGATTCCCTTTGTGGCGGAATACAAAGGGATTCCTTTTGTGGCGGAATACAAAAAAAGAATTCCTTTGTGGCGGAATACAAAGGGATTCCCTTTATGGCGGAATACAAAGGGATTCCTTTTGTGGCGGAATACAAAAGGATTTCCTTTGTGGCGGAATACAAAAGGATTCCCTTTGTGGCGGAATGCAAAAGGATTCCCTTTGTGGCGGGGTACAAAGGGATTCCTTCTGTAGCGGGATACAAAGGGATTCCCATTGTAGCGGAATGCAAAGGAATTCCTTTCGTGGCGAAATACAAAAGGATTTCCTTTGTGGCGGAATGCAAAAGGATTCCCTTGGGATTTATTTTGTAGCGGAATACAAAGGAATTCCTTTTGTACGGGAGTACAAAGAGATTCCCTTCGTGGCGGTATATACAAGATTTCTTTTGTTGTGAAATTGTCCCCCCCGAAGGGGACTCCCAGAAGAGCCCGTTCTCAAAACATGACCAGTACCCAATCTACATGATCACGGTGCACGTATTAGTGATTGAAGAAAGCAGCTGCCACTATATGACCAGGCCAAGATTCACCACCCAGCTATGCAGTCGCACTTTGCCAGTCTACTTGACAGCCAACCTGCGCCAACCTGGGGCGCGCGTTGACCGCCGTCGGCTAACCGCCAGTGCGGTGCATGCAGCAGCGGCAGAGCGTTTCCTGACGGGTGACTTTTCTCCGCGGCAGGCGTGCCTTCTTACAGATGCAGCGAAGCTCACCAGATTCAGACGGTGTGCAAGTGCAGTTCTACGAGCAGGCAGGCAGACGACTACGAGCACTGTGATATGCAATCTGAACCACGACATTGAGCAATGCCTCGCTGGTGGGCCTACGGGCCAGCACGTGCGCCAACTGCGCGCGGCATCGTGCGTTGCCACAGCCCGCAAGCAAAGCGTCGGATAGCAAGCGCAGCGTGCTTCCTTGCGACGACGCGCTTCCCCTGGACCCACCAGCTCCGACCAGACAGAGCCAACCCCGCTGCATCCCTGTCAGACTCTGTCCATCGCCCATACGACCGACGCGATGACAGGGCAGTTGGGTAAGACCCCGAAGTTGGTCTACGCCGCGGCCCAGCCACCAGGAAACAACGGCAGCTGAACCACGAGCCATGGGATTTTCCACCGACGCAACGGGCAAGGCAATGGAAGATGACGAACATCAAGGAGTTGAATTTACAACGCACTTTGCACACTATTGAGATTCCATACCCACCGGCAACCGCAGCATTTCTAGCATTGCACCATCACGCCCAGCATACTAGTCACACCATCCACACTGGACTCCGCGAGCACTTTCCCATGCACAACGGTGCTTATATAAGAACAGCACCAAGCGCTGCAAGCAGCGGGGGCCCGACAGCATCGCGACTGATTTCTTCTTAGCAGCGCCATCTGGTGCTGCTCGGCACGTCCATCCGCTGTTCCTCAAAGCATCGCTCACCCAGCAGGAATACCCAGCTGGGACCTCTACCATGGATGCGCGGCGCAGCCGCGCCACCCCACCAAGGACACGGAGCGGTTGGCACAACTACTTGCGCCCGAGATTCCCCAATTGCATCGCGCCTACCTCAGACAGGGCCTCGCCACCGCACCCGCCAAAAGCAGCGCGGAATACCCCCGGGCAGGTCTACAGATTTCGCGGCTCACGCAGCCATTCTAGCAAGTGGTTTCCGCTGTGAAAGCAAGCTTCGCACAGTCGGCTACTGCGTCGACCTCGCAGCAGCCTTCCGCGCAGCGTTGCGAGAAACAGTCTGTGGACAGGATGCGCAATCAGACCGCGTGAAGTACGACCTGCACGAAAACTCCCCACAAGCACTGATACCAATATCAGAAGCTAGACTCAGTCAGCCAGGCATGCTACGCACCCACGGGTGCGACCAACACCTCGCTGCGCAGATCATTGAATCTTGCGGAGCTTCCCGCTCCATCTGAAGTGATTCTGACGCGATTGCCCGCTGGCCCACAGGAGAGGCGCGCGACCTGGCCATGCCGTAGCACGCGCAATCTACAGTGTCTCCTTCGCGAGACCACTCAGCGACCTGGCAGCTGGCATGACGGACCAGCCTTGCACCGCCAAGCTACCTAGATCAGCACATGCGTTTTTCTCTGCGTCTAAACTGAGGAGCACAAGCAAAGGCAATAACGCCATTAGCAGAGAATTCGTCGGCGACGCGCTCATAATGGCAGACGGCAGCGACCGCGACCTCCTGGAGCACGACATGATCGAATTTGCCACTACTACGCATTCGAGCCTGACCAGCTGAGGCAGCACGCTCAAGTACAAGTCTCGCAACTCAGCCTTCGCCCTACACTTCGCGGGCAAAAGCGCAGACAAGGCCAAGCAGCGACTACTTACAAGCAGCGCGCCAACTATCTACCGTACCACATGGGACCAGCACGTCACGGCAACGCACATCTGCGATTACCTCGGCACTCGCTTCGGACCAGCATGCAAGAGCACAGCACGTTCAGTACACCAACGAACAAACCAACGAGCCTCACTGTCACCACCCGAAGCAAGCCACTTCGAAACCAACTGCCAATTGCCATTTGTTCCAGTTGCCCAAACCTGGAGCCCACTCATCACGACGACTCCTGCGCAGCTTAGCACCGCTCGCAACCATCCTTGCCGCAGTGCCGCGAGGACGCACTTCTTACAACAACGCGACCAATTATTTCTCATGGACCAGAGGACCGACGATGGTGCAGAACTAAGACAGCGCCCACCCAACTACATAGCAAGGCTAATAACCAACGCTCCACGTAGAAGTACCGCGTCCGATCGACCTCAGACACGAGCAGCACGCCCATCAGCTCACGGAGCAATGTGGAACCACAACCACGCCGTTAACTTGGATCCGCCTACTCACAGCAGGCTTCAGGTGTCTGGCCACCACCACCCCTGCCAATGATGATCCGCAGCGACGCGGGAACGTAGACAGATGGTTCGAATGCGCTCTGAAGCACCCAAGCACAACATTCGTCAATTACGAGAGTGTTTCTTTATTGCTTGGGGCATGACGGGAGTCATGGCCCTCCCCCCTCTCCCCCTGTGACGTAACGCGCCCCCGCCCCCCCCAGTGCGTTCCGGGCACTGCCGCCGTGCGCATCGGGATCCACATGGGTGTCCGCATAGGAATCCGCATGGGAGTCTGGTCCGCAGTCGTCGTCGTCGTCGTCGTCGTCGTCGTCGTCGTCGTCGTCGTTTTCGTCTTCGTCTTCGTCCTCGTCCTCGTTCTCGTCCTCGTCCTCGTGCTCGTCGCTCGTCGTTCGTCGCTCGTCGCTCGTCGTTCGTCGCTCGTCGTTCGTCGCTCATCGTCGTCGTGCGCGCGGGCGCGGCTGGAACCCTTTTTTTTCGGGCCGATGACGGCAGTTTGGGTTGGGTGGGGGTGGAAAGGACCGATGACGTCACGTTTCGCGCCGAGTGTCTGGGAATGCTTAGGAATGACCGAGGACGGGTAGCAGCAGCATGTAGGTGGCGATTTTCACCACAGCGCTTGTGTAGACCACAGTGCTTGCGTGCACCGCAGCGCCTGTGTACACCACGCCGCCTATGTACACCGCAGCCTCCGCGTGCAACACCGCGCCAGTGTGTGCCACAGTTCCAGCGGGCACCACAGCGCTCGTGTACACCACAGCGCCTGTGCACACTACATCAGCCGTGTGCAACACAGCACCAGTGTACACCACAATGCCTGCGTGCACTACAGCGTCTGTGTGCACCACGGCGCCTGTGTGCACCACAGCAACCGTGTGAAACAGAACACCACTGTTGCATCGGAGGTTGGGGGGCGAGATCGCAGTGAAACGGAGACCCCCCAGTGGGAAATCGGTTTCGGTTTCGTGTTCGCGTCGTGCGTGCGGGTCGCGCGGAGCTGCGCGCGATCCGCCTGTAGCTAGGCCGGAAAAGGAGCGAAAGTCCGTTCCCGTCCGCCGGTGGCTGGGAGGTGTCCCAGTTGGACCGGGCGGTGTCCAGGGTGTCTCGGGTGTCAGTAGGAACGAAAGTCCGTTTCCCGTGCGCCTGTCGCCGGGAGGTGTCCCAGTTGGGCCGGGCGGTGTCCCGGGTGTCCCAGGTGTCCCGGGTGTCCCGGGCGTCCCGGCGCTAAAGCATGTCGCGAATTTCATAATTCATGTTTTTCGGCGCCTGCGGCGGGCTTTCTTATCCAATCCAGCTTATCTTATCCAATCCATCTTGTCCAATCCAATCCATCCTATCTTATCCAACCCATCTTGTCCCATCATATCTTATCCCACCCAATCCAATCCACCCAACCCAATCCATCAATTTTTAGACTCTGCCAGCGCGCAGGTGATCCGTGGTTGTCTTGTGATTGTCCTGATGATTGTCTGGTGGTTGTCCCGATGGTTGTCCTGTGGTTGTCCGACAGCAAATCGTTTTTTGGCGCCTGCGGCGGGCTTTCTCATTTTGCTTTTGAGATTGATAGTGAGATCGACAGTGAGATTCACCGATAGGTCGGTCGACGGATGGGTAGGTGGTGGGATCTCATCGTCATCGCGATCATCATTGTGGTGGAGGGAGATTCTGATAGAGAGGGAGAGAAAGAGAGAGAGAGAGAGGGCGAGAGAGAGAGAGCGAGAGAGAGAGAGAAAAAGAAGAAGAGAGAGATGAGATCAAGGTGACAGGCTGGAGGTCAGTCAGGGTGGGCATTTGATCTTAATCCCCCCCCAACCTCCTTACCGCCCGCAGGGCGGTCGTATAGGTATACGATGTAAGACGGAATCCTTATGGCAAAATGGAGCGCATGTGGACTCCACATATATGCTTGTTTTATACAAGATTTGGAACGGAATCGTTCTGGAACAAAACAACGCCGCTGGAATCTACGAGTCCTCCCGAGACCGCCCGCATCATCCTAACTCCTCCCATTTGCGTCCAGGAGGTTCCAGCAAAAATTGGCCGTCCGAGAACCAAGCGGGCTGATTCAGTTGACCATTCTGCGGCGCACGGTGAGATGCGCACGTGCGCTGTAGCGCCGACCCGGACGACATGGGGGAAGGGTGAGGGAGGAGGAGGGAGAGGAAGAGGAAGAGGAGGAGGTGGAGGTGGCGGAGGTAGGAAGAGGGAAACACGTCACACTATTATCAGCATTTCTTTGGCGTGGCGTTTAGCTGTCCGCAGCAGATCTTCACCACCATGCTCTTTCTACCTGTCCTGTGCACGCAGGCGCTGTGGTGTACACAAGCGCTGCGTTGCACGCAGATGCTGTGGTGTAGACAGGCGCTGTGGTATGCACAGGCGCTGCGGTGCACGCAAGCATTGTGGTGTACACAATCGCTGGGTTGCACATACTTGCTGCAGTGTACACATTCGCTGTGGTGAACACCAGCGCTGTGGTGCACGCAATCACTGTGATGTATACTGGCGCTGCGTTGTACACGGCTCTTGCGGTGTACGCAGGCGGTGTGGTTACACGCGCGTTGTGGTGCACGCGAGCCTTGTGGTGTACACAGGCGCTGTGGGGGGCAGATCGCCGCTTATATGCTGCTTGCGTCGTCGTCGTCGTCGCTCGTCGCTCGTCGCTCGTCGCTCATCGTCGTCGTGCGCGCGGGTGCGACTGTGGTGCCAGAGCCACACGGCGGAGGAGGGCGTTACGTCATACCCCCCCCAGCCCCCCCTCCATGTGACCGGTCATCGCCGAAAACCAAGAAACGCTCTCTAGACATGGCCAAATGCGGAGATCACATCTACTACAGCTACAAACTACGCAGCGACATCTGGCAGCAGCATATGTGCCAGCTCGGCTACGACAACGGCGACGCACTTCAGACCCACCACAGCAGCAGACGGTCTACATATGCTACGAATGTGGACATACATCGCACACCGTTGGGGACTGGAAGGCCCATCGCACAAAAAAACAGCACCTACAATACGATGACAAATTGAGTCGGCGGCAGCAGCTGCCAACGTTGCAAGACGTAATCTTTACACCTGGCAGCGACTGCTGACACATCTGCGATACAGAGCAGCACTTTGCGAGAAGTACTACACGCAACGCGTTTCAGCACTGCCACCCGGCACCATGCAAGCACTACAACACAATGGCCGCACAGACACACAAGCCATCATGGACGATGAATTGCGACCAGACGCAGCAGCGATGTCAGCAGCAGTACAGGACGGGTACACATGTCAAGCACGCGTCGAGCTCGACCTGGCCATGCCACGTACTACGACCATCATGGCAGAGCGAATTCACCGACGACCTCTCGGAGATACCAAGACGGAGCCGACGTGCAGATTGCTTATGTTTCAAAGCGAAAGGCACCCACGCGACTTACAACACCATCTCGAGACCAACCCGACCACTAGCAAACGCACGTGCATCAGCATAGGACACGAAGTTGACTTACATGTCGACCTCGCAGTACCAGACGTCACAGACATACGGGCACAGCGCATCATCCAAGGACAAGTGGTTGCCGTCATTGCCAGACCACTGGGCGATACTTGGACAACCAGCGCCACTCACCGCACCCCTACCCAACTAAGGGGTATGCCCAGTCAATCCAAAGAGCAGCTTATCCGCACGCGTACTTCTAACAGGAGAATCTAACACACTATTTTGCTCCTAGGTGTGGCCAACTACACGAGGCATTCGGGTTGGGAGGTATGGGAGGGGACATTCGGAGGTGCCCTCGGAGAGAAGTATTCAGCATGTTCCTGGCCCCCGTAGAAAGGGCGAGGCCTCAGATTTCCAGCATGATCAGCGCGCAGTTCTAATTGCCGCTGCTGGTCCAACCGGTTAGAGAGCTCTCCCATAGCTAGTTTATTATGTAGCCACATCGTAATTATCATTGTGCGAGCTTGTCGTTGCTATGTGCAATACTTACCGAAGGCCAACCTGCATCCATAGCGCTAGCCCAACATAATGCACAGTAGCTTGTATCTTGCCTGATGTCACTTTCGACATGCCAACCTCATAACCTGGATGGGGGAGGCATTCGTGCTGGGATGTGTGGGAGGGGTCTATTGGAGGTACCTTGAGGACGAAGTACTGCGCATGTTCCTGACCCACCTAGATAGGGCGAGGGCACATGCTTCCAGCAAGCTCAGCACGCACTTCTACTTGCCGCTGCCTTACCAACCCATTAGCGCGCTCTCCCACAGTTTACTTTGGACCCACATCTGAATTGTTTCCTAGTGTTGCTCCTCTCCGTCTAGCCTTGTACATTGCAGCCGAAACTTAGGGCACACGCCTAGCGCCACATCCAGTTTTCTGTTTGCGGATGGTATATCTAATCCTCTCAGCACTGCCCTTTTCTCTACTGCGTTTGTTGGCCGCTGCCGTTTTGGCGCGCCAGGAAGGGATTGCACTCCCACTGGTCTCCCGACATCAGTTTATCCTACACAACGCTCTACCCTGCTCCATTCATGCATGCCAAGATCCCTCGCACCACAGGCCAGCCTACAAGAGCCATCCTAGGCATCAATTCATCTCTACAGCCCCCTGCTCGGTGAATATTTACGTTTGCGGATGGCCTAGCTTCGGCTACAATCATTTCTACTTGAGGGAGTGGGCAGTGGTTCTGTCTAGGATCGGGTCGTGGCCGGGGGGGTGACTGTAGCAGTTGCATAGATGGCGTTCCTTAATGCTGCGCAGCTCGACTCCAGATCCAGTTACGAAACGGCCAGCCTATAGGAGCCAGCCTACACATATGTACCTTTCAATTGCTTATTTTGCTGCCTGCGCTGTTAACTGTTGTGTGTCCCAACCATCCTGTGGTGTTGGGTTCTTGTCATGGGGAGACGGTCCTCCTGCTCCTCCTGCTCCTCGTCCCCCTCCTCTTCCTCCTCCTCCTCCTCCTCATCCTCCTCCTCCTCCTCCTCTTCCTCCTGCTCCTCCCGTCACCCCTTCTACTTTGGCGCACCACTCACACGTTGCGTGGCCCCAGAAGGGGGCTCCGCCGACGGCCCAGATGCCAGCGCTCGCTTGCGGCCACCGCGCCCATTTTGGCACGCCCCTCACACGTCCTGTGGGCCCATGGGGAACCCCCCACCGATGCCCAGATGCCAGCGCTCGCACGCGGCCACCGCACCCATTTTGACACACCCCTTACACGTTCCGTGGCTCCATAGGGCGCCTCGCCGAAGGCCCAGATGCCAGCGCTCGCATGCGGCCACCGCACCCATTTTGGCACACCCTCACACGTTTCGCTGCCCCATAGGAGGCCAAAGCCCCATCTGCCAGCGTTTGCATGCGGCCACCGCGCCCAGTTTGGCATCCGTTTCCACGTTTCGTGGCCCTACTGGGAACTCCACTACAGGCCCAGGTGCAAATTGTTCGCATGCGGCCACCCCGCCCATTTTAGCACACTCCTCACACGTTTCGTGGCCCCATCGGGCGCTCCACCACAGGCCTAGATGCCAGCGCCCGCGTGCGGCCACCGCGCCCATACTGGCAACGCCCTTAGACGCTTCGTGGCCCCATAGGGAGCTCCACTCAAGGCCTAGGTGCCAGCATTTGCATGCTGCCACATCGCTCAGTTTGGCTCACCCCTCACACGGTTCGTGTCCCATAGGGGACCCCACCGAAGGCCCAGGTGCCAGCGTTCGCATGCGGCCTCCGCGCGTATTTTGCACACCGCTCACACGTCCTGTGGGCCCATAAAGAGCTCCACCGAATGCGGCGTATACACCAACGGTGCCCACAGCTGTATATGGCCTGCTGTTTAGCCAGGCGAATTTGCTACTTACCGCCTAGCTGTTGGCAGACGATGGCATCAATCTGGGGTGTTTGAGAGGTAGATAGTTTGGGGATGGTTGGGTCTGTAAGGACATTCGACCTGATTGCTGCTACAAGGCCAACGGAAGGCCGTAGTCAGCACACAGCTTGCAGCTTTTCGTCGCTTCACTCGATTCCTGCACACGTATTTCGCCTCTCCCTCATTCGGTGCCTCCCCTCGTTCAGGTTACGTACTCCGCTTTGACCCGATCGGTCGTTCCTGTTCTCACACCACCTGGCTGGCGCAAACTTTGTGCCCCTGTAGGCACACTTTCTTAGCCTGCCTCGATGCCTGACCATTTTCTGCTGCGCCTGCCAATTGTAATTTGCTTTCCACTTCGCCCAACTCGGCGATTTTTCCGCATCACCACACAACGCAACCGACCACGCCTCATGTTTGCCCAACGTCAAGAAAAAGAGGACAAGGAACGACGACGAAAACGAGATCTTTGCACGTCTCCACGGTACTGTATCCAAAGGCCTCTTGATGACTTCCAGACGCCTTTGGAGGCCCCCGTTGGAGACCGACAGTACACATAAGTCTCGATCGCTGAGGAGGAGAAAAGAAGGGAAAGGAGGAAACGGGGGAAAAGGATGAGGAGGATGATGATGATGATGATGATGATGATGCTGATGATGATGATGATCATGCTGCTGATGCTGATGCTGATGCTGATGCTGATGATTATGCCGATGATGATGGCGACGATGATGATGATGACGATGACGATGTTTGTGATGATGACGATGATGATGATGCTGCTAATGCTGATGATGACGATGCCGAGGCTGCTGGTGGTGGTGGTGATGATACTGATGATGCTGATTATGGTGCTGGTGCTCGTGCTGGTGCTGGTGCTGGTAGCGATAATGATGATGGTGATGCTGATGATCATGGCGGTCATGCTGATGCTGCTGATGATGGTGGTGGTGATGATAATGATGTTGCTGATGATGAGTATGATGATGATTCT
>CAUYUJ010020993.1:230000-250000 GCA_963575745.1 Prorocentrum cordatum | reverse complement strand
CGGTGGAGGGAGGAGGGAAGAGGAGGAGGAGGAGGAGGAGGAGGAGGAGGAGGTGGAGGAGGAGGAGGAGAGCCGTCTGTCTCTTCGGGCGCGGGCCGGGGCCGGGGCTGAGTCCGGAGCCAGAGTTGGGGCCTGGGCCCCTTTGCCAGGGCCGGGGGCTGGTGCCCTGGCCAGGGCCGGGCTCGGGGCCGGGGCAGGGGCTGGGGCCGGGGCCAAGGGTCGAGCCGGGGCCGGAGCCGGGGCCGAGGCGGGGAGGGCTCCCCTGCCGGAGGCCACCCCCTGTCGCTCCACCTGCAACCTGCAGGGGGGACCGTCTGGGGTGGGGGTCACGACCCCGGGGACCCCCCCCCGAGGGACACCCCCACGGGACCCCCCCCCCGAGCGGGAAGGGATCAAAGGGAAGGGGTTCCCCTTCGGAGTGTTGGTCGGGAGCTCCACGTCCCCTGTCGCTCCGGGTGTTGGTCTAGGAGCCACCGGGAAGGAGGAGGATCTCGACGAAGACGGCAGCGACGACGACGACGACGACAACGTACGGAAGAGCGTCTCACACACGCCGACAGGGTCGGCGGATTCTTTGTGGCGATGTTGCAAGGAGGGCGGACATGCCCCGCTCTACTCTTTAAACTCCTTGCCGTCATCTTTTTCGCACGACTGTTCCGTCACTCTTTCCGCAACATTTTTGCAGAACTATCCGCCGTGCTTTTGCGAGTTGGAAATCTCCGCCCTCTTTTTTCGCATCGTTTGGGGTGCATTTCTGAGACTTGTAAGTCGGAGAATTCCCCAAAGTATGCACGGATCAGGCCCCAGGACCGCGAACAAAAGCAGTCGCGAAGAAAAACGGCCTTGTGGAAAGGGTCGGGATTTGCGGGGACACCATATTGAATGGTCGGGGCTTCCTGGCCAGGGGAGAGGAGGGTCGGGCGGACGGAAGCGAGGGGGTAACGAACGCGTGGCGATAGAGGGGCGCAGGACCGTTGCCCTCCGTAGAGGGCCTCAATCGGCCCCAGGACTACCCCCGCGAGCCCAAAAGGTGCGTCGGGCAGGGCCGGGGGAGGCGAGTGCCCCCACAGGGGGGCCTGGCTCAGGGGGGGGGATAGGCTTAAATCGGGCCTGTCCCTCTATTCAAACATAGTTTAAAACATAGTCAGAGAACGATGTTTTAAAAAGTATGTTTGGGCATCTTTTGAATATTTTTTGAATATTTTTTAGTCTTCATCCAAAATCCCCCTGTAGGGGGACAGGCCCGACCGAAGGATAGGCCCAGGGGGGGGGACGGGCCCAGGCTCGCGCTTTCTGCTTATCGTCCCGTGGGGCGTCCTCGTGGCTACGGCTGCATGGATCCGCCCTGAGATGCTGGTCAGAGCGCGCCCCAGGAGAGGTCCAGGGATCGCCTTGGGTCGGGGGGATGGAGAAGGGGGGGCAACGAGCTGGGGGGGCAACGAGCTGGGGGGGATCGAGGATGGCAGGAGGGGAAAAACACACAGACGCAATTAATCGTCGACTCCCAGGAAATATGGGAAAACATGGGAAGTGGGGGGAAACAAAATCGCAGAAAATATGGAACAATACAGGGGAATCTTGTTATTTGTGTGTATTTTTTTCTGTGTCCCAGGGCCCCTTCGATAAGCTTGGGGGGATCGAGGATTGCAGGGGAGGGGCCCTGATGGGGCCCGACACGGCCCCTGAACTGCGCCTGCGGGCCCAAAGGTGCACGACGGGTGCGCGCCTCTGCACCCCCCCCCCCGTGCACGGCCCCCCCCCCCATCTGGCGAGCGCCCGAGAGGCGGGCACCCACAGGCGAAGGCCGGTGCCTCCCCCGTCCGCCGCCTCCCCTCTCTCCATCCTGCGCCCCCCATCACGAGCAAGGATCCGGGGGGGGGGATCGGCCCAAGGGGGCACGCATCGACCCCCGTTCGCCAACTGATCGCCGACACGGGCCTGCCCGCCCAGCATCGCGCAGGTTCGCTGCCCGGGGGGCCCTACATTCAGGAGGGAATGAAACACACAGACACACGTAATCGTCGATTCCCCAGAAAATATAGGAAAATATTGGAAGTGGGGGGGAAGACGAAAACCCAGAAAACATGGGCAAATATGGGGAATCTTTTGATTAGTGTGTGTATCTATTTGTGTGTCCTTGGGCCCCTTCATACATCGCCGATCTATCGGCGATGCGTCGTCGACTCCAGGCCGACGCTTCCCCTCCCCCCCTGAGCCGGTTCCCCCCTGACGCTGCCCCTCAGATGAGGGCCCCCCGCGGGTGTTAAGTCGGGCGTGTCCCCCTACAGGGGAATGTTCGACGAAAAAATAAAAATACTCAAACAATATTCGAAAATGGTCAAACGTACTTTGAAAATAGTCCCCAGACTATTTTTCTAGTTTTTTTGAATCTCCCCCCTGTAGAGGGACAGGCCCGACTTAACATGGGTGAAAGTCGGTGCCCTCCGCCGTCTCCTCCCTCTTTCCCGTGCGCTCTCCCAGCTCTGGGCGCCTCAGTTTCTCACTGGCGCGGCGCGTTCTCTCGCCCAGCTTCGGGCGCTGGGACCCCCACAGATCGAGCCGGCTCGGAAGATGCGGCAGAACTCGTGGGGTCTGGGACTCCTGCCGTGAGCCGTCGCGATGCTGCTTTTTCTCCCTAGTTAGGCTTGCCTGAGGTGGTCAAGAAGAATGGTGCCTCTCGAGGGGGCACGTCGCCCGAGATTCCTCGGGCCCCCCGGGTTCCTCAGGTGCCCCGTGGTCCTCGGGTTCCCCGCCCCCGGTGCCTTGGGGGGTTCCTGTGTCCGTTGCTCGGAGGTTCCTCGGGCTCCTGGGGAGGTTCCTCGGGTTCCTCGGGAGGGTCCTCGGGTTCCTCGGGATCCTCGGGAGCAATGCCAAGCAATGCCAAGCACTGCCAAATACTGCCAAACAGTGCCAAACAATGTCAGTGAAGCAATGCCAGGCAATGGCCAAGCAATGGCCAAGCAATGCCAAGCAATGCCAAGCACTGCCAAATACTGCCAAACAGTGCCAAGCAATGCCAAGCAATGTCAGTGAAGCAATGCCAGGCAACAAGCAATGGCCAAGCAATGCCAAGCAATGCCAAGCACTGCCAAATACTGCCAAGGAATGCCAAGCAATGTCAGTGAAGCAATGCCAGGCAATGGCCAAACAATGGCCAAGCAATGCCAAGCAATGCCAAGCACTGCCAAATACTGCCAAACAGTGCCAAGCAATGCCAAGCAATGTCAGTGAAGCAATGCCAGGCAATGGCCAAGCAATGGCCAAGCAATGCCAAGCAATGCCAAGCACTGCCAAATACTGCCAAGGAATGCCAAGCAATGTCAGTGAAGCAGTGCCAGGCAATGGCCAAGCAATGGCAAGCAATGCCAAGCAATGCCAAGCACTGCCAAATACTGCCAAACAGTGCCAAGCAATGCCAAGCAATGTCAGTGAAGCAATGCCAGGCAATGGCCAAGCAATGGCCAAGCAATGCCAAGCAATGCCAAGCACTGCCAAATACTGCCAAGGAATGCCAAGCAATGTCAGTGAAGCAATGCCAGGCAATGGCCAAGCAATGGCCAAACAATGCCAAGCAATGCCAAGCACTGCCAAATACTGCCAAACAGTGCCAAGCAATGCCAAGCAATGTCAGTGAAGCAATGCCAGGCAATGGCCAAGCAGTGGCCAAGCAATGCCAAGCAATGCCAAGCACTGCCAAATACTGCCAAACAGTGCCAAGCAATGCCAAGCAATGTCAGTGAAGCAATGCCAGGCAATGGCCAAGCAATGGCCAAGCAATGCCAAGCAATGCCAAGCACTGCCAAGCACTGCCAAGGAATGCCAAGCAATGTCAGTGAAGCAATGCCAGGCAATGGCCAAGCAATGGTCAAGCAATGCCAAGCAATGCCAAGCACTGCCAAATACTGCCAAACAGTGCCAAGCAATGCCAAGCAATGTCAGTGAAGCAATGCCAGGCAATGGCCAAGCAATGGCCAAGCAATGCCAAGCAATGCCAAGCACTGCCAAATACTGCCAAGGAATGCCAAGCAATGCCAAGCAATGCCAAGTCATGCCAAGCAATGCCAAGTAATGCCAACCCATGCCAAGTCATGCCAAGAAATGCCAAGCAATGCCAAGCACTGCCAAGCAACGGCCAAGCAATGCCAAGCAATGCCAAGCACTGCCCCCATGCAATAGGAAGTTTTCCCGTAATTGGGGTCGCACCGGGTTCATCTCGCAACGTCGGATCTCAGGGTTCCCAGAGCTCCCCTCGGTGTGAGAAAATCAGAACTGACGGTCTTGCGCAGTTCCCGGCCTCTCGTAGGACTCAAGAAAAGGTTCGGATGCACAGCGGGCCCCCGTGAAGGGGTTTCGAATTTCCAGGGGGTCATTGTTGCAAAGATATTCGAGAGGACGGGCAAGACTCCAGGGCGAGAAAAGAGCCATGCTTTCGGTGGTACTTCAGGCCCATGAGGGTGCCTTTGTCCAGGAGCATTCGGGAACAAAGAGGAGGAGGATGAGGGAGGAGAAGAAGAAGAAGCTGGAGTTGATATTTTCGGGCTTAATGTCTTAGTGCGTAGGGATTCATGACCGTAGATCGCAGCCGCTTGCGGAAGGATGTGGAGGAGGGGGAGGAGGGGGAGGGGGACGAGGAGGAGGAGGAAGAGGAGGAGAAGGACGGGAAGGAGAGGGAGGACGAGGAGGAGGTGGAGGACGGAGGAGGAGGAGGAGGACAAGGATGATGATGGAGGAGAAGAAGGAGAAGAAGTTGGAATTAATGTTTTCGGGCTTAATTTCCTAGTATATACGGATTCATGACCGTAGATCGCAGCCGCTTACGGAAGGATGATTAGGAGGGGGAGGAGGAGGAGGGGGAGGAGGAGACGGGAGCGAAGGAGAGGGAGGAGAAGGAGGAGGTGGAGGACGGAGGAGGAGGATGAGGAGGAGGAGAAGGATGAGGAGGAGGAGGAGGAGGAGGAGGGAGATTAGGAGGAAGATGGTGGAGAAAGAAGGAGGAGGATTACGAATGGAAGAGGGTTAAGGCGAAGGAAGAGGGAGGAGGGAGCATGAGGGAGGCGGGAAGGGTGACACATTGAGGAAGGAAAGGGAGGAGGAGAAGGAGGAGGAGGAGGAGGAATGGAGGGAGGAGGGAGGAGGGAGGAGGGAAGAGGGAGGAGGAGGAATCGAGGAATGGAGTAGGGAAGAGGATTCGGCTCAGGTGTCCACGGAGGCGCTCGCCAGCCTGCTGAAAAACGACCCCAGCCTGGCCGAAGCCCTGAAGCCCAACGATCCCGCCGTGGCCCCCGGGGAGCGTGCCTCCTCATCCTCCTCATCCTCCTCATCCTTGTCTTTCTCCTCTTCCCCTTTACCCTGCTCCCCCTCCTCCATCATCCATCGCCTTCCCCTTTCCACTACTCTACCTCCTTACACCTACACCCCTCTTCATTTTCCTCCTGTTCCTCCGTCCTCCACTTCTTTCTCAGTACTCCTCCTCCTCCTCTTCCTCCTTCCTCCTCCTCCTCCTCCTCCTCCTCCTCCTCCTGCTCCTCCTCCTCCTCCCCCTCCTCCTCCTCCGCCTGTTCCTGTATCCTTTGCCTCTTCATCCTCCCTCCTCCCTCCTCCTGCTGCTGCTGCTGCTGCTGCTGCTGCTGCTGCTGCCGTTGCTGCTCTTCCTCCCCCACTGCGGCCCAGGCCGTCGCCGCAGCCATACAGCCCCCTTTTTGCATCGGCCGCACGGCCAGCCTCAGGCACCGGCCTGCAAGAGGCCAGCACCGCAGAAGGCATCCCCGCCCAGGGGCCGTCGACCGCTCGCCCGGCGGCCCCCGTCGCGGCCTGGGCGGGGTTCGGCGACGGCCCCGCGCACGGGGGGGCCTCCGAGCGGCGGCACGGCGCGCCTGCGGGGTATGGTCTCGAAGCCCCCGGCCTGCGGTGGGCGTCCTCCACGGCTGGGGCCCCTCCGTCGCGAGCGGGGGCCGTGGTCCGGGAGGGAGGGGGGCCTCGACCTCGCCCATTGTGGAGGACGGGTGGGGCTTCGAGACCGCGCCTCTCGGCCCCTGGGCGCCTGCGAGCGACGAGCAGCGGCGACGGTGTCGTGAAGGAGCGGGGAAGGAGTGGGGTTGACGAGGCGGATGGGCCCCCGACGCTCGCGGCGTCCGGTGGTGGGGGCCCGATTCCTTCCGCTCACTTTTGGGTCTCCTATCTCCTTCTCTCACCTCTGGGTCTCCTGCCTCCCTCCTCCGTTGTTACTGGTGTTTCGCTCCCATCGCAGAGGGGTGACATCAAGTTTCTGGGAGTGGCAGGAGCCCTGCGCACAGGGCCCCCAGCGCCGCCATCCGTAAAAAGGCGTATCACCGTCACCTCACCCACCTTTTTTCACCGCTAGCGCACCGCTATCACGGCTCATCGAGGATACGCCCCCGTGTGCCAACACGAAAGTGTATCCTTTTCCTTCCCCGTTGTTTGTTGCCATTTTAGCACAGGCGCTCAGCCTTGTTCAGGATAGCCCACGCACAGCCACCCCGGGGCATCAAGTTCCTGGGAGCGACAGGAGCCCTGCGCACAGGGCCCATGGTACCGCCACCGGGGCATCACCGTCCCCTCATTCACCTCGTGCTCCCGCTATCCAACCGCTATCAGGGTTCAATGAGGATACAACAACAACAGGAGCAACATGCTTTAGTACTTGATAGGGCGAGGGGGACATGACGATGATGCGGGTGTTCATGCTAGATATGACTATGTTATTCAAGGGGATTTGCGTTACTGGTGGGTTGATAATGCTACTGATGATGCTGATGATGAGCATGATGATTATGATGGTGATTGTGGTGATGGTGAGGATGATAATGACGCCGGCGTTGACGACAAAGATGATGGCGATGTTTGTGGGGGGTGATGATGGTGGAGACGGTGACGATGTTGGTGGCAATGGTGTTGATGGCAATTATGATCGTAATGATGGATACGGAGCCGGTGGTGATGATGATGATGATGATGATGATGATGATGATGATGATGATGATGATGCTGTTGATCACGATGATAACGGTGATGGTAGTGATCGCGTGGGGTGGCGAGGGTGCACATACGGATCTTAGTGATGGAGAGAAGGATGAGTGGGAAGGGGCAGTCCTCCATTCCCACGAGGGAGAAATAATGAGAGAGAGAGGAAGACACGCCGATATCGATAACAATACGTGAACGTATTCACGTAGGCATATCTGTATAAGCTTTACAGCTTCGCCTCCCCAAGAACGTCCGCATCATTGTTTGTTACACTTGCTGCGTGGTCCCACCAGCCCATCCAGAAACATTGCCCTGGCGAATTGCCCTGATCAGAGACGCGGGGGAGAACGCAGTTTTAATCAACTGCTAGGTAAGACGTCGTTCCCCAAGGGGGGGAGAAAGGAGGAGGACTTGGACGAGGAGCAATAGAAGGAGGAGGAGGAAGAGACGGAGGAGGAGGAGGAGGGGGAGGATGAGAAGAGGAGGCGGAGGAGGAGGAGGAGGGCGATGGCGATGATGATGATGATGATGATGATGATGATGATGATGATGATGATGATGATGATGATGATGATGATGATGCTGATGATGCTGATGATGATGATGATGATGATGATGATGATTATGATGTTGATACCGCTGGTGCTGATGATGATTATGACGGCGATGACGACGATGATGCTGATTTGGATGATGATGATTTTGATGATGTTGATACTGATGTTAATGATGATGCAGATGCTGCTGCTGATGATGAAAATGTTGTTGATGATGATGATGATGATGATGATGATGATGATGATGATGATGATGATGATGATGATGAGGAGGAGGAGGAGGAGGAGGAGGAGGAGGAGGAAGAGGGAGGAGATCAGGGGAGGAGGAGGAGGAGGAGAGGAGGAGGAGGAGGAGGAGGAGATCGAGAGGGCGTGGGAGGAGGAGGAGGAGGAGGAGGAGGAGGAGGAAGGAAGGAGGATGAGCAGGTGGATGATAGAGAAGAGGCGAAGGAGGAGGAGGAGAGGAGGAGGAGGAGGAGGAGGAGGAGGAGGGGAGGGGGGGGAGGAGGGAGGAGGAGGAGGAGGAGGAGGAGGAGGAGAGGAGGAGGAGGAGGAGGAGGAGGAGAAGAATAATGCGGAGGGGGAGGAGAAGGAGGAGGAGGAGGAGGAGGAGGAGGAGGAGAAGGAGGAGGGAGAGCAGAAAGGCCAGAGGCCTCTTGGATGCCTCGGAGTTTCTTCGGATTTCTTCAAAGAGCTTCTTGGAGTCCCCTTGGGGTGTCTTGGGGGTATCTTGGCATCCCCGGGGGCCTATTGATGCGTCTTGGGTGTCTCGGGGGAGCCTCTTGAGACCTCTTGGTGGTCTTTTTTGTGCCTCTTGGGGGCGTCTTGAGTGCCTCTGGGTGGTCTCTTGGAGCGTTGTGGGGGCTATTGGTAGCCTCTTGGGCTCTCGGAGGCATCTTAGGCGCCTCTTTGGGGCCTCTTGGGGCCTCCTGGGAACCCCTTGGGGCAGTCTTGGGGCACCCTTGGTATCATCGGGTGCCATCTTGGTGCCATCCTGGAGGAGATCGATCAAAGGATGGGGGCTCATTTTTTGGGGTGCCCCCCAGGAGAGCAACATGAGGCAAAGTCTGAGTAAAACCAGTCGTTTGGGCTTTTCGCCGAGGCCTCGTGGGGTGTCTTTGGTGCCTCTGGGGGTTTCTTGGGGCGTTGTGGTGGTCTCTTGGGAGCCTCTTGGGCTCTTGGGGGCATCTTGGGCGCCTCTTTGGGGCCTCTTGAGGCCTCCTGGGCACCACTTGGTGCCGTCTTGGGGCACGTTCGGGATCATCGGGTGCCATCATGGTGCCATCTAGGAGGAGATCGATCAAAGGATGGGGGCTCCTTACTTTGGGTGCCCTCCCCCCCAGGAGGCCAACATGTGGCAACACCGGAGTAAAATCAATCAATCCGGGCTTCTCGCCGAGCCCTCGTAGGGCGTCTCGGGTGCCTCTGGGGGGCCTCTTGGAGCGTTTTGGACGTCTCTAGGGAGCCTCTTGGGGGCATCTGGGGGGGCCTCCTGGGCAACCCTTGGGGCCGACTTGGGGCACCTTTGGGAGCCTCGGGGGTAATCTTGGGGCCATCTAGGAGAGTATCGATAAAAAAAGGGGAGCTCCCCAGTCAGGCCCCCTCCCGAGGAGGCCAACATGTGACCAACGCCAACAAAGACTGTGTGTTTCCTACTCTTCCGCCCCCACACGGCCCAGTGTTGTGCCCTCTCCTCGGGGCGCCGCGGCACGACGTTTGCGGGTTTCCGCTGTGCTCCCCCGGCCTTGGGCGCTGGCTGTCCCTCCCCGCCGCCCTCGCCACCGTGGATGGCCACGACCGCCCGCCGCGCTCTGGCCCTGCGCGCCCGGCTGCTGCTGCCCGCCCGGCTGCTCATCGTCGAACCCTTCGGCGTCCGAGCGTCCCTGCTTCCTCTCGGCCGTCCCCCTTCCCTCGCTGCTCGCCGGCCAATTTTCGCTAGTTTGTGCCCCTATCTGGCTTCACGCTGGAGCGGATTTGGCCGCCTCGCCGCCGACGAAAAAAATCTGTGGCCTCCTCTCCGAGGCCACCTTGGACGCCCCAGCGTCTCGCGAAACGCCCCCTCCAGACCCAGGGGGGTGAGGGGGAGGGGTAAGCACTGCTCCGAAACGGAAGAAAGATGGGTGAGAGAGGAAACTCTCGAAACCACTCACGCCCGAAAGGGCTGGTTGGATTCTCCCTCCTGTTTACCCACCTGCTCTTCCTCCTCCCCTCCCCCCCTCCCCCTCCCAGGGAACGGGGGAGGGTGGTACGAGTTGCACGATCCTGCCTTACGTATCCCCCGTGCTTCTTCAGCCTCCTTCGCTTGCGCACTCAGCAGCATGAGCCGCCTTGGCCCCGAAGCCAGCCGTGAATTTTGCGATTGTCCCGACCTGCCTTAGCCCCCGACTGCGCGCCCGCTCGTCGAGCATCTTCGGAGACGCACGCACTTGCTACTGTCACTCCTTCGCACGCTACTTGAAGCGATGCCAGTTTCGCTGCCTGCGGAGGAAACGGGCCAAGAGGGACCGATGGGGGTGTGGCCCAGCCTAGGCGGGCGGGGGAATCAGGCGCACCAGGAGGCGCTTGGTCAGTTACAGATCGATTACTCGGATTTGCGCGCAACCTGGAGGAATGGGTCTTTCCCTCCGCCTCCTTCATCCCTCCCCTCCTCCTCCTCCTCCTCCTCCTCCTCCTTTTCCTCCTCCACCTCCACCTAGCCGTTCTGGCACAAGTTTTGTGCTTGCTGTCACTGACGCTCCAGAACGGCTGGGTGACAGCGAGTCATTCTGGCTCTCGGTTCCTCCAGCCACGTCCCGCCACTTCCAGCAGTCGCAATGGTTCCGCCGCCGAAGGCCTCGCCTTGGGAGGAGCGGCCGTGGGCCAAGCGCGTTCGCTTCGCCGCAGGTGTCGACGGAGAGGACGCCCATCATCGCGGAGGCGGTCGCCAGGCGATGTGGAAGTGCAGCTATGAGGATTGTGGCTGTGGAAAAAATCTTGCCAAGTGGTGGTTTTGTAAGCACTGCAAGCGTGAACGTGTCGATGTGCCTGTGCGTGATGTTCCTGCGCCTCGTGGAAGTTGGCAGCGGGGCCCTCCGCACCTGTCGCCAGCAGCCATCACGGTCCCAGACACAGCGACTGAAGACGATGTCAAGCAGTTGCTCGCGCTGGCTGAGAAGTTCGGTGACTCTATTGCAGCTTCTCAGTATAAGGTGTGGCTTGTAGCTAAGAAACCCAAGGAGATCCCACCCAAGCCCCTGGAAAAGCAAACTGAGGAGGCGCGCCAGCGTGTGCATTCCATCGAGCGCCGCCTCAAGAAGGAGATTGATGATGTCGCCAGGGCGAGGAAGTGGGTGTATCAATGCGAAGAAGCTATGGCCAAACTCACTGCCGAGCTGTCCGAGGCCGACAAGGAGCACAAAGCCTTGGTCGAGCAGCTGCATCATGTGGTGTATCCTGATCCTCCTCGGTCTGTTGGCAAACTCTGCCTGCGCGACATCCTCGACGGTAAGGAAGGGGCCCTCACCATCGACCACGGTGAAGGCATCCTCGGTCTCGACGCTAAGGAGTACGAGCTCTCAGCCGACGACCACAACCAGTTCGAGGCCAGGAAACGCGAGCTGGAGCAGAGTGTGGCCGCCATCACGAAGCAACTGTTTGAGAAGGTTCAGCAGTCTGTGGACCAGATCAAAGCCTCCCACCTCCAGCACATGTCCAAGCTCCACAAGAGGAAGCCTGAAGAGACTTCCGTCCAGCCTGCTGAGGAGATCGCGCGGGGCAGCAGCCCCGCTGGTGCTCGTCCACCGCAGGAGCTTGGAGATGCAGCGGATGGAGTTCTTGAGGACTCCGCCAGTGGAGGAGGCAGTGCAGACAACAGCTCTTCTGGAGACCACGGGGGAGCTCATGAGGCTGATGCTGTCCCACATCCTGACGTTCGGCAGCTCGCGCAGGAGATGCTCGCCATCAGGATGCAGCCTGAGCCGCCTTCTCAAACAACCCCCCCCGACGCCTAAGGCTCACGTGAGCAGCGTGTCGGGGGGGGTGACTTTTTGCATGTTTCACCTTCTATTGCCAGGCTGTGCCGCGTTCCCGCCCCCAAGGCTCCGTCCTTGAATTTTGGCAGTTGTCTCTGGGCCCCAGCTTGCTCGGATCTCGACAGTTTTGATTTGGTCGTGGAGACAGCTAACTGCACGGGTTGGAATGCGGCGAAGGCGTGGTTGAGTCGTACGACGGCTCATGTGGTGCTTGTTCAAGAACATCATCTTCTGGGTGATCTGGTTGGCGAGGCCTCCCAATGGGGCCTCCGATCAGGCTGGAAGTCCAGGCTCGTCCCAGCGGCCCCAGGTATAGGGCTCGGGACCTCTGGTGGAGTGGGCATCTTCGTCAGGGACTTCTTGGGCTGCCATGACGTCTCGCCTAAGGTGGGCCCCACTCTGGTTCCTCATCGTGCTGCTTCAGCTATTGTTCAGATCCCAGGCGGAGTCTCTATCCTGGTGGTCTCCGCGTATCTCAGGGACTCCGGGGGCCTCTCCGAGTCCAATCTGGGTATCTTGTGCAAGTTCGGCGCTGAATTATCGTCGTTTCCTGGTCCGTTCATCTTGGGTGCGGACTTCCAGATGGAGCCTGATGTTCTGGCTTCATGCGATTTGGTCTCGGTGCTCAGTGCCAACCTGGTCGTGCCTGAATCCAAGGGCACCTGCGCGGGCACGAGCAAGGAAGGGGTCCGCATGCTCGACTATTTCCTGGTTTCCAGCGGGCTCTCGCAGGACGTGAAGGCCACCCGTGTCTGCTTGGAGGCGGCCACCAAGCCGCACAAGCCCGTGCAGTTGGGCTTCTTCCCTCAGCTGGCCAGTTTGCAGGCTTCGGGGTTTGTTAACCCTCCCCCCGTCCCGATAGAGCCCATATTGGCCCTGCCCCTGCCCCTCAAGACTGGAAGGATGTTTTGGACTGTGCGTCTTATGGTTTGGGGTTGGTTCGTAACCGTGTCCCCAGACAGTGTTTGCAGCGTCGCCTTAATATGTTATATAAGCTTTGGACTAACACGGCGGAGAGAGAGTTGGCCGCCAATCGTCAGTGTTCTCTTCCTGTTTTAGGCACCCGTGGCAGGTTGCCCAAGCTTGCGTGGCGCTCTGTTTTGGATAAAGATAGGCGCCCTTCACGGCTGCCTGAATTGTACGGAGTTCGTTGTTTGGAGAGCACCCTGCGCATTTTCTGCTCGAACCTCGGCTGTGACGTGAAGGGCTCGGCCCTCGACTCTGGCAACTTCCTCCTTCGCCCCCCCGACATCATTGTCGACAGCATGGGGGTCTGCCAGGGCTGCTGGGGGAAGGTGCAGCAGTTTGTTCAAGGATGTATGAGATGGAACCCTGTCTCTTGCCGTGGGAAAAGCAACCTGTTCAACTCGACCAAGGGCGACGGTTCTACAGGTTGTATCCCTCGTGATGTTCCTGGTGAGACTGAAGTTTTAGAAGGTTTGATTATTGTTGGTGCTAGTATCCTGGACGAAGTTTCGGAGTTCCTGGGTGATTTTTCCATCAAGCAGCGCGAGGTGGCGAACAAGTCTTGGAAGTCCTGGATCCTGGAAGGTGTTTCAAACGGTGCCCGCAGAGCCCATTGGTGGACCAAAGAAGTCGCCCCGTGGTCCCCATGTTCTACTCTGTCGGCTAAGGGTGTTGTCTTGTCTGATCCCCAAGCTCTTCTACATTCGGAGGCTGCTCGTTTCTGTGGGTTATGGAAGGCCACTGTGGAGCCCCCCAAGCAAGAGCCCATCGAGTATCAGGATCCGCTCCCCTTCGAGTCGCCCGACTTGCTGAGAGAAGTTGCCATGGCGTACCCCTTTCGCACGGCCACCAGTGTCGACGGCTTCCATATGCGCCACTATGCCTCGCTCTGTGATGACGCGCTGGTGGCATTAATGCGTATTATCAGCATCGTGGAGGCATCCTCCCTTTTTGCCCAACCACCTGCGAGCCATCATGGTTGCGCTTTTGCCCAAGCCTGCTGGTGGGTGGAGACCCATCGGATTGTTTAGCTCGGCATATCGGACATGGGGGAGGATGAGGAGACCGTGCGCTGTCCAATGGGAGGCCAGGTTCAATACATCGTACCTCAGTGCAGGAGCTTTCACTGGGACTGGGGATGTTGTATGGAGGCAAGCTGTGCGTTCGGAACATGCAACGAGCAGGAAGGATAAGAAGGGTGTTGCGTGCTCTGTGTTATGGGACCTCCACAAGTTTTACGAATCTATTAGGCTCGACATTCTTCAGCAGAGGTATGATGATCTAGGTTTCCCTTCTCCTATTTCACGACTCTGCATGGCGGGCTATAGAGGCCCAAGGTTCATCGATATCAGCGGGATCGTTAAAGTGCCTTTTTCTCGCCTGGCAAGGAGTCATTGCGGGGGATTCCTTTGCCACTACCTTCGCGAGGGTCTTTGCCATTCCCACGATCGACCTGCTGCCGCAGAAAGTCCGCGATGCCCTCGACATATATATATATATATATATATATTTATCGACGATTACGGGTTGCAAGCTACGGGTTCGGCCAGATCAGTCGTCGATGACATTGTCACGGGGGCCACTCAATTGTATTCGGTTCTGTCGGGCGATATGCAGGTGGTGGTTTCTGAAGATAAGGCGTCTGTGATCTGCTCCGACCAGGCTGTCGACAACAAGATCAGGTCACTTTTAGAGCATGTGGGTGGACCCTCATGTATTTCTTGTGCTGTGAATCTAGGAGTTGATGACACTGCTGGTCGGCCCCGACGGCAAGCTGGGCGCGGCCGCGCATTTTCTGTTAGGTGCAAAGCTTTCAAGCAGAGGGTCGCCCGACTCAAGAGGTTGAGAGGCATCCTGGGGCAGAGGTATTGCAGGAAAGTTTTCACGTCGGGGCCCCTGGCGGGCGTCACGTACGGTTCGGAGGTTCACGGAGTTTCCGGCTTCGAGCTCCAGGGGCTCCGCCAGGGGCTCGGTAGGGTCCTCAAACCTTCCGCTGGCATGAGGTCCCTCACGTCCCTGCTCATCTTTGAGAGGGACCCTACTGCTACCTACGCTGTCGCCCCTGTCATCCGTTACAGCAAGGAGGTCTGGGCCAACCAGGTTAGGATTTTCAAGTACCCCCTTGATCTCAGGTTTCTGCGAGAAGCCTGGGAGACCATCTTCATCAGGGATCCTGACGATAAGGACCTCTCGTGGCGTACTGTTGCTGGGCCTTTGGGAGCCATGAAGCTCTCTCTGCAGCGTACCCACTGGGGTATGAAGTCGTTCACTGAGCTCATTAATGATTTCGGGGAAACTATTGGGCTCACGTCTCTTTCCCCCTCCCTGGTCAAAAAGCTGTTGGTTGAAGGGGTCCTCCGCCAGCTGCAGAGAGACTCAGGCCAGGCGTTAGGTGTTGGCATGCGCCTGTGCTACGATGTGGTGGAGGCCCAGCTCCACTCTAGCAAATTCACGGCCCTCGAGAAGGGCAGTGTCCGCGGGCTTAGCTGTGGGGCGACCTGGACCAGGGACCGTGCGATCGCCCTGGGATACCAGCTCGACTCCGATCTTTGCTCTGTGTGCCTGGCTGCTTCTGACAGCCTCATGCACCGCCTGTGGTTCTGCCCCAACGTTCAGGAAGATCGCGACGACCTGGTGAAAGATCGGATCCAGCAAGATGCTCGGTCGTGCGATCTTTCTGACCCTGCCACCCTCCTCCTCTATACTAAGGGTCTGTTCCCGCACCCAGGTGACTCGGTTCCCCGTCCTCGCGGTGAAGGAGGTACCCAGACCAGGTGGGTAGGAGATCCTGATAGGGTCGATACGGCGGTCTCGGGTCATATATTCATGGACGGCAGCTGTCAGCGTCACATCATTAAAGAGTTATCCAGAGCAAGCTGGGGTTTTACAGCCCACGCAGACGACGGTTCTAAATTGTTTAGTGCGTTTGGGCCTATGTGGGCCCCCCTCCCCCAGACCAGCCAGGCTGGGGAGTACGGGGCCCTCGAAGCTTCCTCCCAGTGCCTTGCTGGCCCCTCTACTGGCTACTCCGACTGTCTCAACGTTGTTCGTGCCCACGGTGAGCCCCCCGCCATTAAGCTGTCCCATAAGAGGCCTTATGCGGGGCTCATGTTTTCTAGTTTTTCTTCGTGGTGGACGGGAACCCTCCACAAAGTCAAAGCCCATGTTGTGGACTCGGATGACCTGTCCGACAGGGACCGATTTTTTAAAAATTGGCAATGATGCTGCTGATGAGGCTGCCAAGGCTGGCCTCGCCACGCATCCTAGGCCCACGGACGCCCAACTGACCGACCTTGCGCACAACATCAGCGTTGCGAAGGCTGTGTGCCGCCTGGCCGCTCGGATTTTGCCACTGTGGCCTCGGCTCGACCTCAGCGGGGTTGTGCTGGCCAGGCCCCCTAAGGAAATCAAAGTGAAACCTGGCACGGAGTTTGAGCATGAGTGGGAGTGGTGCCGCTCTTATTGGCGTTGTGGAGTTTGCTTGCGCACTAAGCATCCCACTCCGTTAATTTTCGGTGGCTCAGGCAAGCCTGCATGTGAGGGTTGTTCTGGCGTTATTCCCGACACTTTGTGGCGTGTCTCGGCTCTCGGACACAGGCTTCTATCCTTCCAGTGTAGCGACGACTCTCCGTTGTTCGTTTGTGTCAGTTGCAAGGCTGTCTCGACCCTGGGTCCTCTAGCTCTCCTGGGTAAGAAGTGCGGGCGCCCTACCAGGAACAATGCTGAGAGATGGAAGTACAGAATATGTAAGGGTCGACACCCACGACTTCCTGGTGTGACTGTCGAAATATCACCAGAAGTTGTGAATGCTCACCCTGGCTCGCAGGAAGAAATTCTCGTTGAGTCGTCGTCCGTGCAACCTGCGAGCCAGGAGCTGCGGCAGATTAACAATGTCGTTGAGTCTTCGTCTGTCGATACGGCTGCTGCAGCAATCTCAGTCAGTGGCCCAAGTGGCCCGAGCAGCTTCGCCCGCACCAGTCTTTTGCAGGATGGCACCGTTTTGCCGTTCACGGGAGATGGGCAGCAGCGTGAGGAGGTCGTTGACCAGTCGTCTGTCGTGCAGGTCGTGGTTGCTGCTGCCACTCCCCAGTTGTCCCACTCGACCCCTGCAGTCCAGGGGTCGAGGATCCGCACTGCGTCTGTTTCTTGTGGTGAAGTTCGGCCCTACAAGACGGCTCGACACACCGCCAATTGTGCCGAGTCAGTGCAGCAGGCTGGTTTCTCTCTTCCCTCGGTTCCCTCCAACGAGAGAGGGGCTAGGGGTCACGTGCTGAGCTGTGAGGATGGTGCAGAGGGTCCTCACGCTCTCACTGAGAGCGACCAAGGTTTGTTTCAACGCCCGTCCCCAACTTTTGATTCGGATGGTATCGAAATCCACGGTCTCAGAGCGCCTTCCCACGAAGGGTCGTACCAATGTAGTGTTTTGTCCCACTCGACCCCTGCAGACCAGGGGTCGAGGATCCGCCCAGCCTCCGATTTTGGTGCCGAGTCTCGGCCCAACAAGTTTGCTCGTCACACCGCCAATCGTGACGAGTCAGTGCAGCAGGCAGTGAATTCTTTTCCCTCGGCTCCCTCCAACGAGAGTGGGGCGAGGGGCCGCGAGACGAGCTGTGAGGATGGTGCGGAGGGTCCTCGCTCGAAAGCTGCTCGCGTGAGCTATGAGCCCAGATGTGGCTCGAACTAGCTCTTTTTGTCGGGGCCCATGGGTTGCTGCCGAAGTCAGCCACCGCATGAGGTCACCGCTTGGGTCCTAGCCTGAGACCAGGCTAGGAAAAAGGTCCAGGTGAAAAAATCCTCCACCTCCACCTCCTCCTCCTCCTCCTCTTCCTCCTCCTCTCTCCCTCTTCCTCCATTCTTCTTCTCTACTCATCTGCTCCCTTCCTGTCTTCCACCTGGCCCCCCCCCAGACTCTCTGAGCGCCCCCTAGGAACTTCCAACAACGCCTGGGGCCTCACCCCGCCCTTCTCTGCCCCTTCAAACCTCCTAGAACCCGCTAAACGAATTGGACCCTTACCCCTTTCTCCCCCGCCTTCTCTATTCCCCCCTTGTCCCTTCCGTCATTCCTTTTGTCCTCATTCTTGCCCCTCCTGCTTTTTCGTCTAGTTTTTTCGGGCCTGGTCATCTCGAGCGTGCGACCAATGCTGCGGATCCAAGTGTGTTCGCGCATAGGTAATCGACATGGTTTCGTGCTCCTCATCCTTCCTTCTCCATCCCCCCTCTCCTCCCTCATACTTCCCCTTCCTTCGCCGTATCCCCTTTCTCCCCCTTTATTAGTCTTCTGCCCTCCTCCTCCTTCTCCTCCCTACCTCCCCCCTGCATTCTCTGCCCTCCTTCTCCCTCCCCCTCTCCCACCCCCCGCTCCAGCGCCGCGCACATCCGTCTCACACGTGTTCAGCAGCTTCCAGGATGGAAGGTGTTCATGTTTCAAAAGGTGGCTTTCGCCTTAGCGCCGTGCGCACTCGTTGTAAACGCCTGCAGCAGTTTCAAGGGTTCGTATAGTTGAAGCACTGGGATTGTTGTTCTGGTGCGCGTTGGGACTGCCAGGACGCAACAACCATGTTGAATCGCGGTGTTGAAGTGCCAGGAGTGGTTGGTTCTCTGGTGTACTACTGAGGAATGGCCGGACGCATCAGTCTAGCTGATTCGCGGCAGTGAAGTTCAGGAATGGTATTCTGGCACGATTGGAGATCCTCAGACTGTTGTCTTCCAGTTGGGGATTTCCAGCATTGGGACCGATGAAAAAGGGGCACTTGGAGGTAGGATTTACTGCAACACCGTTGATACGTGTTGTGCTTACACTGGTCCTCCTCCCCCCCCCTTTCTGTTATCTCTTCGCCCTTCCTCCTTCCTCATTGTCCCTCCTCGTTCCCGACAGAAGGGCACCCCCCCGCCGCAGGCCGCAGTGGCCGAAGGGGCGAAGGAGGAGGAGGCCGCCGTGCAGCCAACGAGGGAGGAGGGGCCGGAGAGAGAAGGACGGGGATATGGGGGCAAGCTAGGAGCGGACACGTTATATATGACGTCCTACCCCGCCCCCCCATCCCTTACCATTGCGCAGACCCCCTTCTAATTCGCACAATCGGATGTCGAACTGGGGAATGGTCCCGAGGGGGAACGTGACGCATGGAATAACACGGCATAGCATGGCATCGCATCGAAAACGCGAGTCATTTCGACAACAAGGTGATAAGGAAACCAGGCATGGCCCAGGACGGGAGAAGCGACTGAACAGCTGGGGAACGCGGGAAGGAAGCGCAACATTAGATCAGCGCTGCAGCGGGGGCACGATGTCGAAGGACTGACACCGAGGGAACGAGACCCGCGTTGCAGGGGAACCAAGATCTAGAAGGACCGGAGGCTCGGAAACGAAGCCGACGCTGCAGCAGGAGCACGAGCCGGAAGAGCCGAATCACAGTGAGATGAGGCCAGCGCTGCAGCGGGAACGTGGCGTTCGGAAGGGCCGGATGGGGGTTGGAGGCAGCGGAGAAGGAGGAGGCCGCCGCGCGCTTGACGAAGAAGGAGGGGGGTGGGAGAGGGAGGGAGAGAGATGATGGGCTTGTTTTCCACCACAACCACCATAAGTTGGAGGGAGAGGGGGGGTCCTCCTCCACCTCCTCCTCCTCCTCCTCCTCCTCCTCCTCCTCCTCCTCTCCGTCCTCCGCCTCGTCGTCCTCTTCCTCCTCCTCCTCCTCCTCCTCCTCCTCCTCCTCCTCCTCCTCCCTCCTCCCCATCGAACTTATGGTTGTGGTGGTGGTGGAAAAGAGGCCCGTCAAGGGATGGGGGGTAGCGAGGAGGGGGGGGGGCAGGGGGACAGTGCGGGGCGAGGGGGTCCCCCCGACTCCGGAATGCCGCCGTACTTTTGGGCGATGCCGCAGGCAGGGCTGCAGTGCCCGCCATGCATTGCAGGCTCCCTCGGTGCCGATGTCCGCTCTGCTTTGCCGCCGACGTATCCGCCACACTCCGAGTTTCTTAATAGGCGTCGCGGGGGCGTCTCCCCCGCCGGCAGCCCCAAATCGACCTCCGTCGCGGGCAGCCACCGCGCGCCGAAGGCGCTCCGACCCCCCGTCGCGGCGCGACGACGAGGCGAGGTTGACCCCCGTCGGGGGGGGACCCCACACGCTTATTTAGAAACCCAGAGTACGGTTGCAAGCGTGTCCGCCTTCTCTGTCCGAGGCGGTAATGTCTGGAGCTCGGTATCGGGCCACCGTCAGCCAGCAAAGACCAGGGTCCAGATCAGTCCTTACAGCGAGAGAAGATCCCCCCCATCGGGACGGCCTGCCTCGGCCCTCCTCCTGTGGCAGGCGGGACCTGCGCCAGGAGCTCGGGTGTCCGCCGAGGCGGAGGTGGCGGGGGGCGGGGTCGGTGCCTGCCCGTCCTGTGAGACCGAAGCGGCCTCGAGCGGGGGGGGGGGAGGGAGGGAGGGGAGGAGGGAGGGGAGGAGGAGGGAGGGGAGGGAGGGAGGGGGAAGCAGGGACATCGCGGGGCG
>CAUYUJ010020993.1:32500-225000 GCA_963575745.1 Prorocentrum cordatum | reverse complement strand
GCCTTTGTCGCCACGGCCGGACTCGCCCCGACTGCCTGGTGGTGGCGCGCCCCGGAAAGAGCAGATCTCCGACCTCGTGTGCCTTTGTCGCGGCGTGGGCCCGTGGAGTCCCGCGGCCCCTCCGACCGGTTTTCCACCCCGGGTCGTTTCTCTTGCGGTCCTCGGGCCTGGTGGGGGCCACAGGTGCAGGCACTTGCCGGCAATGGGCCAAGGCCCTCCGCTGTATTTTTCTGTTTTTGTGTCTGTGTGTGTGGGGGCTGGACACCCATGGCTTTCGGCCCGTACGCGCGGTGTCTTTGCGCTGCTTGCACCTGCACGGCGTTCTGCCGTGTTCGTTGCTCGCTTGGCGGCTGCGCTTGTCTCGCCTGTGCCTGTCTTGCGCCGCCGTTCGCTAACTCGTCTGCCAGCCTTGCAGTACGTCTCTTCCTGTGGTTACTAGCGCCAGACAGCTGTAGCGCTTCAACTCCTGGCGTCGAGTTGCTCTCCGCGGGATGCTTGGCCCTTGCACTGCACTGGCGAATTAGCACCAGACTGCTGCTCTTATTTCACCTCTTGGCGTTGAGCTGCTCTCCGCGGGATGCTTGGCCGCTGCACTTTGGCCTTGCAGCGCCTCATCTTTTCACCGCTTGCACCTGTCTGCACGGCCGTGGCTGGACCTTTTCATCACGGCGCGTTCGTCTAAGCTCGTCCCGGATGCAGGCGCGGGGATCGACCCAGATGTCATTCCGGCGCCGCCTCCGCTCCCCACGCTTGGCCCTCTCTGGCCATCCCCCACGCCACTTCTGCTGACCGTCCTCACGCCAGCGTGCCTCCGCGCGCCCCGTTTCGACCCCCGCGTGCGCCTTGCCGCGGACAAGCCTGGCACCCGCTTCATTGCAATCGAGTGGCGCACGTGGGCGGGATGCCAGCCCGAGGGCGGGCCGAGCATCGACGGCACTAGCTATCCGTCGCCACACGCTTACTCCAGTGCTCAGCGACGAGGAGGGACCTACCCTCAGGAAGCGGCCCGCCTCCCGTCCCGACTACCAGCGCCACTCGCGGAAACGGCAGTGACTCCCGAGGTGGCCCCCCTGCCTCTCTTGGCACCGGCGTTCCCTGCTGCGGAGCCATCGCTGGCACAGCATGGGGTGCCCCACTGGGGCCTAGCCAGGACGCCTTGACTCCCAGTTCACCCCAGCCGCTGGCGGTAGTGCGCTTCCGCTACTCACTGGTGGCCCCTGCTGGGACCCTCCTGGGAACGCTCCCGCGGCCCCTGTCCTCGCAGGGCCGGCCCCTGCCACCACGGGAACGATTCGGACGTTAGGTTGCCGTGGACGGGCTCCTCCTATTCTCCTGCTCCTTGCCTCGCCTTTCGCAACGGCCAGTCTTGCCTCCAGAGGAGCACCCGTGCGCTTTCTCAGTCTTCCTCCCAGGACCCACAGGGCTTCTGCCGCAGCTTGCCCCCTTGCCTGGGTCGGCGCGGCCTCCTCGGTCCCTTCACAGCTGGGTCTCCCCGCTGCGGCACCTGTGCTGCCGCCGTGGTCCTGGACCGTTTCACCGCCCTCCGCCTTTTCCGCCTCCGCTTCTCTCCCCTCCTTGTCGGTCCCCTTGTCGGTCCACAGGGGCTCACCCGCTCTCCCCGCCTTCTAGTCCCGGTTGGTTTCATACCACCTCCCACCCTCACCGTAGTTTTTCGGGCGGGTGGTGATGGGGGGTGACGTATAGGGGGGGTGGAGAAATTGTCCTAAAGGCGCCCGTTGGGGGTCCTGCTGGAGCCAGCAGGGGCCCAAACGGGTCCTGAAGAGGCCCCGCTGGGGCCCGTCGTCTCCACCTCCCATTCGGGGCCCCCCCAATCGCCACCCGCCCGAGCTTCGTCTACACATTGCCCACCCCCGCCATCCAGGCCTTGATGGTCATGGCTGCTGCCCGCTGCGAGGCTTTATAAGAGGTTTCCGATGGCTCGGCCGGGCATAGGCGCCGCTCCGCTGCTTGCAGTCGATATTTTGCGCCCCGTCGTCGCGCGCGGGGCCGTGACGCCAACAACAAGTGTATGCGTGTATGTTTTTTTTCACGGCAAGAACAAGTATTGGGAGGTCTGGGTGCCATTTGGAGGTCTTGGTGCCCGGTCCCCCAGGCGTTGCTTTCAGCCGCCAGGTTTGACAAACACGCTGCTCACCCCCCCTTCCCCCATCCTCCTCCTCTCCTCTTCCTTCTCTTCCATCCCTTGGTGGACGCGGCGCTGTGGGTGTTGGCCGTGTAGCGTTTCTATCTGTCTGCGTTTTCGCCCACGGGCGGTCCGTGCTGTCCGATCAATTGTTTCCCTCCACAGGCAAGTGGTGCTGGGAGGCCTGGGGCAGTTCATAGGCAACGTTAGGGGGGGGATCGGCTCAGGGT
The DNA here is from genome assembly GCA_963575745.1 of Prorocentrum cordatum. Classification (NCBI taxonomy): domain Eukaryota; class Dinophyceae; order Prorocentrales; family Prorocentraceae; genus Prorocentrum; species Prorocentrum cordatum. The sequence continues at coordinate 222,627 of CAUYUJ010020993.1, read as the reverse complement.
GGTTGGTTTCCAGATCGCCCACCATCGTCAACAGAGCCCCGACAGTTCCAACCTGCCCTCGAGTGCGCGGATTTGCGATCGGGGGCCTACCGCCGATCTATCGGTGATGTGTCGCCAACTCATGCCCGATACTTCCCCTGTTGTGCCATTCGCACCTTACCATTGCCCCTTCGGGAGTAGCGGCATGGGCATCTTCTTGTTCCCCATCAGATCGTTGCTTCGTCTCGCCCTGCTGCCCGCACGCTTGTCCTCTCCCCTCGCATGCCGGCGCCCAGCCGAGCAACCCGAAGTCGTTCTCCAAGGCGCAGCCATCGGGCTGGGGCTCGGAGCCAATGATCGGGTCGGACGACATGGAGGGATATCAGAAGAGTCAGACGCTGCATATCCATCATCTCTCGTAGCTCCGCGCAGATTTCTTGGATCGGCGCTGGGCCCTTCCTGGCGGCACCAGCTGCGATGACGGATTCGTTAACCTCCTCCTGACTATCCCATCCCCTCCTTTCGTCTGAGACTTTGAACTGTCAACTCTGAGTTCTTGGATCGGCGCTTGAACCCTTGCGACGCCTCTGGCGCCGCACCTGGCGCGTTCCGCGCGCCAGGGAGGGGGGCCGAGCGCCGATCCAGTAAATCCGTGCGGACTTTCGAAGTTTATGTATGCGGGTAGATATTCTTCCAGATGCATCATGCCAAGTTGTGAGAGGCCGTGATGATGCGAATTGGGCATGCGTGCGCTCACCAGAGAGTTCTGTTGCTCGGCAGGCTCTTGCAGTAAAGCCACAGGCAGCCTGGCTTCTCATTCACTTCCTTCCCGAAGCTAAGGCGCTCTAAGACCCACGAGTATGCTAGAGCTCTATCGAGGATCCCCGAAGGGCTTCAAAAAGTAGGAGAGAGAATGTACACTGACCTGGGTGAGCGGACGAAGCGGCCGCGGTCCTGAGCCGAGCTCTTTCTTTCTTTCGGAGGCGGGCTCTCGCTCTTTCCATGCCCGCCCTCCCTCCTTCTCGCTCGGGCCCGCCTCAAGAGCCCCGAAGGGACATCTTTACAGGATAGTGGGGAGTGCTCTGTGCGACCCTGTCTCTGCGAATGTCCGTGGTGAGCAGTTCGATCTGAGCCTGGCGATAACACAGGCACTGCGAGGGTTCTCGCCTTCTCCTGCAAAACTGAACCTCGTGTGGCAGGAGTCTGCGAAAGCATGCTGCACTCATGCGTTCGCTGCTTCGTGCGAGCTGTCGCTCCCCCCCGGCGGCCCCTGTCGGCTAACTCCCTTTTGGAAAGCTCGTGTTTTTGAGGGGTGTGATTCTGTCCTGGGCTCGACCGTACCCCGCTCAGCTCCGCCAGTGGCCTGCGGCACGAGCCGCCCCTCACTGCACACGGTGCGTCGGATCGCGGGGCCGTGGCGGACGAGCACACGCTGGCGCCTCCACGCGCTCTGAGGATCGACGGGGAGGAGGGAGGAGGGAGGAGGAAGGGAGGAGGGAGGAGGGAGGAGGGAGGAGGGAGGAGGGAGGAGGAAGGGAGGAAGGAGGGAGGAGGCAGGAGGCAGGAGGCAGGAGGCAGCTGCGCTCGCCTTCCACTTCTCTTCCTTGCACCCCTGGGCCCGGGCGGAGAGGCCGCCGCTGCCTCCAAAGTGAGCGGGAACAGCAAGTTCGTCGTCCCGGGCGCGCCCCGCGGCCCCTCCCCTCGCCCGCGGCCTCGCGCCCCAGACCCCCTCGAGTAGTGAAGGAATCATGACGGGAGGTTTTTCGCCATTTTCAGCCTCTGGGGGCCCTCACCGGGCCTCGGGAGCGTCAAAAAACGACTTCTTGATGACAAACCGGTCCTGGGGAAGGGGTCGAGAACTCTGGGGTCGACGTAATGAACAAATCATTACGTCGGGGGTCTGGGTCCCGGGCTCCCGCCGCCGCCGCCGCGCTCCGGCAGAAGAGCCTCCGCGCCGTCGCGCCTGTGGAGCCCTCGTCGTGCGCTGCGCGAGGCCCCCGACGCTCTCAGAAGCGCTCGCTGGTCCTCGGAGGCCTGCTCGGCCGGGGCTGCTTCCCAGCGGCCGTACCTTGCCGAGATTGTTCTGCCCTTGCTCGAACAGTTCTGACTGGCCGCGGTAGGCCCGAACGGTGGCCCAAAAGCCACTCGGAGGAGGGAGGACTGAGGCCCCCTCGCGTCGTAACAAAAGTCACCACTATGCAGGGCCCCTAACAGATTTTCGGCCTCTGGGGTCCCTCGTCGGGCCAGGGGGGGGGGCTCGAAAAAACGTGCCCAGGATGACAAACCAGCCTTGGAGAAAGGGCTGGGGCTTCGGTGGATCCTGTATTGAAGAAAGCAAGACATCGGATGTCTTGGGCGTTCATTTGCAATAGCAACCCTTACCCTGCGGGTCAAACCGACGATGGGGTATCTGACACACCCGTTGGGTTCCACTTGGCCGCAGACGTGCTTCACATTCCGCGCCCCTCCTGAAGGACTTCGCCCTCTGCCGCCGGCCCCCCCCCCCCTCAGGCTGCTTGCACGCTGGGTTGGTAGGTTGGTTGGCTTAGCTGCCTCGATACGCCCGTTTTGATACGCAATACGTCCCGTGTTGAAGACGTCCGTGTCAATACGTTGCATGTTGGCTCCGCGTATTGGGCCACGTTTTGGCGCATGCATCGCGTCGGACCTGCGTTTGCAGCCTACGTGTTGAGCTCCGTATCAGTACGCTACGTGTTGCGTGTTGCGTATCGGGGCAGCTAGGTTGGTTGGTGTTCTTGTCGACTGGCGTGCTGGCCATTCGCGCGCGTCTGCAGTCATCAGTGAGGGATGCCGCTGGAGCGCGCGCCCGCTCAAGCTGACATGGGGTCGAGGCTTCGGGAGCGCGCACCCCTAGCTATCCACGAGGGTTCGGGGCCTCGGGCCCCGAGGAGAATCCTCAGGAAACGACGGGGGGGCCGAGAAGCGTCCCCCACTAGGCACACGAATGCCCGACTTCAGAACACTGCAGCGTTTCTGCTCGTGAGAGGGATAGCGTTTCTTTGGGGGGGCTCAACGCGGCGATGGGGGAACTCATTGGCGGCCTCAGGAAGATCGTACGCCGCGCGCTGAAGCCTGCGGGAGAAGTGGATACACGCTGCGAATCGGGATACTGAGAGCCTAATGGCGGCGGAAAAGACAAGACGGGATGCGGCGCGCGCGGGGCCAATCTCACCAGGCGGGGCACGTCGCTTAAACAAGAGTCCGTCATCCGCATCGTAGACGGCCTCTGCGCATCTCGCTGACTACCTGCGCGCTCACGTCATGCGGCTGAAGCATTTTCCGCAGCCCGTAACTAAGACGAGCGATGCCCGACTCTGATCGCGCTGCACGAAGTAAAGTCTGGTTCGGCACCGCCTGAAGCCCTCCGAGGTATCCGAGGACTAGGGGCCGTCCATCGGAGCATCGTTGACCATCGACTCGGAATCGGCATGCAAACCTGTGTCGAGCAAGGGCCTACATATCCGACCGAATGTGCAGTTCTAACACGCAGTATTTGGATACGGGAATCGACGGAATGAGACGTTCCACATGACGCGCAGTCGCGTGGCTCGCCTAACTTGTCTGCAGGCGAACATTCAAACATGCGACAAGTAGCATCGACAGAGTGTTGTTGCTGGAGGTAATGTTGGTGTATATAGGTTTCGATACGCGGTCCAGACGTTGGCCCCTTTCCGTGGCCACACCTCTGGATTGGGGGTGCAATGCAACAACGCGCATGGTCTCATGCTGCTCATGTGAAGGAAGGCTGCGCTCCTACCTGTTGGGCGCGCTTCTCACCTGCGAGGCGAGCTGTGCTCCTATGTGTTGAGCATGCTCCTCACCCCACCTGTACGCCGCCAGCCTACTCGCCTTCCCTGTCTCTTTACTTGCGCCACGAGAAGCCGATGAAGCGGTGATGCTGGCCCCGCTGTTAGCAGCCAGCTGAGCGGTCATGTTCGTCCCGATGCTGGCCGAGCAGGGCTGCCGCGCCCCATCATCGCGGGGCGCTTCTCCGACGCCTTTTCGGCCAGGAACGTTCCTTGTATCGCATCGGTCTACCTCGCCCTGTTGCGCAATTGCTCAGGACATGTTTGTCCTTTGATCTGGCTGCGGGGGCCCGTTTTGCCCGTCGTCTCTTCACATTATTACACGCCGGACGTTGAAAGTAGGTATTTCTGGATTCCCACATCCCAATTTACTTCAAGTACCTTCCTACTTCAAGAATCGCCTTGCGGTTGCTCTGTTTTGTTATTCTCTGGGAGTGCCTGGACCCAATCCACTTTATCCGCCTTCCTACTTCATGTTTTTACCTACTTCTTTCGACCGACGTGTATTGTCACTCCTCTGCGTGTCTTACTTTGCGGGATATGCACGCCCATCTTTGTCTTCTCAGGATAGGCTTACATAGTATCATCCTGCCGCCGTTCGGATTCGGGCGCCGAAAGGCGCGCGCGCCTTGCGCGCCCGGACGTTTTGCTGTCGTCCCTTGAGGGGAAACATGCCAATATTCTTGCGCCCTCTTTGGACCGTCTTGAGAGCCTCTTGAGGCTCTCTTGGCCCGTCTAGGGGCTTTCGTGGCTCCGGAAATTTACGCGCCACCACGCGACGTCGCCCACGAGCTGCGCGGGGAACCCCAGGAGATGTGGCAATTTAGGGTCCGGGCCCGAACAAAATCTCAGGGTTGAGGACTGAAGAAACCATTCGAGGGCACGGTGGTGAACTTGTACACACGTATGAATCTATGTGTATTGTACATGTATTTATACATAGAGAGATCGATATATACATATATATATATGCATGCAACTATACATGATTCTTCGCCAGCGTGGACCCCAAGCAGGGATTCCTTGGAATCAACGGGGTGCTATCTAGACGGTGCTATCAACGTGGTGCAATCTAGGTGGTGCGATCCGCGTAGTGGGTCCATTTGGCACAGAGCAATGCACAGCAATGCAAAGCAACGCAACGCAAAACAATGCAAATCAACTCAACGCAAGTCGCCGCAATGCTAAGCGAGGCTGGGCGGAGCAACGCAATCCAAAGTAACGCAAAGCACTGTGATCCAATGCAAAACATGGCAGAGCGCCGCGAAGCGATTCAAAGCAATGGGGATCAGTGCGACGCAGTGCAACGCATTCCAAAACGATGCAAAGCAATGTTCTGTAAAGCAAATTCATGCGATGCAGCACGGTCTAAAGTAATGCGCAGTTATGCAAAGCTTGCCATGCGAACGGGCGGCGGGGACGGACGGAAACGGGGAAAGGGGCCGCCAGGCCACCAGACGGGCCCATCTCCTTCAAAGAGAAGTAGGACCCCCTAAGTGCAAACTCTGTTTGGGGAAACGTGTGTACTGTTAAAGGAGCTTCGTGGCTGCGAAGCCAGGTCCTGTTTGCTTTGCTGCCGAGGTGTGTGGCGGACCCATCAAGAACCCGGCTCAGCCATCTGACTTCAATTCGAGGACGGCTTGATGTTCCGAGTTCCGGGTGTACGGGGTCATCGGTTAAGTCCACCACAGCATAGAGCGATTGAAACAGCACGGCTCGATGGCCCCATCTGTGCCCCGCCGGGGCTGATGAAATCGAGCCGTGCTGGAGGGCCAGACTTGCGATCGCGTCAACGGGCGAGCGGACGTGCGCGCTCGACGGAGGTATGTGCAGAGCAACATGCGTAGTGTGGGATCGGGTTTAGCATGATGTTCAGCACACACACACACGAACACACACACACACACACACATTCGCGCGCGCAGTTTTCTCCGCCAGGTGTTGCCGAGCTCGTGAGCAAGTGGAGCATCGAGGATGCAGTACTCGCCTCAGCTTCGAAGACGGCGCTGCCCCGTTCAGTCCGAGGCGAGTTGCAACCCGCGGGGAGATCCGAACAGCGACCTCGCCTCATGCTTGCCGGCACCTGGAGGACGGCGAGGACAAGGAATGACCAGTTCCTCCTTCTGCTCTCCCCCTGGAAAGGAGGATGACCAGGATCTGTTACCCCATGGACGTGCTGCCCACATCATGTGAGGACGCAGTGCTTCGCCAAGGCCAGCCTTACGTCCTTGCCTCTTCGCCCCATCCCCAGCGACAGGTCCAAGAGATGCTGTCCTGGTGCCGCCGTAGTTGTTTTTCCCGCGGACGTCCAGAGGTCTTGCGCCCTTGCCAGGGGTCTTCACTGTTGCGCAGAACTCGGATATCCTGGCTGAGATTACGAGGCCTTCGCTTGGAGAGTTGGCGGTGAAGTTCTCTGGGGAGGGTTCCTCAGCCTCAGACTCGAGTGCCAGCGATGTACACAGATGGCCTAACAGCTGGTGTCCCATGGTAATTTCTCATGCGTTGACAGGCGCAGACTCCCCAAGGTCCAATATCACCGCACAACGCGCGCCTAATCTCTTCTAGTTGCAACTTCTCGTTATCGAAGAACGTTTTGGCCAGAGCTCGGCCCGGCTATCGGATCATGTGTCCCCCCCAGCCGTTGTGGAAACCTTTCGGGGAACATGCGTGGGATGAAGAGGATAATGAGGAGAAGGACGGCAGGGAGTATGATGATGCTGATGATGGTGATGATGATAATGATGATGATGGTGATGATGATGATGGTGATGATGATGATGATGATGATGATGATGATGATGATGATGATGATGATGATGATGATACTGATGATGATGATGATGATGATGATGATGCTGCTGATGATGATGATGATGATGATGACGACGATGATGATGATGGATGAGGATGATGGATGATGATGATGCTGCTGATGATGATGATGATGATGATGATGATGCTGATTATGATGATGATGGTGATGATGATGATGATGATGATGATGATGATGATGATGATGATGATGATGATGATGATGATGATGAGGATGAGGATGATGATGATGATGAGGATGATGATGCTGATGATGATGACGAGGAGGAGAAGGTGGAGGAGGAGGAGGAGGAGGAGGAGGAGGAAGAAGAGGTGGAGGAGGAGGAGAAGGAGGATGACGAGGATACCTCTCGGGAGCCTCTTGGGGCACTCGTTGGGCGTCCTGGGGGCTGGGGGTCTTGAGGACGCCTCTTGGGGGGCCTCCTTCGGCCGTTTGGGGGCCTATGGGAGCTTCTTTGGCAGTCTTAGGGCGTTCCTGGCCCGTATGACCCCGTCGGACGCCGTCTTCGGGGCCTCTCTGGGCCATCTTGGGGCCTTTGGGAGCGCTTCAGGGCTGTCTTGGAACTCTCTGGGGCCTCTTGGGCCGCCCTGTGGGCCTCTTGGGAGGTCATGGGTCCATCTGGGAAGTATTTTGGGTGATTTGGTGTGGCGATTTTGGAGGCCTCTTGGGCAGTCTTGTGCCGTCGGAAAGCGGAAACGGAGCAACTGTCAGAATCCGTCAATCATATTTTTGTGAAAGTCAATGATATTGGCCTCTTCGGGCCTTTCTGTATGTCCTGTTTGGCCGCCCTGGTGGCCTCGTGGGGGCTGTTTAGGCCGTCTTGAGGTCATTTCAGGTCGTCTTCGGTACATTTCGGACCGTCTTGGAGACATCTTGTGGTCATCTTGGGCTCTTTTGAACCATATCGGCCGTCTTGGAGGCCATATTGGCAATCTCAGGAGCCTCTTGGGCCGGCTCTGAGTCCTCTTGTAGCCGTCTTGGTGGTCTTTTTGGGCCGTCATGGGGCCATCTTGGAGGGCTCCTGGTCGCTCTTGGGGCGATCTTGTGGACGTCTTGGGCCGTCTTGGGCCGTCGGAAGGCCGACAAAGAGCAAAATCCCAAAACATTCAAACACCTTCGACACAAGTCAGCGATGTTGACTCCTTCGGGCTTTCCTGTATGTCATCTTGGAGGTCGAGGTCATCTTAAGCCGTCTTGGGTGCATCTTTGGCCGGTTGGGAGACATATTGCTGCCATCTTGGACTCTCTTGGGGCATCTTGGCCGCCTCGGAGGCAATCTCGAGCGTCTGGGTGGCCTCTTGGGCCGTCCTTGGGCCCTCTTGGGGCCGTCTTGTGGGCGTTTTGGGCCGCCGTCATGGGGCCATCTTGGAGGCCTCTGCGGCGATCTTCGGGGGATCGTGCGGGCTATTGGGCCGTCTTGGGCAGTCGGAAGGGCGAATATGCGCAACAACCAGCAACCTTCAAAACCCTAGGGACCATCAATTATTGTGGCTTCTTCGGGCATCCCTGTAGGTCCTATTGCTTCGTTGGCCGTCTTGGAGGCCTCTTGGGGGCTTCTTGGGCAGTCTCGGGTCCCATCTTGAGGTCATCTTAAGAAGTCTTGAGAACATCTTGGGCCGTCTTGGAAGCATCTTTTGGCCATCGTGGGCTTTCTCGGGGCCGTCTTGGAGGCTTCTCGGGACCGTCTTGGATGCAGTCTCAGGCCATCTTGGCAGTGTTGGATGCGATTTATCTATGGTAGGTGAGTTTTGAGGAGCTTTCCGGTTGGCCCCGGGTTCGGCCGAACTGTCGGTAGGAATTGTGTTCTATATATATATATATGTATCACAAAATCTCCCAGACATTTGGCACGACGTGCACCCGTGTGGCAAGACCACAGGGGGCGGCCGATTTAATGGCCTTTGGCCCATCCCGCCACCATCGTGCTTGGGTTGTGGGTCTGGGGCCTCTTGGATAGTCGTTGGGATCTCGTCGAGACCTCTCGGGGGTCTCCTGGAGGCAGTTCTGAGGCCTCTGGGGGCTGTTTTGGAGCCTCGTGGGGCTTCTGTTGCACCTCTTGGGGCCTCTTGGGGCCTCTTGGGGGCCTCTTGGGGACTCTTGGAGGCCTTCAAGCTCGAAACGTGGAGAACCCCAAACACGTTGGAAAACTTTTGAGGAATCAAGGATATTGGCCTCACGAGGACCTCTTGGGAAGGCTCTTAGGGCTCTCTTCGGGCGCGTCGCGTCGAGGGCTTCTTGGGCCGTCTTGGGGCCATCTCGAGCTTCTTGGACCGATCGTGCGGCGATTCGGGGCCGGACCGTCTTGGGGGCCGCTCGGGGCACTCCTGGCCCGTCTTGGAGCCCACTTGGTCGCGAACACATCATGCGGGAAGCTGCAATGCGCCACTGAGGGCAGACGGGAACCCAGGAAGCTTTGTGAGTTTGGGATCCGGGTCCCTTGAAGAATCTTCAGGCTTGAGGGACTGTGGCTCCAGGAGATTGGGTTAGGAACCTGCGGACACTCCAACTCGTGCCTCAAGGCCACGGCGGCGGATTTTTCGCCATGAGTGAACATCAGTTGAGCGGAAGATCGGGACAAATCGGAACCAGAGATTCTTGGAAAGTTCCAAAGAAAAATAGAACGCCGATTTGTGGAGCGTAGCGGCTGTAGCGCGCGCATTCGCAGAAGTTCCCAAAGAGTGTTCGAGGGCTTGAGGAGCCCAAGTAACACATGGGCGCTCAATTAAATTGTTGAGGGCGGGCAGAACATCTGGTGTGCACGAGCATTGTGAGCGGGTGCGCGGCTTGCACGGGGGGCACAGTAGGTTTGCGTTCCAGGGACTTGGGCGCTGGCCAAAGCGCTGATGGGGGGCCCGAGAATGCGTCACACATATTACGCCTGTGGCGCCATGGAGGCCGCATTTGCGGTTGCAGTTGGGCGGGCGCCCCGCCGCGCGCACCGTGGCGACAGCTCTCTTGGGCGCCCGCCCGCCGCCGTGGACGTAGTGGACCCAGCTAGTCTCTGGGTCGGCGCGCGGCGGGTCGGCAGCCACGACGCTGGCGGCCTGAAAATGCTTCGAAAGTGTTTCTCCCCGAGCCCGGGGCTATTGTACGCTTTCGATGGCAAGCGCAGCTCGGAGAAAAATCGCCATGTCCGTCGGCGGCCAGTTGGCTGTCGTCGCGCAGAAATACCGGCGGATGGCGCGGTCCACGCTCAGCGCAGAGAGCGTGTCCATGAGCGTGGACTCGTCGAGGGGCAGGAGGAAGGACCTCGCGGTCGGGACCATCGCGGCCCGCGATGTCCACGGCCCCCACCCTGGGCGCGCGAGGACCTGCTGGGCGCCGCCGCAGCGCGATTTCAGAGGATCTCGGAACCAGAAATCCGGGCGCGCCAAATTTCGCGGGCCGAAAAACTCTCAGAGAGTTTCGGCCAGCTCCGAGGTTTTGGGTTTATGGGAATGTTTCACGCGGGGTGGCTAGTTCAGAGATTTTCAGAGATTCTCAGAGAAGTTCGGACGCGAGAATTTGGCGCGCCCCGGTTTCTGGTTCTGTGAATCTCTGAAAAGCGGTTCCTTAGGTTTTACCGGGTCTCCAGGCGTCTTACTGTCAGCCACAGACGAGCGACTGGCTGGCGCCGCGCCCGATGCTTCCGGAGTTGCGAACTCGGTCTTCGATTCCCTGGGGCCCGCGGGCCCCTGGGCCAATTGCGAGGTTGCCGAGGCCCCCAGGCGGTTGCGCGCGATTGTCTCGGAACCGGAGTTGGGCATCCATGGTGGACGCCCGCGCGCACGCGCTAGGCGCCCGCGAGATTGTTCGGTGGCGGATCTTGCATGGCGCGGGGATTTTCCAAAGACTTTTTCGGGGTGTTCTCAACGGTTATTTCGGCGCGCTTCGGGAACCTTGGGGCGGCGCGGGGAAGTCGTCTGGCCGCGCGCGTGACTTTTTTTCCAATGCCTTCTTGGGCATTATCGCGGCGTTGCTTGGCCGAAGAGGTCACTGAGTAACGCGATGTTTGACATTTTCGTGTTTTTTCGTTGCGTTGGTTGCGTGATTGTTTTGGCGGTCCGCCTCCTTGGGGCCCCCTTTGGGCTTCAAGTTTGTTTTGTTGACGTCGGGCCTTCTGGAGTGAAAGGCGCTTGGCGCCGAATTTCCTCGGTCGTGCGCGTGGCCAAATATGCGCCGTGGCTTCATCCGCGCCGGGGCGCTTTTCTTCCCTCGCGAAGCCGATGGCGCCCAAGGCGTGGCAGGCCCGTTCGGCGGCGCCCCCGGTGATTTGAAAAACCGAGCATGGTTTTTATCCCGGTCAAATTTTGCCCCGATCCCGGCTTCATCTTAGAACATGCGCGTCGTTCATTTCTAATTCTTCGAAAGGTCTTTGATTTTCGGGGGGCCAAGGTCCTTTCATTTCTAGTTGTGCTATCCTGGGCCTCTTCCTGGCCACTAGGGGGGCCAGGACCAATTAGAAACGAACACAATTTAGGAATGAGCACGATGAGACATGAACGACGTGTACTGCCTGAGGAAAGCGGGTCCTGTGACCCCGCATGTCTTCCCCAGGGCCAGTTCGTCGTGCTTCGCCGTTGACGGCCCCGGGCCCGTGGCGGCCCCCACGTGGCCCAAAACCCGCGAGACGACATCCAGGACCTCTTTCTGCCAGGACCCGTCCCCCTTCATGCCAAGCGTGGGAGGGAGGACGATGCAGCAGGCACGCCAAACAAGACGCCAGCCTGTCAGCAGGTGCCCTGACGAGGCTTCTCGATTCAAGAGAGGCTTGCACCATTCCGCCGACCCCCATACCGGTGAGCTTGTCAGGAGTCGTGCCACCGTGCCTGGCCTGTGAGTCAGGAGCCTCGGGGATGCGTAAGTAAGAGGGTCTCCTGGAATGCCTTTCCGGAAACTCTTGGAGGGCCCTCGGGGGCATCTTGATTGGCTCTTAGGGGCCTTTTGGGGGCCACTTGGTTGCTTCGCGGGTGCCTCTTGGAAGCCTCGTGGGGCCTTTTCAGGGGCGCCCTGGGGTCATTGGGGGGCTCTTGTGGCCCTCACGGCGGGGAAGGTTCAAGACTTGAATTCGTATTGCCTTTTGGGGCCTTCTTGGCCGTCGTAGGGCACCTGGCGCGGTCTTGGGGCCCTCTTGGGCCCTCTTGGCGGTCTATTGGGCCGTCTTGGGGTCCTCTTAGGGGCCTCGTGGGCCGTCGTGCGACGATCTTTGGGGCCCTTTGGGCTGTAGTGGACGCTGCCAGGACCAACAAGGCGCGCATGTCCTCGATGGCCTTCGCGGACCAGAGAAATTGTGCAGCACCTCGGGGAGTGCGAAGTTCGACGACACACGTGCGTTTTGATTCATCATGTCAGCATTTCTTGTCGTATGTGTCTGCTGTTGGCAGGCGCCCCGACACAACGCCTGCCGCCTCGCCTGGCCCTGAGGTCGCGCAGCTGCTGGACGCGCAGCTGAAGCAGCGGCGGGCCACGTACGAAGGGGACCTCGAGACCCTCGAGGAGGGGAGGCGGGAGAAGGAGGATGTAGCCTCGGCGCAAGGGAGTCTACGAAGACAACAACGACGATTATGACTACGACTAACGACCACGACAAGCGACGTCGAGGCCGACGATGACGACGACGACGACGACGACGACAACGACGATGGCATGACCACGTTGACAATGATAAACGACCACGAAGAGTGACGTTGAGGACGATGGCGGCAAGGTCGCGGGCGGCCCGACGCCGCCGGAGGCGGGTGCGTCCAAGTCTTTCGGTCTTCTCGTGACGGGAGTGCGATCAAAAGGGGGTGATGGTGTCGAGAGTTGCAGGACAAGGGCCTCTAACAGGAAGGCCCCCTGGGGCCCCGACGCTGCACGAAAGGTGCACCTTCCTGCCCCCGCCTCTTCCGTTGCCTCCCTCCCATACAGCGACGCCCGAGTCGTCCCGAGCACCGCCGACGACTGCGGCCGAGGCGAGGCGCGCTGCGATCTGCACCGAGGCAACCGCCTCGGGAGAGGTCCCGACGCTGCGAGGGCTGGCGCACGGCACACCTTTGAGCGGCGCCGCGGACGCCGCAGCCATCCTCGAGCGCGGGCACCCTCCTCTCTCCCAGAGGACCAGCGCGTCGCCGAGAAGGGCCAACCTGACGTTTGACAAGGGGCCTCGCTGTGGGTACAGGCGGCCCGGATGAGTAGGTCGACCCTGCCAGATCAAGGGTACCCTCGTGTCCTGTGTCTCGCGACCCATGCCTCCTGCATTCCTGCGGCAACGCGGCCCTCGGAAGGGTCTTGTGTCTTCTCTCGTGTCCTGTCCAATCAAGTCCGACTATAGAACCCCCCCGTGCTGTTGGGAAAAAGTGGGGGCTCCTCAGAAAGGGAGAGAGCGGCCCACTGAGAGTGAGCCTCGTGGCGACGAGAGAGCGCTCGCGCTGCGCTCACTGCCACGCGAAGCTCTGACCTCCGCCGACCCCCGACAGCCCACGATGGCGCAGTACGAGGAGGAGGAGGAGGAGGAGGAGGAGGAGGAGGAGGAGGAGGAGGAGGAGGGTAGCGGAAGAGGAGCAGCAGAGTCGAGGATGTATGGTCGCGTCCTGAAGAAAGTCGGGAGGGTTATCCTCGCCTCGCGGGTGCACCGCGTCGTCGTGTGTCGCAGCTCCTGGCGCTGGGTGGTTGTGCGCGGCGGGGATCGAGAGGGAGCTGTCGGCGGGGTTGGCGACCCCCCGGCGCGGGGGAGGAGGATCGATCATCAAGGATGTGTGAAGAGGACGATGAGGATCCCTGAGGATCGAGGAGGGTCGAGGATAGAGTATCACGTGGAATCGCGAGGATGATGAGGATGAGGATGATCGAGGATGCTTGACCCTATCCGTATGCTGCCCCTGAGGTCCCTACCCGGATTTCTGGGGTCCGGCACCGAGTTGGATAGCTTGTGCCCGTGTCTCCTCCCGCAGTTTTGGGCGTGCAGTGCTGCGAGATCTGCGGCGGTGGGTCGCTCGGCGCGTGGAGCAGCTGCCCCCCCCCCCTCTCCTCCTCTCCTCCTCCCTCTCTCTCTTCCGCCCTCCCTCGCATCCGCCAGGGCGCGCGGGGCCCCCGATGCCCGATCGATCTGTCCCCAGACGTGATGCTGGCCGTTCCTTCGTTCCTCGGAGGGTGGGACGCTCTGCACGTCAAGCCTCTGCCTCGTCCTGGCCGTCATGCCCGTTCCGGCATCCCCCGCACCCGGTTCGTGGCCCCATAGAGTTGACATGGCTCAATCCCCGCCCTCTCCCGCCGCCGCCGCTGTCGTCATCAGATGTTGCCGCTGAACATAGGGCATCATGCAGCCGTACCTGGCTGCAGGTAGGTGCACAAAAGGGGCGCGCCGACGTCGTCTTTCGTCGCCGGCCGGCCTGGCCCCTGCCTTACCATATCTACCTGTACGCCTCCGCTCGGCGGGCTTGTGCTTAAGCCATGTCGGACTCTAGGGTGATCCAGCCTACTGAAGAGATAAAACCAATGACGAGATTAGACCAAGTCAAGCACAATGCCAACATATTCCGGCCCTCCGGCACATAAATCATGAGGAGCTTCACCGCGGCACCCAGATGGAAAATGCTTTGTATTGGGATATGTGTTCGGGGGGCGCTTTTTCGCCCCCCCCCCCCCCGTGATGGTTCGTCTCCTGGACCCTTCTGTCGACCCTGTTCCGCAGCATGAATGTAGCCCACTAGCCCACTGGAGGCCGATCGGCGCAGTAGTGCCGCCGTCTTGAAGCTCTCGCTGAGCTCTCTAGCTGATGGAATGGGCCTCGACCCTCCAGGGGGCAACGAAAACGGCGAAATGGTGAGGGAAGGGTCTGCTTACCCCCCCTTCGAGGAGATGATGAACGAAACGAAGCTGCCGAGCGCGACGCTCATGCTGAAGATCAAGGATCCGACGGCACCTCGCGCCGCTCCCCGCGGCGGCCTCCGCGCGCGCCGCGTGGCCTGGCGATCGGGACGGGGAGGACGAGGAGGAGGAGGAGGAGGAGCAGGAGGAGGAGGAGGAGGGGGATCATTGGGAGATGGAGGAGGAGGAGGAGGAGGAGGAGGAGGAGGGAGGAGGAGGAGGAGGGAGGAGGAGAGGAGCAGGAGTAGGAGAGAGGAGGAGGAGGAGGAGGAGGAGGAGGAGAGGAGGGAGGAGGAGGAGGGGGAGGAGGAGGAGGAGGGGGAGGAGGAGGAGGAGAGAGGAGGAGGAGGAGAGGAGGAGGAGGAGGAGGGGAGGAGGAGGAGGAGGAGGAGGAGGGAGGGAGGAGGAGGGGGGGGAGGAGAGGGAGGATTGGGAGAGGGAGGAGGAGTAGGAGTAGTAGGAGGAGGAGGAGGCGGAGGAGGAGGCGGAGGAGGAGGAGGCGGAGGATGAGGCAGAGGAGGAGGAGCAGGAGGAGCAGGAGGAGCAGGAACAGGGTCAGGAGCAGCAGCAGGACGAGGGGAAGCAGAGGCTGACCAGGGGTGTGGGGTGGGAGGTAGGCATGGGAAGGGGGGCGGGCCTTACACAGGCTCCGCGGGCAGAAAGAAGGGGCCTGTTTTTGCTGCCGCAGGAGGCACTGCACAGCACATGCCGCATGGACGCAACAAAGAAAATTATTGGGTGGCTCTCCTCTCTCCCCTTCCCCCCCCGCTTTGCCCCCCTCCTCCCCGTCTGCCTTCTCGGGAGAGAGGGGCGGAGAGTGGACAGGGAGGGGAGGTGGTTGTCGGGGTGGGGGGTGGGTGCGGGCGAGCGAGGAAAGGAGGAGGGGGAGGAGCGGAGGAGGGGGAGCAGAATGAGGATGAGGATGAGGATGATGATGAGGAGGAGGAGGAAAAGGAGGAGGAGGATCATGACGTTGCGGAACCGTGGGTTGGTGAGACAAGTATTGGAGGCGGAGAAGGAGAAGGAAGAGGAAGAGGGTGATGACGATGCTCCTGATGATGGCGGTGATGATGTAGATGAGGATGAGGATGAAGATGAGGATGAAGGTGGGCATGAGGATGGTGTTCGCCTGTTGCGTCAGCCCACTGCAGCCGAGGAAATGCAGCAGGGGACCTTCGTGGGGATGCCAGCTAACCACAAAATGATCGAGGCGCTCGCGGCGAAGTTCAAGCTGGACGAACAGGCCGTGGAGAAGCTCACGGATCTTCCAGCCAGTCAGAGGAGGAGGAGGAGGAGGAGGAGGAGGAGGAGGAGGATGAGGAGGAGCAGGAGGAGGAGGAGGAGGGGGATCATTGGGAGATGGAGGAGGAGGAGTCGGAGGAGGAGGAGGAGGAGGAGGAGGAGGACCAGTGTAAATCCAGGACGCGTCGACGGTGTGTGACACTGCCGCTAGTTGGAGGAGACGGCTTGGGAGGGGCCAGGGAGGAGCCTCCTCGCGGAGAAGAACATCCGGTACCAGACAGCACGGACCTCGCGTCCCTGCGGAAAGCACGCGTGAACTGGCTCGCCTGATCCAGATGTGTAAGACGTATTGAAAGCGGTCGGCGCAACAAGAAAGGCACAAGGAGACGCGCAACATGAAGACTACATGACACCCTTCCCTGAAACCTGACCTCCTCCCTGGGAGCGCCTGCCTGGTGTACCTGAAGCACATAAAGGGGAACGGGCGCAGCACGAGCGCACGGGCGCGCCGCGCGGCTCGCACAGGAGGCCCAGGAGGAGGACGAGGGGCAGGAGCAGGAACAGGAGGAGGAGGAGGAGGAGGAGGAGCAGGAGGAGGAGGAGGAGGAGGAGGACGAGCAGGAGCAGGAATATGAGTAGGATCGTGAGGAGGAGGAGGAGGAGGAGGAGGAGGAGGAGGAGGAGGAGGAGGAGGAGGAGGACGAGGAGCAGGAGCAGGAGCAGGAGCAGGAGCTGGAGGAGGAGAACGAGTCGGAGGAGGAGGAGGAGGAGGAGGATGAGGAGGAGAAGCAGGGGGAGACGGAGGACGGAGGGGGGAGGGGCCAGGACGAGGAGGCCACGAGGAGGACGGCGGAGCGGCTGAGCAGCGTCGGAGTGACAGGTCGGGGTAGCACAGAGCGCGGCGAGAAACACCTGGCTGGGCAGCAGCATCGAGGGCAGCGGCGGTCTGGGGCCCCCAAACGGTGTGGTGACCACACCGCGTGGTGAGTCAGTGGGGAGCCGGGGTCACCCCACTGTTTTGGGACTCGTCTCGTTCTCCGAGACGTCTCGGGCGACTCGGTCCTCCGAGGCCCCAAAAACGTGCGGTGACGGACCGCGCGGTGAGGTCACTGGGGACTCAGAGGTCACCACGCTGTCCGTCACCAGACTGTTTGGGGGCCCCGAAGGCGGGGAGCAGCGCACACAGCCTCTTCTGGGGTTTCGTGCCCCCGCTGGTGCCCCGCTCCACACACCCCTCCTCGGGCCATGACCGTCAGCTGTGGCCGCCTCCCTCCCCAGGCCCCATCGCGTGGAGAAAAGCACGACGGGCGGTTTTTGGCCGTTTTCGGCCTCCGGGTGCCCTCACTGGGCCCCGAGACCGTCATAAAATGACCCAGGACGAGAAACTCGCCTTGGGGAATGGGTCGAGACCTCTGCAGGGGGTGACGTTTTGAAAGTGCCATGGCGTCGAGGGTCTGGGTCTCTCTGTCTCTGTGCATTCCTGCTCTACCTCGTCACCACGCGCCGCGCTCCTGCACCCCGATCTGGCAATCCGGCGCTGCTCACTCGCCTTGCCATCCTTCTCGATTGTCACCTCCTCTTGCCGCCTTCCCTGCCCCCTCCGCTGGTTCTCTTTCTGACTACTCCTGCTCCTGATCCTGCTGCTCCTGACCCTCCTCCTCCTCCTCCTCCTCCTCCTCCTCCTCTTCTTCCTCCTGCTCCTCCTCCTCCTCCTCTTCCTCCTCCTGCTCCTGACCCTCCTCCTCCTCTTCCTCCTCCTCCTCCTCCTCTTCCTCCTTCTCCTCCTCCTCCTCCTCCTCCTCCTCCTCCTCCTCCTCCTCCCCCTCCTCCTCGTCATCACTTCCAGGGCCGCCCCGAAGTCTCGGCTGGAGCGCACCGCGGGCGAGCCATGGAGACCCGCAGGAGTGCTTGGTGAAGCTCGGCAAGGAGCCTGCGAAGAAGTGCCTGGAGGCGCTCGACAAGCACCTGGAGATGTCGAACAAGCCGTCGGCGTTCGTCATGCTGCAGCTCGCCAAGTTCAGGCGCGCCCCTCGCCCTGCGGCTTGGACGGGCGCCTGGTGTCGCACAGGGGGGGCGCGTCCGGTTGACGTATTCCAGCTGCGAAGACGCCGACGCCGACGACGACGACGACGCTGCGCTACTCTTCCTTATCATCCTGCTGCTGCTCCCCCTCCGTGCTCCCCGCCCCTGTGTGAGAAGTTCAGAAGACATGCGCACCTCTGCTCGCTCGGCTCTTGGGGGGGTGCGGGGGACGTTCAGAGCGGAGGGGGGCGCGCGCGTACAGGAGCACTTCGGAGCCGTGCTCCTGCAGAGTCTCCCCGCCACGGGCGGTGCGTGTTGTGACAGGGCTGGACCTAAGCGGTGATTTTGGCGATTTCGTGGGCCGTTTTCGATTCGACTTCGTTTTGCGATAAAGGCGGATTCGAGACAACGGCGAGTGAAAACGACAACCGAACGGAAACGAAAAACACCTTTTAGGTTCAGCCTTGTGCTGTGACAGACGAGCGGCACCCCGGCTCCGAAGCAAAGCCAGGCCTCCAGCCCAGTCGCCAAGGAAGGGGGGTCGTCTGGAGATCGGCGCTGCTGCTGCTGCTGCTGCTGCTCCTCCTCCTCCGCCTCCTCCTTCCTCCTCCTCCTCCTCCGCCTCCTCCTCCTCCTCCTCCTCCTCCTCCTCCTCCTCCTCCTCCTCCTCCCCCTCCTCCTCCCTTTCTAGCTCCCAAACGTTCGGCGCCCTGGCCTGATGTCTCCAAGCGCCTCCCACAGCTCCAGTGTGCGCCTCCCGCAGCTCCAGTATACCCTTCCCGCGTGCCGGGTACGTTGCCAGTCGTGCTGCTGCTGCTGCTGCTGCTGCTCCTTCTCCTCCTCTTCCTCCTTCCTGCCTTCCCCATCCGTTTTCTGTCTCTCGGACCTGATTCTTCGGAGGCAGGCCATTCCAGCCTCCAGCTTCCCCTCTCCATCCCTCCTCCTGCTCCCCTCCTCTCCGTCCAGCTCGCTTGCCGGAAGCCCCAGGGACAGCCCACTTTGTCGAGGCCCCCCGCCCGCGAGGACCCTTCAGGGACTCCCAGGCCTCGCCCCCGTCCTCCTCTCTGTCTGGGCCCTGCCAGAGGAGGTATCCCGGCCCAATGTGGCCGTGGTGGTTCCTCGGGGGCGGCCAGGAGGTGGGCGATGACTAAGGGGGGGTGGATATCATGGCGTGGGCCATGATATTTCATCAGATTTCATGGTGCCTCTTCTTACGTCATTACTTCTCTGGCCTCCCCTTGGCCGCGCACATGCCGCCGGCCATGATTTGCGCCCCCCCCTCTTAGACGCCCCCCTCTTGGCCTCCCCCGAGTTCCATGTGGCTTCCAGGGTAACCCTCTTGGCGGCGCGTACAACGGGATAGCGCGAATGGTGCGGCCTTCGCAGAAGGCAGGGGCCGTCTCAGAAGCCCTTCTGGCTTCTAAGAAGCCTTCTTAGAAGCCGCCAGACCCTTCTAAGGAGGCCCCTGCCTTCAAAGAAGCGCGCCGCCTTCTTGGAAGGCCACCCCCTTCGCGTCACCCCCCTGCGCGCGCCGCCATCCCTCACAGGGCCGTTGCCGCGCTGACACGTATGCGCTGGCGTTTGGCCGGCCTCTTCTGGAGTGCAGGTCGTCTGCCGCATCGTGCCGGTTGCTGCTCTCCGTCGTCGTCGTCGTCGTCGTCGTCGTCGTCGTCGTCCTCCTCCTCCTCCTCATGCCTCCCCCGCGAGCTCTCGCGCTCGTGAGTCACACGGGGATCCAGGAGTGCCTCCCGGGCTCGGGCCCAGCCGCCGCGCCCTCGCGGGGCCGTCCCTCTGCACGTCCATGCCGGCGCCCCGCCTCGCCTCGTCTCGCCTCGACGGGGCCCGGGCGGCCCCGGGGGGACCCGGGCAGCGGCGCGACGGGCGGTGGCCGCCGCGGGCCCGCCTTGCCCCTGGAGGGCTCCGATCCTGCCGAGGCTGTGGCACGAGCGACGAACAGATTCACATCCAGCCCCTGGCGGTCTGGACACCGATCGGGTATGGCCAGGACCCAAGATAAGGGGACCCGGGTAGTGGTAGGGCCCCAGAGCCTGTGAATTGGCCAGAAGCACTGAACCAGGTTTGCCATAGCTTGCGTTTTTTCGGGTGACGCCAGTTCCGGTTAGTGGCGCCCCCGGTACAGATCACTAAACCAGGTTTCACTGAACCCAGTTCTGCCAACGCCCGAACCGAGGCGTGATCCGGGGGATATGCCCGATCCCATGGAGACGTCTGGCGCGGGGCATCCGCGCAAGGCCGCCCTGTATCCGTGTGGCCTCGGCCGAGGAGTCCTGGCCGTGGGGGACGTGGACATGGAAGGTGCCCCTGCCTCCAGCTTTTCGCTCCATTTCGGAGCCCCTGGAGCCCTCTGGGCCTCGTGAGGGGGTTCTCTGGAGGCCGCGTGGGGGCCTCCTCGGAAACCCTGGGGGCACCTCGGGCCACGATTTCCCGCGAGGTTCCAAGGGGGGCCTCCCGAGGCCTCCAGAGTCCGCGGAGGCCTCCCAAGAGGTCCAGCCAGAGTTGGGGACCACCAGGGGGCTCCGTCCTCGATCCTCCCGAGCCACGTTGTCGTGATTTCCCCGTATCCTACGTGCGGGGCCCCATTGATCAGAGTCACGCCTCCGCCTCCTCACGTCACCTCCTCACTTCCCCTCCCCCCCCTCTCGTATCCAGACCCCTCGCTCTCCTGCCGCCTCGGACCCATGAGATATGAAGGGGAAGGCATTGCGCTGTGGAACAATCGCGCCCTCGGAGGTCCAGGTCCCTTCCCTGGGGCCGGTTCTGCATCCAGAGCCGTTTTTTGGGGGCAGCCCCGGGAGGCCTGGCGAGTGCCCCGGGAGGGCGAAAGCGAGGAACACCTGGCCGTCGTGACTCCTGCAGAGTCGGGTGCTGCTAGAAGTGCCCCTGGCCCAAGGTGCCCCCAGCCTGTTCGCACTAGTTTGGAGCCCCTGGGGCCCCCTGGGCCTCGTGAGGGGTGCCCTGGAGGCCGTCTGGGCCACCCCGAGAATCCTGGGGGTGCCTTGGGCCAGGGGTACCTCTAGCAACACCCGGTGCAGGACGAGGGGAGGCCTCGACCGAAACAGCCACGACGTCGGAGGCCTGGGGCTTCACCCCCCCGCGCACCCACGCGGACGAGGGCCCGCAGGGCGGGCGCAGCGCCTCGGGCGTTGCGCCGTGCGGGGCTATGAATTCGGGTGTTGCTAGAGGTACCCCTGGCCCAAGGCCCCCCCCAGGATTCTCGGGGTGGGGCGCAGAGGGCCTCCAGGGCACCCCTGACGAGGCCCAGGGGGCCCCAGGGGCTCCAAAATAGTGCGATCAGCTGGGGGCACCTTGGGCCAGGGGCACTTCTAGCAGCACCCGATGAATGGGTGGGGGGATCGAAGGTTGCAGGAGAGGAGGCCCTTTTCGGGGCCCCCTGGGGCCCCGACGGTGCCACGCATGGTGCACGCCTCTTCGCCCCCCTCTCTTATCATCGTCTGCCCAGCAAGCTCGATGGTCCTCAAGACGTGCGTTCGCCCGATGTGTGTGTGTGTGTGTGTGTGTGTTGCCCCGTCCAGCTCCGCCGTTAGCACGCAGCCCGTGTCAGGCTTCATCCCACCTCCCAGGTCGTACTGAAAGGATCCGGTGCGTTTAAGGATCATCGGTAAGCAGCGCCCATCGGCCGCCCGCGCCCCCGTCTACTGCAGCCCGCTCGCGCCCCCGCGCCCAGGCAGGGCGAGATACTGGGCGAGGTGAAGCACAAGGCCGCGCCAGGCAGCTACCTCTACCAGCAGCAACTGGCCAAGGATTGCCCGGAGGGCCCCATCCGAAGAGTCGCTAACAGAGCGGTTGTCCCTTGTCCTCATCCTTCTCCTCCTCTCTATTCTCCTCCTCCTCCTCCTCCTCCTCCTCCTCACCATTCCTCTCCTCCTCTCTTCCTCTCCTCCTCCTTCTTCCTGATTCCTGCTCCACCCTTCTTCCTTATTCCTTAGACAGTGCTCGCACGTGGCCCTTGCTTCTGTTCCAAGGAACTGCGTCGTGTGTTCGGTCTGGCCGCTGTGTGACCGCCGTCGCCGCCCCGCCGCCGCCTCGTCGCCGCCCGTTGTCTGGGCCGTGGCTTCGGTCTGGCGGCTATGTGGCCGCCTCGTCGCCGCCCCGCCGCCGCCTCGTCGCCGCCCGTCGTCTGGGCCGTGGCTTCGGTCTGGCGGCTATGTGGCCGCCTCGTCGCCGCCCCGCCGCTGGCCATCGTCTGGGCCTGCGCGTCGGTATGGCGGCTATGTTTTCGCCGTTGCCGCTCGTCGCCGCCGTCGCCGCCCGTCGCCGCCGTTAGAATTTCTTTTCGCAGAGAGAATTAGGATCTCCCCCCAGGGACTTAACGGCTCACCTTTTCGCATTGCAATTTGCATATGATTCTGCCCCATCGTGCATCATAAATATACACTCGTACCATCCCCGTTTAACCGTTATCGGCCCCCCCCATCATCCTTCGCAACACATAGTATGCGCGCGCACTCGTTTATCATAATCTAGCATTTTTATACTATCTTGCCAAAGCGCGGGGCAAAGTGCAAACGCGCGCGTCGTCGCGCGCGCATGCCGAAATCTTCAAGACATTTAAGTGTCGTGCGGCTTTACAAACGAATGCCCAAACAACATATCAAACCACATGGTTTCGCAGCACGGATTTCCAACACAAAACTTGCGCGCGCGAGTTTTTGAGCAAATAGTTGTTTCCAACGTGTTTGGGATATCCTACCAAACGGGCATGGCACGCGCATGCGTGAATCGTTCAAACGTCCTGGCGCGCGTGTTGTCACGAAAACCCATTGCAGCAATTTTGGACGAAATGCACGCGCGCGTTATCGCGGTCGCATGCCGAAATCTCCAACAAAACCGTAACTGCCGTAAGGATTTCGAAACCGACAAACATGTGGCTTCGTCGCAACAGTTTTCAAAACAACCTGCGCTCGCGCTGTTGCGATTTGTATGTAAAATATGGGTTGTCCAACATGTTCGCTGAGTTCTGCCAAACGGGCCTCTCGCGCCGCATGTCGAAATCATTCGAACTCCCTTGCGCGCGTGCTGGGGGTGGCACGGGCCGTTTCAAATAACACCATGCGGGCCAGTCTCGCGCGTCGGTCGCGCGCGCATCGCGTGTCGACCTCCCTCCACAACCTTCATCACCGACGCGAGGACGCCGCCATCGTCGCCGGCGTGATCCGCATCGGCGCCGTCGCTGGCCGTGCCGTCGTCGCTGTCAACACCGTCACCAGCATCGGCGGAGCTGGTGATGATGATAGCAGCGATGCCATCGCTGCTATCATCATATCATCGTGTCTACCGTTGTCAACGTTGCCGTGATACTGCGCCCGCCCAAGTCACCGACTCGCACGGAAGTGCCCGTTGGGATGCGCCGAGCGGTCTTCGACAACAAACTTGCGCGCGTGCCCTTGCGAATCTTTTAAAAACCCGAGGTTGTTCAACATGTTCAGAACATGCAACCAAACGTGTTACGCGTTCGCGTCGAAATCGTTCGAATGCCCTGGGGCGCGTGCTGTCGCGAGAATCCTTTTTGCAAGCAGTGAAACAAAATGCGCGCACGCGCGTCGTCGCGCGCGCATGCCGGAATCTTTCGATAAGAAACAATGATGTCGGAAGGATTCCGAAATCGAGTGTCCAGGAACATATAGCAAAACATGTGGCTTCGCAGCGCCAGTTTTGAAAAATTGGCGCTCGCGCTCTTGCGAACTCAGCAGTTTCTTAAACTGTGCATTGGGGTCTGCCAGACGAGCCACTCGAGCCGCATGTCGAAGTCATTCGAGCGCCCTTGCGCGCGTTCTGGGGGGGGGGGGGGCCGCGTGTTCAAAAAATGCCATGCGGGCCACCCGCGCGTCGGCCGCGCGCGGGCGGCGAACGCCGTCCAGCGCCTTTTTCACCGACGCGAGGACGCCGTCATCGTCGTCGGCGTGATCAGCATCGGCGCCGTCGCTGGCCGCGCCGTCGTCGCTGTCATCATGGCCGCCGACGCCGCTACTATCAGCGCCATGTCTACAATTGTTGGCGCTGCCATGATTCCGCGCCCGCCCAAGTCGCCGTCTCGCAGTGAAGTGCCCGCTGGGATGCGCCCAGCGGTCAGCGCCGCCGCGGCCGCGTCGGCCGCCTCAAAGTAGCTGGCCGCTGTGCGCGCGAGCATGCGCGGGCTGGCGCGGCCGCAGAGATGCACCAGCCAGCGCCGAGCATTCAATCCAATCGCCGCCGCATGGTTTTTTGCAAACCAAGTTGCGGGTGAGTGGGTGGGATGTGTGCAAGAACGTGGAATTTGCCAATTCGTTTGTGAATATCAATTACACCACATAGATTGCATCATGTATTTGTCATGCTAGAAGCAGACAGATTTGACCTCCTCGGGACTATTGGAACCTGTTTTTCGCATGGCACTTTAGATGTGATCCTGCCCCATCGTCCATCCCAAATATGGCCCAACCGGCATCGACCCCCCCTTTCATCCCTGGCAAAGAAGACTATGCGCGCGCATTCGTTTATCATTAACCATTAGTTGCCAAGCATCCTTCGCAACAGCATGCGACGAAGTGCACGCACGCGCGCGTCGTCGCGCGCGCATGCCGGAATCCTTCAAATACCTTGGTACGCGTGAGGGTATCGCAATCGAGTGTCCTACAACATATCAGAATTCGTGGTTTCGCAAGTCGGTTGGTCAAAAAGAAGCTTGCGCGAGCGTTTGCGAACTCTTTTGAAAACCGTAGGTTTCCCCAACTATTCAAAACATGCAACCAAATGGGACTGCGTGCGCGCATGTCGAAATCGTTCGAACGCCCCTGCGCGCGTGGTGCCGCGAGAATCCTTTGCAGCAGGTGGGTCGAAGTGCGCGCGCGTGCCGGAATCTATCACATACTCTAGGTGTCGTAACGATTTCCAAACCGAGCGTCACGAGACAATATCAAAGTTTCGCAACATCAGGATTCGAAAATGCTTGCGCTCGCGTTCTCGCGAATTCGTAAAAAAAAAACAATAGGTTGTTCAACGTGTTCATGGAATTATACCAACGGGCCCCTCGCGCCGCATGCCGAAGTCATTCGGACGCCCTCGCGCGCGTGCTGGGGGGGTGGCGCGATCCGCGTCAAAGAATTCCATGCGGGCCACTGTCGTGCGTTGGCCGCGCGCGCATGTCGAACTCCTTCCACAGCCTCCATCGCCGACGCGAGGACGCCATCATCGTCGCCGGCGTGATCAGCATCGGCGCCGTCAGTGGCCGCGCCATCGTCGTTGTCAACGCCGTCACCCGCTTCTCGATTATCATCGTCGCGTCTACCGCTGACGACGCTGCCATGATACCGCGTTCGCGGCGGTCGCGCCAGACTAGCTGGCCGCTGCGCGCGCGTGCGTGCGCGGGCTGGCAAGGCCGCAGAGATGCACCAGCCAGTGCCATACGTTCAATCCAATCGCCGCCGCATGGGTTTTGCAAACCAAGTTGTGGGCGGGTGGGAAGGATGATTGCGCGAGCAATGGAATCGACAAGCGCAATATGGGCACGGTGAATTGCGCCACGTCGATTGCACCATATAGGTTGCACTACATAGATAGCACCGCGTCGATTGCACCGCATAGATTGCACATCGCATGGATTGCACAACGTGGCCTGCTTAACCTGTGCTGCACCACATACATCGCAGATAACTCCACGCATATTGCGCAGCACATTGCGCACTGACTACAAAGTACAACGTAACTTGCAATACGTATACTCTCCTCTTGTAAGCGAATATTGGGATCTACCACCCCCTTGGAGTTCCCCGGCCACCTTTTCGTGTTGCAATGTACGGTTCTGCCCCATGGTCCGTTCTAAATATGACGTCGCACCATCCCTGGCATCCTCTGTAACAAATCATCAGCCTCTGCCAAGAATCATATGCGCGCACTCGGTTTTCAAGAATCACAAGCTTTCAATACCTGCAGCCGAAAAATACGAGGTGCGGAAACCGGTTGGAAAAAATGGTTTCGCAACCGTCGGTGTTCAAACAATACCACCTGCGCCCGCGCTTTGGCTGATTCTGCCGGGCGCGGTGGAACTGCGGGAAGAAGCGCCAGCTTTCTCGAAACCTCGTTTTCGGCATCAGCCCTGGCACGCGCGCGTCTGCCCCCACAGGGGCCGAAGCCCCTGCTCGAGCCAGCGCGTGGTGGCGGAAGGGGGCCGAGCGCCTGGCATCTCTGGGTGGCCTCCGGAAATGCTCCCGGGCAGCTTGCACGCCCCAGAAAATGCTAGATGCCAAGACACGTGCAGCCAGCTCCCCTCCGCCACCTGGAAGCGGTTCGCACAGGGAGATTGATAGGGGGGGGCACATGCGAACCCTACCCCTACCCCCCACGATTTCTGAGGGGGAGGGTGGGGTTCATTTCGTTCGGGAGCTCCCGAACGAAATGAACCCCACCGTCCCGAACGAAATGAACCCCACCCTCCCCCTCAGAAATCGTGGGGGGTAGGAGTAGGCTTCGCATGTGGCCCCCTAATTGAAGCCGAGCCTCGCGCGCAGCGCGCTGATCTGGAGGGGTGCAGCGCAACGAGGCCTATAATCCAAGCAAGCGCGCAGCGATGGATGGTATAGGCGGGCTCGGCTCAGTCGGGGAGGAGCTCGTCGTAGTCATCGGGGCCCTTGATGCGGCCGTTCGGCCTCCCGAGTGCTCCTCTCCCGGTGACTCGGGTGCCTTCTTCGCTTCGCGTATCTTCAGCGCCCTGTCCTCCTCGACGACAATGAACTCGCTTTTCTGCAAGATCCCCCTCGGCAAATCCGCGCACCAGTTGCTCTTCGTCAGTCTGGTGGCGCTTGCCGTCCACCCAGCGAATTCCAGCTCCACTCGCCTTCATGCTCTCCTTGAGGATCGCGATGTCCAGCGCCGTCCGTCGGTCTTTGCTGGGTCCTGCTGATGCGTTGTGAAGGTGGTCTTGCAGGCGCATTCTGTCGGTCACGACCGCGAGTGGGAAAGTCCGCCCTGCCTCTGGCGCCGTTCGGGCGTCCAGCCCAGGGAACGCCAGCCGCGCGAGCAGGCTCCTCAGGCAGATGCCGTCCGCCAGGCCCTCGTCCGCGCCCAGCGTCTCGGCCGCCAGGGAGCTCGGCACCCTCCGCGCGAGGCGGCGCGACCTCCGAGACGACGGGGAGACCCTCCCCCGCGGCCCGTCGCAGATCCGCAGGTCCCCGGCCATGAGGATCCAGCCCGCCTGGCTCGCCTGGCCCTTCGCTTTCGCCCACGCGGCGTCGGCCGCGACGTAGAAGCCACTGTTTTCAGCTCGATCGGCCTGATCCAGACGCTCGTGTGGGAGAAGTCCTTGCCGATCCTCGCCAGGCGGTGCCCTTCCAGCGAGTCTGACACTTTCGGCTTAGGAAACGTGCTCTGCAGCAGCGAGACCAGACCGCTGAAGTCCAGACGTGTCTCCCGACCGATGTAGTTGAGTGAGTCCGCCACGGCCCTCAGCGCGGAGATTTCCTTTTCGTCACGCATCTCGTTGATCATCGCACGTCGCACTGCAGGTATATTGATCAGCTCGATCTCCTCCATGTTCTTCTGGTTAATATTGACTGACTTGTCGGGTAACTGCTCCAGCTGTTTCCCCAACATGTCGCCGTTGCCCTTCCGGTACTTGCCGAACGGGAACCTCTTCTTGATCTTCTCCATCGCCTTCTGGAAGTACTCGTCTCCTCCTCCGCACGTATCATCCACGGCCAGTGCCATGGATCCTCGGTGCTTGCCGTCCTGGTGCAGGTGGAGTAGGCACGGGTCGTACGAGCTGATCTTAAAGCCCGCGGCCAGCGCCTCCGTGGTGAAGCTCGCGTTCCACTGCGGCGGCGCGTCGCCCAGCCCGTAGACACAGACCAGCGCCTCCAGCAAGGAACTGGTCGCAGTACAGGGGTCCTGCTTCCGCTGGTACTTGCGCCCACCCATGAAGGCGGAACTGATGTCGCCCAATTCGATGTCAAAGCCCATGGACACATCCAGCTGCATACTCATCATCCAGGCCTCCTTCGAGATCATGAGCGAGTAAGTCTCCAGCTCTGCGAGGTCGGGGCCCTTGTCCCCGCGTCCGACCCAACGGCACTTCGCCACTCGACGACCGTCCTTCGGCTTCCAGGTGCAGCGATGTCGGCTAGGCATGATCCTGTCGCCGTGCTCCTGCTGGACGACGTTCGCCTCGCCCGTCGGCGCGATACGGACGGCGCTCGCGCCGCGGATCTTCTTCCACTCCGTGCTCCTCGCCCCCATGGACTGTTCCTTCTCCTTGTCTGTCAGGCTCTTCAGGTACATCTCCTTCCTCTTGGCGGCCTGCCTGGGAGATAGGTCAGCTGTCTCCCCCATCCGAGATCGACTCGGCCATGTCATGCGACGTCGGCATCTCGGGCGTCTCGCCCACCGGCTTCCTCGGCGCCTCGGCCCTCTCAGGAGCGGGGGCCGGCGCGTGGGCCGGCCTCTTGGCGGTGATCCTTCGCCTGGACGTCTCCGCCCCCGCCTGCGGCCTCCCGATCCTGGGGCCGTCGGGCTGCTCCTCGGCCCCACCCGCGGCCCCATCTCCTTCTCCTGGTAACAACACGTCGGGACTGGTGGTCCAGCCTCCCTTCTCCCCCTCCTGGCATCCCGTCCTCCGCGGTGTTCTCGGCTGGTGCCGGTAGCCGCCCGTCCTCCGCGCCCGGAGGCTCCAGCTGGTCGGAGATGTCCTCCACCCTGCGCTGGCGTCCGTGCGCCTCCAGTCTCCGTCACGTAGTGATTGGCTCGTACCTCGGCTTTTCGTAGCGGCCTGTAGCTGCTCTCAACTACACAGTATGACGCCTCCTTGGTACGACACGTAGGCTTGTGGCGGTGGCTGGTCCTCTCTAGTGCTCCCAGGCCTCGCCGCTTGGGTCCCTGCTGCCTCCAGTAGTAGACTTTGTCCTTCGGCTTTTCCAGTCGCCACGGTATGAGATGCTCCTCTTGTTCTTGGCCCTGTCCAGTCGGTCCAGCACGGATTCTCGAGCATGCGCATCGCGGGCTGCGAGTCGGAGCCCGATCGCCCTCGCCAGGGCTCGGTCTCCAGCCGCATGGCGAGACACCGTCTCCAGGCC
The DNA here is from genome assembly GCA_963575745.1 of Prorocentrum cordatum. Classification (NCBI taxonomy): domain Eukaryota; class Dinophyceae; order Prorocentrales; family Prorocentraceae; genus Prorocentrum; species Prorocentrum cordatum. Next base: position 193,816 of record CAUYUJ010020993.1, on the reverse strand, counting down.
TATGTCCTATGTCTGCGTTGCCCTCGTGCGCCCCCTGAGGTAACTGGACTCTCTGCCGAACACTCGGAGGTCAGGTCCTCTCTCGCTCACGGCGCAGTTGACGGCGTCGAACAGCTCCTCCTGGTCCTCGGCGCTCGAGATCGTCTCGGTCAGCCTGATGCGGTAGCAGGTCCTCTTCCAGAGTTGTCCCGCGGTCTCTGTCTTCCCGTTCTGGCGCGCGCTCTCCGCTCCGACTGGGCCCAGCTCCGCGCCCTCCGCGCTTGCCCGATCCGCGAAGGCCCCCAGTGGTGGTGCCCCTCTCCTGGTCGCTGATGATGCGCTTTGGTCTGCCGTAAGACCTCAGCCAGTCCTTGCGGTGCGCCTCTCTGGTCGTCGCGATGTCCCTGCCCGGGAGTCGGACGACCATCTGCTTGCCAGTGCCCCAGTCGACGATGTTGAGACACGGGGCCGATTCGTTCTTGGGCTTGTCCTGGTTGCCCCACGTGGTGTCCGCGAACAGGAGTCCCATCCCGAGCACCGGGCTAACCTTGGAGCTTTCCGGCGTAGGTAGTATCGCGGGTGGCGTAGCCTTCGGGCGATTCGTGGCGTCGTAGACGTCGCATTTCTCCATGACCTTCTTCATGGCGCCCAGGAGCTCCGGTCTGGCCTTCGCCATCTTTAGGACAAAGGTGGCCCTCCGATGGTCTGCGTGCCCCAGATTGGCGCGCATCCACCTCGCGATCGTCTCCCAGGTGTCTCCGCCAGGTCCGGCGGAGGTTGAGTCGTGAAGGGCCATCGACAGGTTCATCTCCTCGATGGGGCGCTTAATGTTCTCGTTGATGACCTTGCGGAGCGCCTTCACCAGGTTCGGCGGGGGCATCTGTGACCATAGTGAGATGTTCTGAAGCTTCCTGTCCAGATTCCTCTGGTTCCCGAACGCGGTCGTGTGCTCGTGGTCCTTCGCGCACCTCTTCTCGAGGTCCTCGGTGTGATCCGTAGGCGCACTGATCCAGGACGATTCTCTTAACCTTCGGGTCCTTCGTGAGTCCCCTCATCTCTGCTGAGCCCCAGGAAGTCGCGGTCCAGGGGTGCTCCAGGTAGAAGTGGCGGCCGGCGTCCAGCTACACCTTGGCTAGGCGGATCGCGAACCCTAGGACCAGCAGGACCTCTCGGCAGTTCTTCTCCCAGCCCTGCGTTCGCTTGTCCTGGCTGATGTGCGGCAGGGCGCAGCACGTCGTGCATGGTGGCGATGATCCATCCCGCCACCTTCGGCTTGCACCTCGCGATCTCCGCCAGCGCCCGCATGCGGTCCTCCTTCCGGCAGCCCCAGCCCGCCTGGAGGTCAAGGGCCAGGCCCCCTGCGATGGCGGTCTGGTCCTCGCAGTCCAGCGCCCGAGGGGGTGAGAAAATCTCGGCCAGATCGTCGGTGGCAGTGCGTTTCGTGAGATTGCCGGCAACCTTGCCGTCTCTGATGAACAGGAGTTGTTCTCGCGCGTGTTTCAACAGATCGCCCATGATGCGCTTTCACTCGCCGCTCTCTTGTCTGTACTGGGGTATTTCATGTTGGCTCACGACCGCAGTGAACAAAAATAGTAAAAGTGGATAATTAGCAACACCTCAACGTAGTAAAGGTATGCCCGTCATTCTCTCCAGTGTTCTTTATCTCATCACCGCTTCGCACAGAATGTGCACGAAGCCACTATATTGCCTTCTTGGCTGAAGTCTGTCCACATACAGAGCACACAAGCTTTTCGCCAACGTCATCAGGTCGAAACGGGAGTAGCACATGACAATGATTGCCTGGCTTCTTGGTACGTTCATTGTGCGCATCAACATCGGCGTTCCAGTTGGCAAGGCGACGTCGTGGACCAAAATTTTGATCCTCCACACCACAGAGGTATCTGGCCCATCCCAACGCCTTACCTTTCATGTTACATTGCATACATTCAAATCGCACATATCCTTTCCTCGTGGGGCCCATAGGATGGCCAAGGACGTGGTGACCCTGAACTCGAGCTTCACGTGTTTGGAGAATTCGCTTTTGCTCTCGAAGTAGATATTTGCTGCGTAGGCCTGCAATATCTACCAAATCTGCTTCCGTCCATTGAACAGCCGCACGTGCAGTGTCAAGAGCAGTGGCTTTTTGCATTGTCTTCAACAGCAGAGCGGCGACTCATCACGCTCTCCCCCTTATAAGAACATATAGTTCCGCAGCAGTTTTCAAACCAAGACTGCGCTTGCGCTCTTTGCGAATTCTCGAGAAAACCACAGGTTTGTTTTGTTATCAACATTTTCATTGAATTCTGGCAAACGGGCCTCTCGCGCGCCACATGCCGACATCATTCGAACGCCTTTGTGCGCGTGCTCGGTGGGCACGAACCGTGTCAAAAAACACCGTTCGGGCCACTCGCACGTCGGCCGCGCGCGCATGTCGAACTCCATCCAAAACCTTCATCACCGACGTGAGGACGCCGTCATCGTCGTCGGCGTGAGTAGCATCAGCGCCGCCACTGGCCGTGCCGTGGTCGTTGCCAGCATCGCCACCAGCATCGCTATTATCATCATCGTGTCTACTGTTGTCGACGTTGCCATGATACCGCGCCCGCCCAAGTCGCCAACTCGCACCTACCTAAATGGTCGCGCCAACCAACTGGCCGCCGCGCGCATGTCCATGCGCGGGCTGGCGCGGCCGCAGAGATGCACCAGCCAACACCAAGCATTCATGGCAATCGCCGCCGCTCGTGTTTTGCAAGACAAGTTTCGGGCGGGTGGGTGGGCTGGTTGCGCGAGCACTGAGGTTGACAACTGCGAGTTCCACAAGTGAGCTGCACCACGTACGTGGCTCCACCTAGATTTACTCATCACATATTGCTGAAGCACACGGTTCGGGGCCCACGTTGGCCAGCATGTAAATACCTCCGACTCCCCTTTGGCGCACCCCGGGACGAGTCGGTCGGGCGGGGCAGGCGTTTCGCTGGAGGATTCTCCACAACGTGTGGACTGAAAACATGAAACCCACGGCATTTTCACAGATGGACGGCGGGTGGTTTTCAAAACGTTATTCTCGTTTCAGCGCCATGCACATTCGCTTCAAGTGGTATCACGTGTTCCACACATTGAAGGCCGACCGTTTTCAAATTGTGGTTCTCGCTAGCTCCGCGCGCATTCGTTTTCAAATTTCGTAAAGGGCTACACGGATGAAGGGCGGTACCCGTTCAAAGTGTGGTTCTCGCCGCCGCGCACATGTGCTTTCAAAGCTCCCAGTTGCGCGGATGGATGGCGGTACCTTTTCAAGGTGTCGTTCGTGCCGCCGCGCACATTCGTGCACAAAGTTCGCAAGAGTTGCCCTGATGGAGTGCGGTTTTTTAATTCGGTGTTTGCCGTAGCGCCATGCGCATCCGTCGTAACAGTATACGGCCGATAAGAAGATTCTCGTGGCTGGCGTCCCAAGAATGGTGCGTGAGCATCTAGCACGGTTTAGGGCTGTCAGGGCACGACAACCAAGTTGATTGGCGGTGTCGACGTCCCCAAAGTCATGTCGCAATAGTGGCGCTGATTCGCATAATTGGAATCCAAGGAATGTCCCTTTGATGCGGTTGAAGATTTTCAGACGGTTGTCTTCCAACGGGGCATTCCTTGCGTTGAAGATTGATTTTTGCAGGGCCCTATGAAGAGGGAGTTCGGAGGGCCGGTGTATTGAACCATCGTCGGTGGGCCTTTGGTTTACATTTGTCCTCCTCCTCCTCCTCCTCCTCCTCCTCCTCCTCCTCCTCCTCCTCCCCTTCCTCCTCTTTCTTCCCATCTCCTCGTCGTCTTCCCCTCCCCCCCTTTCTTCCCTCCGTTTCCACGCCGCGAGGAGACGGAGAAGCGGCTCATGGGGGAGAAAGCGAAGGACGACCGGGCTAGGAGCCACGCGAGGAGGAGGAGGAGGAGGAGGAGGGTGATGAGGCGGAAAACGAGGATGCGTGGGAGGGCGGCGTCTGCACGATTCCTGCGCTTTCTGGCACCAGGCACCTGGTGGCGAGGCTTGTCTGGCCCAACCTGCTAGCATGCGCGCGGCTTACCAGGGCAGGCAGTGAAATGCCAGGGCCGAGCAAGGTTTGCTTTGGCAGGGCATTTCGGATGCACCGCACAGTCCCCCTCCTCGGTTGCACGGTTGCACATCTGATCCGAAGTGCAGTCACAATCGCACGCGGACAACAAAGATTGGGGGGAGGACGCTTCTTGCAGCCGTGCAGCCGAGGAGGAGGAGGAGGAGGAGGAGGAGCAGGAGGAGGAGGAGGAGTAGGAGGAGGAGGAGGAGTGTGCGGTTGATGCGGATGAAGCGGAGAAACGGGGAATAGGTGGACGGCGAGGGGGTGGACGAGGAGGAGCGCAGGAGGATGAGGAGGAGGAAGATGAGGAGGAGCAGCAACAGCAGGAAGAGAAGGAGCATAATGAGGCAATTGATGAGGAGCACGAGGAGGAGGAGGAGGAGGCGGATGAGGAGGTGTGTGATGAAACATGCAAGGGGGAAGAGAAAGAGGATGAGGAGAAGCAGGAGCAGGAGGAGGAGGAGGAAGAGAAGGGCGACGTTCTAAAACGATCGGGAGAAGCATGTAAACGTGAGGATGCAAACGAGGAGGCTGAAGATGATGAGGAGGAGGGTCACGAGGAGGAGGAAGACGAGGAGGAGGAGAAGGAGGAGGAACACGAGGCGGAGGATCACGAGGAGGAGGAGGAGGAGGACGAACACGAGGAAGAGGCGGAGGAGGAGGAGAAGGATGAGGAGGAGAGGGCGTGGGACGGGAGGAGGCAGATAAGGATTGGGAGAAGGAGGAGGGACGAGGAGCAGAAGGATGCGGAGGAGGAGGAGGAGGAGGAGGAGGAGGAGGAGGAGGAGGAGGAGGAGGGTCATGAGGAGGAGGAGGAGGAGGAGGAGGAGGAGGAGGAGGAAATTTGAGAAAAGGGCATTGGACGAGGATGAAGATGAAGGAGGGAGGAAGATGGGAATGAGGAGGCGGAGCGGGAACGGGAATACGGGTAGTTGTGGAACCCCTTCGGGGAACACTTTGAGGAGGATGGCTGGGAAGATTAGATGGGGGAAGGGGAGTAGGAGGAGGAGGAGGCGGAGGAGGAGGAGCAGGAGGAGGAGGAGGAGGAAAAGGAGCGGGCATCTTGGGAGCCTCTGAGGGCACTCTTGGGGCATCCTGGGAGCTTCCTGGGGGCCTCTTCGAGGCAACTTGGAGGCATTCTGACGCCGTCGGAAGTCTAGGGGGCTTCTCTGGGCCGACTTGGGGTCCTCTTGGCGTGCTCCAGGGCCGTCTTCGAGGCCATCTTTGGCATCTTGGAGGCCTCTTGGGCCGTCTTGGGGCCCTCTTGCGGCCGTCTTGGGGGCTTCTTGGAGCGTTCTGGGGCCATCTTGGAGGCCTCTTGGGCGATCTTGGGGCGATCTCTGGGGGCTCTTGGGCCGTCTCGGGCCGTGGGAAGGCCGAAAAGGCGTAAATGCCAACAACCTTGAAAAACGCATGGGATATCTATGATTTTGGCCTTCCTGGGGCCGTCTTGGGCCGTCTGGGATACCCCTTGGGGGCCTTTTGGGCCGTCTTGGGCCATCTTGGAGCCATCTTGGGCCGTCTTGGAGGCATCTTTGGGCCATCTTGGGCCGTCTTGGAGGCCCGTCTTGGGGGCCTCTCTGAGCCGACTTAGGGCCCTCTTGGGGTACTCCAGGGCAGTCTTGATGGCCATCTTGGGCGTCTTGGAGGCCTCTTGAGCCGTCTTAGGACTCTCCCTGGGGCCGTCCTGTGGGCCTCTTGGGCCGTTATGAGGGCACCTTGGAGGCCCCTTGGGCGATCTTGGGGCGACCTTGGGGGCCTCTTGGGCCGTCTTGGGCAGTCTGAAAGCCGAAGCGGCGTACATGCCAACATCCCGGGTAAAGATAAGGAAAATTAATATTTTTCGCCTCTTCGAGCCTTTCTGGAGGACCTCTTGGAGTCCTCTTGGGCCGTCGTGGATGCCTCCTGGGGGCTTTTTGGGCTGTCTTGGGCCATCATGAGGCTATATTAGGTCGACTTGGGTGCATCTTGGGCCGTCTTGGAGCTATCTTGGGGCCGTCTGAGCCGTTTTGGAAGCCATCTTGGCCGTCTTGGAGGCATCTTGGAGACCATCTTGGGCCCTCTTGGGACCGTCTTGGAGGCCATCTTGGGCTGTTTTGGATATTTTTTGTAGACATTGTGCGCGATTGTGCGCCTTTCCGGGTGGCCAGCGCACTGGGCCGGAGTTCTTTTGGAGAAGCCCAAAACCGGTAGGATTGAAAACGCTGGGCACCCCTTTGGCAAGACCACATGGGGCGGCGGATCCTTTGGCCTTCGGCCTGTCCCGCCAGTGCCTGAGTTGTGGGTGAGGGGATTCTTGGATGCCTGTTGGGGCCTCTTGGCATGGTTCTCGGGTGCCTCCTTTGGCCAGTTTGAAGCCTCTCGGGGCACTTGAGGACTGTTTGGGCGCCGCCTGGCCTTCATTTGGGACTATTGGGAAGCCTCTTGGGCGCCCGCTGGCGGTCTCGGAGGTTCACTTCGGTCGGAGGGCCCGAAATGTTAGCTGAAACTCCCCTCTTGGGCCCCCCTTGGGCCGTCTTTGGCGCTTCTTGAATCGTCTTGGGGTTTTTCTTGGGCCGTCTTTGGGCCATCTGGGGGGCCTCCTGCGGCAATCTTTGGGGGCCTCTCGGGCTGTCCCCGACGTCACAGAGTCGAGAGGCTGAAGTACACGCCTGCCTAAGGGAATCGGGCGGTGTTGGCCTCCTGGGGCCCTCTCGATAGGGGGCCACATGCGAACTCTGTCCCTACCCCCCACGATTTCTGAGGGGAAGGGTTGGGTTCACTTCGTTCGAGCAAAGTGAACCCCACTCTTCCCCTCAGAAATCGTGGGGGGTAGGGGTAGGGTTCGCATGTGGCCCCCTCCTTGGGGAGCACCGTGGAGCCTTCTCGGGCCGTGCTCGGGGCCTAGGTGTTTGAGCCGCCGCTGGGCCCTGCGGGGCCGCGCTTGTCGACCATGCGCGCCCCCCAGCATTGTCTTGGGCGCCCGGGGGGGAGGCCCGGGAGCCCGCGGAGGGGGGGGCGCCCAAGAGGGGGGGGGAATCCAGGAGGGTGTGCCTGGCTGTGGCCTGTGCCCCGGGTGCCCCGGCATATGGTAGGTCATTCTAGCACATATGTATATCTATATAGACATGTGTACATGCATATATACATCTACGCATGCGCATGCATACATATATATATATATATATATATAGATCTGTACATCTGTACACACTCAAAGATGTGCATTCGTATTCTTGTGCATAGAACTGTCTGCTGCTCCTTCTCCTCGTCCTGCTCTTCCTTCTCTTCCTATCATCACTATCCCAATTGTGCGAGCGTGCGAGTTTTTTTTGTTTTTTTTCATATGCGCCGCGTGCGGGCATTGATGAGGTAGTGGGCATCCTCGATTGGAGGTCGAAGCTGGCTTCCGCAACCAGAGCGATGGAACAAACAAAAGCCTGACGAAGATCATAACGCTTTCTTTTTAAGCGGTGACTTCAGAACGGGACGATCATTCCACAAGAACGCGTTGACGGATCTGCAATAGTCTGTACAACTTCGCCAAATGTGGCCAGACCGCACACAGAGTCCACCTGCCACGCTTGCAATCTCACGCATCGAATCGCAAAGGGAAGGTGACGATGAACGCGACGCGGAGCAGAACGGGGCCAGGGACACGAGGAAATATATTTCGCGGGGAACATGGCCCAACGCCATGCGAGCACGCCCACTGGGCGCGCCCTGTGGGGCACCGAACGTGTGAGGGATGCGCCGAAATGAGCGGAGCGACGCCATGCGAGCACGCCCATGGAGGTCATATACGTGCAGCTGCCAGTGGGGCCGAAACGTGTGAGTGGTGTGCTGAAATGGGCGGGGGGAATCCACGCCAGCACGCCCACTGAGGCGATAGGCGAAGCTCCCTGCGGGGCACGAAACGTGCGAGGGGTGTGCCGACATGGGCGGGGGGTCGGGGGATGCCATGCGTGCACGCCCACTGGGGCAAAAGGTGAAGCTCCCTGTGGAGCACGAAACTTGTGAGGGGCGTGCCGAAATGGGCGCGGGGACGCCGTGCGAGCACGCCCACTGGGGCCAGTGGTGCAGCTCCCTGCGGGGCTCGGAACGTATGGGGTATGTGCCGACATTGGCGGGGGGACGCCATGCGAGCACGCCCACTGAGGTCATACGTGCAGCTACCCGTGGCGCACGATACGTTTGAGGGGCGTGCCGAACTGGGGGGACGCCATGCGAGCACGCCCACTGATGTCATAGGTGCAGCTCCCTGTCGGGCACGAAGCATGTGAGGGGTGTTTCGAGATCCGAAGTGAGGGGGGGGGCGTCATGCGAGCAAGCCCAGTGTGGCCATAATTCGGTGCAGATCCCTGCGGGGCATGAAGCGTGTGAGGGATGTGGATGTGTCGGCATGGGCGGGGGGATGCCATGCGAGCACGCCCACTGAGGCCAGAGGTGCAGCTCCCCGTGGAGCGCGAAACGTCTGAGGGATGTGCCAACATGGGCGGGGGGACGCCATGCGAGCACGCCCACTGGGGCCAGTGGTGCAGCTACCTGTGGCGCAGGCACCACACGGGTGAGGGGTGTGCCGACATGGGCAGGGGAACGCCATGCGAGCACGCCCTTTGAGGCGATAGGTGTAGTTCCCTGCGGGACACGAAACGTGCCAGGTGCGCGCCGACATGGGCCAGGGACGCCATGCGAGCACGCTCACTAAGGCCCTTGGTGGAGCTCCTTACGGGGCACGATACGTGTGAGGTGTGTGCGTGTGTGTGTGTGTATTGAAATGGGAGGGGCTGGGCGGGGCGATTGCGCCCACTAGGGCTCTCGGTGGAGCTCCCTGGGAGGCAGGAAGTGTGTGAGGGGTGAGGGGTATGCCGAAACGAAGCGCGTGACGGGGGGTGACGGCCGTCACGAGGGGGGGGAGGGGGCCAGAGACGTCACGTTTCGCGCCGGCGGCGTCTTGGGAATGCCTTGGAATGACCGAGGACGGGTAGGAGCACCACAGCGCCTGTGTCAATCACAGTGCTTGCGTGCTCCACAGCGCCTGTGTGCACCACAGCGCCCATGTACATCACAGCAGCCGCGTGCAACACAGCGCTTGTGTGCACCACAGTGCCCGCGTGCACTACAGCGATTTTGTACACCACAGCGCCTGCGTACACCGTAGCAGTCGTGTGCAACAGCTCCCGTGTACACCGCAATGCCTGCGTGCACCACAGCGTCTGCGTAATCCACGGCGCCTGTGTGAACCACAGCAGCCGTGTGCAACATAACACCATTGTTGTATATGGAATTTTAACATATCAGTGTGACAAAATGGAGCGTCTGTGGATCCCACAGGAAACAATTATTTGACACAGGATTTGGCGAGGAATCCTTCCAGAAATAGGAGCGCCTCTGGAAACTTCAACCTCCCGAGGAGGAGGAAGGAGGAGGAGGAGGAGGACAGGACAAGACATCCGCATAAGCGGAGGAGGAGGTTCCGTGCCTTAGGGACCGGGACGCGCATAGAGACAGGGGATGATGCGTCCGTTTGAAGGAGTTCGCTTGAGGCATGGGGCACTGTGGTATGGCACCGTGGCGCTTAATGGCACGAGCGCTTACCTTTTCCTTGCTCATTCCCATTCCGCGGTGCACGCTGAGATGCGCACGTGCGCTGTAACGCCGACCCGCTCGACGGGGAGACGGGCGAGGGAGGAGGAGAAGGAGGAGGAGGAGGAGGAAGATGTCAGCGCTGCGTTGCACGCGGATGCTGTGGTGTACACATGCGCTGTGGTGTACACAGGCGTTGCGGTGCACACAGGCCCTGCGGTGTACACTGGCGCTGTGATGCAGACGGCTGCTGCGGTGTGCACGTTCGCTGCGATGCGCACAGGCGATGTGGTGCACGCAGGCACTTCGGTGTACACGGTTGTTGCGGTGTACACAGGCGATGTGGTGTGCACGTGAGGAGTGGTGCATGCGAGCCCTGTAGTGCACACAAGCGTTATGGTGCAGATTGCCACCTACATGTTGCTCCTACCCGTCTTCGGTCATCCCCAGGCATTCCCGGACGCAGCCGGCGCGGAACATGACGTCACTGGGGGGGGGGCCAGGCCAGTGAAAATGGAGAAATCAGGTTCCAGGAAGGAGGAGCAAGAGGAGGGGGAGAGGAAGAGGAGGAGGAGGAGGAGGAGGACGAACAATGTAAATCCAAGAGTGATCAATGATATTACCCATCTTCAGAGCCCCTGAGGGAAGTGCCCCGTTGGAAGTCAAATGTTGGAAAACCGGAAAATCCGAAATTGTGCGAGACAACCATTCCTTGGATTTCAGCGCAGCGAGTCACCGTTACTGCTGCCTTGCGCCTTGGCTTTCCTTTATCGTGGCAAAACACAGTTTCTCGGACGCCAGCCGTTTCTTTCTTTGAAGCTGTGGTGAATTCTCGAGACGCATGTGCGCAGCGCTCAGGCGATAACCACGGTTTTTTTGTAAGGGAACCGCCCTCCACCCGTGAACCTATTGCATGCGTTTGAAGCGAACGCGCGCGGCGTTAAAGCGAGAACGACATTGTGAAAGCGGGCCCCCCTCGATCCGTTAGCCCGATCCAGATCTTTAGAACGAATACGCGCGGCACGAAGGCGATGGCCACAGTGTGAAAAAGGACTCGCCCTCCATCCGTGAATCTCTTGTGGTTCTTAGCGAATGTGCGAGGCGCGAAGGCGAGAGCACCATTTTGAAAGCAGGTCGCTCTCGACCCGTGATAGTGGTGCAAATTTCAAACTTCAGGATCATAATTGGTGAGGAAGTCTCTGGCGAAACGCCTAGCCCGCCCTCCACAGGTCTCGGGGTGCGACAGGGGGGAGTCATGCAGAAGGAGACGGACTGAGGGGAGTTGGACAGGAGGGAACGATGAGGAGCAGGGAAGAGGAAGGAGTGAGACGCGCAGGGCTTCGAATTCAAAACGAGGACCCAATTCACAGGAGGGTTCGGAAAAATGGCGGGCGAAGAAATATCCCAGACGGCCCCAGATGGCCCCCAGACTGTTCCAGTACAGCCCAGTATGGCCTCAAGGCGGCCCAAGAGGCCCCCAGGTCGCCCCACGACGGGTCCAAGAGAACCCCTCAGAGGGCCCCAAGAGGCAAACATCGTCCTACACATGTTGTGGGAAAGCGTGAGCTAGCATATTCGTTTTTTTGATTCGTGCAGCGTTGACGAAGGGCCAAGGGGCCCCAACGTATGCCCCAAGACGGCACACAAGGCTCCCACGACCCCAGACACATCCAAATGGCCCCACAGTTTGCCCAAGAGACGCCCAAGATGGCCCAGGAGTGCCCAAGTAGTGCTCCGAGAGAGGCCCCAGATGCCCCCAGAGGCCCTCGACGCGTGCCAAGAGGCTCCCCAAGAGGACCCATGGCGCTCGACAGAGCCCCAGCGAGGCTCCATACACCGCCAGCTGACCTGCAAGAGGCCGCCAACAGGCCCCCATTGAGGCCCCCACGGATTTCCTGGAGGCCCAGGATGCTTTTTACAGACTCTCGAGAGGACTCTCAAGAGATGCCCAAAGAGACCTCTCAGAGGCTACGTCTCTCGCATCAATAATTGTACGGCTTGCTCCCCTGTCCGACTGCCGAGCCCGAGTGCCCCGTGAGTCCGCTCTCATCCCCGTCCTCATCCTCCACGCTCCGCAGCCAGTGTTCTCAAGCCGAAGGCTTTCGTGAACGGCCAGTAGCGAATCACAAACCTACGCCGCCGCCCAAGATCACTGACAAACTCACCTAATCATAAGACTTGAGCCACTATATTATGCATGCAGCGTGTACCTCGAATCGAGTTTCTCTAGCAGCGCATGGTGTGCAATCTTTGTTGTGCAACCTATGGGGTGCACTTTGTTCTGACTCGCAGTGAGTTGCGAACCCCGCTACTCGCGCAATCATCCCTCCCAGCTGCCCGCAACTCGGCTTGCAAAATCTATGCGGCGGCGATTGCGATGAGTGCTTGGCGCTGGCTGGCCCATCGCTGCAGGCGCGCTAGCGCGCAGGCTCGCGCGCAGAGCGGCCAGCAAGTCTGGCGCGACCGACGCGGCCGCCATGCCGCTTACCGCTGGGGAATTCCTAGCGCAGAGCGCAGGCCGCGCTGACGCGCGGGCACTTCGGTGCGAGTCGGTGACTCGGACGGGCGCAGTATCATGGCGACTTCGACAACGGCAGAAACGATGATGCTAGTAGCGTTGTAAGGTGGGCCAGCGGGAACAGCGTTGAACAGAACAGCTTTCTGTATCAGCAAAATCTGGGGACGTGTCGTCATTTTTTGTGCCAGATGGGCACGACATCGTATACATCTTATTGGGAGGAAACATCAGTGTAATATGGAGAGTGATGTAATTATTATTGGGAAGGTCTAGCGGCCAGTGCCGCCGACCCTGAAGTGGGACGGCGACGACGGCGGCGGCGGCAGCGGCGACGACGACGACGCTGACGCTCTGGAGCCTTTCTTGGGGCTCTCTTGGGAACCTCTTGGGCTCTGTTGGGGCTTGGGCTGGGGCCGCGGCTGGGGCGAGGACCAGGGCCAGGGCTGGGGCCGGGGCCGAGGCCGAGGCTGGGGCCACGGCCAGGGCTGGGGCCGGGGGCTGGGGGCCAGGGCCGGTGCCGGGGCGCTGGGGCCGGGACCCGGGCGCCGGCCGTGTCCCGGGCCGGGGCCGTGGGACCGGGGGCCGGGGCCGGAGCGGGGGCGAGGAGTGCGCAGGGGGGGGGAAACGTAAGGATGCAGACCCTTCCCGGGGACCACCCGGGACCCCCGCCCCACCCTGGGGCGGGGAAGGGATCAAAGGGAAGGTGTTTCCCTTCGATTCCATTTCGATGTTGTTCAATGTTTCTATGGGCGGCGCGTGTGAGGAAGACGCCCCAGGCAAATGGAACAGATGAGGACGGAGACGACAATTCCAACGGAAAACACCACCAGTGCAATATTGGAAGTGATGTAATGATTTCTCGAGTGCATGAATAGCTAGTCTTTGTCGTTGAATCATGGTAAAGCGCATGTTTATTCATAAGCACTGTTGTGACCGACGGATCGTGAGCAGTATGTAAAATTCTAGCTGCTCGCAATCACAGAATCATTCAAAACCATGCGGAAACAGGGCTGGTTTCCATTACTGGTATCGAGGTAGTCTGTATTGAAGTTTATATGTATAGAATAAGAGAATAGTAACAATCTTCACAGTGTAGTAAACACGTCCATTGTTGTTCCATTAATGTGGTATCTACCCGAACATGTATGAATGTTGTATCAGCATGTCCTTACGGCCGGTGCCGCCGACCCTGAAGGTTTTGGCCGTCGATGGTTCGAATGTTGTCTCAGAGTGTATGTTCAAAGTGCATATATATATATTCCCCAAAAGAGTAGCATTTGAATTGTATATTGCTGACAGGATTTAACTAAATCTATGTTCTGACGTTCGTTAGTTAGTTGTTGAAATGTATACGATCAGCTGAAGTAGTGTCGTTGTTACAGTTATACATATCATAGAAAATTGCCAAATCTTATTACGTAGTGACAGAATGTTCTCCGGTACCAGAAAGACAGAAGAACCTTTGGTATGTGCTGTTCCAACTGGTTCAACTGGTAGGGTCCAAATTTGCGCGGGATTGCATGGCGTCATAACACAATCGTGCACGGGCATGTTTCTTGTATGTTTCAATGACAGATTTCCGGTTTCACGCAGTTGTCACATGACCAACCAATGTTTGTGGAAAAAAGATGTTATTCACCATGTAGTATACAGTCAGGGTTGGTTATATTTGAACGCCCCCCGGGTTGGTTGGGACTTGTGCGAATTTTGGTGCAGTACCTTGAACGCATACCAGTGATATTTGGTTTGGCATGTTTGGAAATTCGTCATGGAAGTATGAGAACTCGTTCGGTCGGATTTACGAAGGGTTTTCTGCTACGTTTATTTTCGAACTTTTGTTGTATAGGAGCACTGTTCGTGTTGTGCGGGCACGTTGTAATACAATGTTTGTCTTCTTGAGCAAAAACCCATTTGGACTCATAGTTTTTGACAGTTGCCACGGGCTCTTGCGAATTTCATTTTGAATGCAGTTGCTCACTTCCGAACTTGTTTAGGATTGTATCAATTCGCATGGGGATGTATACCGTCTTTGTTTCATTGGATGCTTGATCACGTTTCCGTGACAGTTCAAGCGCGGTTTGTTACCTAAACAGGAAACAGCGTATTGAGTTCGAATGGTGGATGGTCCCCGGTTGATCATTATTTTTCTATGTTGGGGGCCCTCTGGGGCCTTCCTGGGAAACTCTTGCGCCGTCTTGGGGCTCTCGTGTGCCGCGTTGGGGCGCTCTTGGCCGCATTGAGGGTATATGGGGGCTGTCGTCGGGCCTCCTGGGCCGTCGCAAGGCTGCCTCAGGCCGGTATGGGTCTCACGATAGGGCCTCTACGGCCGTTTCGGGAGTTGTGTGTGTGCGTCGTCGCCCCGAGAGCACGTAAAGGATTTTGACCTCGAGGGCGCGAACTTGTTTGCATTTCCCGGAGGGTTGTGGCATCGGGAGTGCGAAGCGGTTGCACTTTGCGAGGGATTGACGCTTCAAGAGAGAGGGCGATGTGCGCGGGGCAGCGAAGGGAGAGAGGGAATTACCAGTAGAAGAAGGCTTCAGACCCCCTGCCATCTAGCACGCACCAGCGTGCTAGAGGGCACGGTGGCGGACCGTTGGCGCTGTAGCCACCCACTATCAGCGTGGCTGGGGGGGTGGCGTCGCTTATCAGTCTCTCCCAATGGAAAACCAGACTGCCCCGCATTGAAAGCTCCTCGCGCTCCACCGTTGTGCGCCGTGCGGGCCCCACGCTGGCAGGCCGTGGAGGCGGAGATGTCTGGTGACACTTCGTTGAACTACATATCATTCGTCTGCTCATGCAGTTTTGGCATTCCTGTCTGTCTCCCCCTGAAGGATGCTGGGCAGGTTCGTGTTCTCGATGGGGCCCTCGCCCGAAGGGCGGGCACACAGAGAGCTGGTCTCTCGGGGGGGAAGGGGGGCTTCTGCGGAGGGAGGCTGGGACTTAGGACTTGTGCGGAGGGGACTTGCGCACTGCAGCATCTCTTGTGCAGCTTGCCTTTGCTCTGGATCTTCTCCTCCTCCTCCTCCTCCCCGCGGGCCCCAGCCCCCCGCAGGGGCGGGCGCGGAGACGATCGCCGGGGAGGAGACCGCCGGGGCGACGACCGTCGAGACGACCGGCGGGACGACCGGCGAGACCGGAAGGACGACCGGAAGGATGACCGCAAGGACGACCGGAAGGACGCTCGGAAGGACGACCGGCGGGACGACCGGAAGGATGACAAGCGGGACAGGCGCCGTGCGCGATGGCGGCTCAGTCGGAGGTTGCCTCGGTGGCCCCCCGGCGCCCAAGGTGCCGTCAGCTCTGGTCGCGGCGTTTTGGGGGCGGGGCCGCGTGGCCCTCGTCGGTCGCGTGCCTCTGGGAGCTTCGGGAGCCTCCGTGGCAATCCTGCTGGGGGCACCTTGGGCAGGACGGGGCACCTTGGGCACCCCCCGGATTCAGGGGCCGCGGCCCAGGCGGGGCTCGGTGGCGCGCAGGGGGAGGTGGCGCTGGGAGGGGTTTGGGGACTGGCCGACTCGGTCGCTCAGGGGGATCTCGGCCAGACATCGAGCGGTCGAGTCCCAAAAGTCTCCCTGGAAGCCTGGAGGGCCTCTGCAAAAGGCCCCCCCCCGGGCTCTGCTTTGAGAGGCCACCACCCTCGCGCCACCCCTCTGTGCCCAGGAGCGTGTTTCTTTCTTGCTTGGGGCAGAATGGGCATTATAGCCCCCGGCCCCCCCCCCTAATAACGTAACGCCCCCCCCCCCCCCCATACGCTCCGGGCACTGCCGCCGTGCGCACGGCGGGGGGGAGGCGTTACATTCCCCCCCCCTGGCCTCTCGCCCCCTCCTATAATGCTCATTATCGCCGAAAGTAAAGAAACGCGCTCCAGACATCCGGCGCCTCGATTCTGCCGAGGCTTGAGAGGAACGGCGCTCGGAGGAGGGCAAGGTACTGAAGCCGCTGCCTTTGCCTCGTCTTCGCCTTGCTGGGCCTCTGGGCCGGCCCTCGTCACCACCGCTGAATTCGCCTTGGACTTTTTGTGGGAACGCAGTCCAGGAGAGGTCCGGCGGGGAGTAGCGGTATCCGCACCTTTTGGCTTCCCCAGGCGCGGTGCATCGTATTTCATGGGCCCCGAAGTTGCATCCCGGGCTGTTTTTCGACGGTCCTGCGAGGCCCAGGAGGCCACCTCCCCCGCGGGAGGCGGGCCAAAAGTGGCGATGCGCCGGCCGCCCCAATGGGTTGCCCGAGGCGCCGGCATGCCTGGGCCAAGAGTGCGCCGCCGCCGAGGGGGTGCCGCGCGACTGGCGCGGCGGGACCCTGAGATCCGACGTCGCGAGAAGGTGCACCATCTCGAGGAAGAGAACAGCGTAAACGTAAATTGTCGGAGGTCCGCGCGGATTTCTTCGATCTGTGCTGGAACCTCCTGGCGGCGCCTCCTGCGCCGCCCCTGGCGCGCTCCGCGCGCCAGGGCAAAGGATTCAGCACGGCTCTGCGGGGAGCTTCGAACATTTGAATCTGTGTATGCAGTTTTCTTTCCTATTGTGGAAAATCACGACCGGAGCCCCAGACCCCATCTTTCTGTTGCATTTTCCGATCCGGATCGGCCTATGATGGTACCAGATCCGAGAGCGAACGGAAACGTTTGGTGTGTAAGCACCACCTGGATCTCAGGGGAGGTCCCCTCTGACTTCTGATCCGCCGTACTTTGGGCGATTTCGCAACTAGTGCGGAAATATCAGTCCCATTTTTCAAGCTTTTTTGGTGTCGGTTTCCACCCTTCTTTGTCGTTGCTTTGTCCGCCATACTCTTGCGGAGATACCAGTCCTTTTTTTGGAGGCGATGCTTTCCACACTATGTTTTCGCATCGTTTGAAATGAGCGTTCAACACCCTCAACACTTCAAGTAGCTAAATCCACCCAAATACGGCGGATCCCAAATCAGGGCCCACGCCTCCACGGGGGTCGCCCTTCGAGGCGGCACCGCTCAGGGGCAACGTTCCCGGATTTCCGTCGGCATGATTTCGTCGTCAATCCAGGTGTTGTCGACTTCGGCCCTCCAGGGCCTTTCCTGGAGCTTTGGGGCCATCAAGTACTGCCTCGAGGTGAGGA
This sequence comes from Prorocentrum cordatum, assembly GCA_963575745.1. NCBI lineage: Eukaryota > Dinophyceae > Prorocentrales > Prorocentraceae > Prorocentrum > Prorocentrum cordatum. Next base: position 176,576 of record CAUYUJ010020993.1, on the reverse strand, counting down.
GATCAGATCGGCGGCTGCCTGGCTTAGGGGGGGATGGGCTCAGGAAGGGATGCATCGACCCCGTCTTGCCCACTGGCCACCGAATATGATGGGGCCCAGTGGCTCCCCCCGCCTGAGGAAAGCGCGGGGGTTATCCGCCCAGCGGGGGCCCCGTGCCGTCGACTCGAGCTCGGTGCTCCCGCCTGTCCCCCGAGGCGGTGCCCCCCCCCCCCCCCTGTGGCTCCCCCTCCGCCGCCGCGGGCCCGCCCCCCACAGGCTCAAGGGGGGCGGGCGTTTGGAGCAGGGGCCCCCGCCGCCAAGCTCGAGGGAGAGAGGCGGGAGGAGGAGGTTGGCTCTGCGGTGGTCGGCATCCTCGGCCCCGCCCCGCCTGGTGGCCCCCGCGTTCAGCGGGCGAAGAACGGTCAGCGTGAGGGGACCGAGCGGTTTCGTACTGCCCCAGGGTGCGTGGCTGAAGGGGGGGTGTCCGTGGCGCGGATTCTTGCTGTTGTTGTCGTCTTGCTGTCGTCATCCTCGCCCGCGAGCCACCCGCGACGCGCCCGCGACACACCCAACCGCGACCCAACCGCGACCCAACCTCGACTCACCCGCGACCCACCCGTGACCCAACCTCTGCGTTGACTATACATCGGCGCTTGCGGGGGGGTCGGTGTGTCAGATATGTGCATGACACCTGCCATCAAATTTGCACTCGAGGCTTGCAGACTGCCGGCCACCCCCCCCTCGCCCCCATCATTCTTATCCGCTACTGCGGGAGCTATGGTATAACATATGTAGCACTCCGCAGTTGCGGATAAGAGTGCGGGGGCGGGCGCGGGGTGGGACGCGGGTGGGTCGCGGGCGATTCGCGGGTGGGTCACGGGGTGGGTCGCGGGTGGGCTGCTCGCGGGTGGGTTGCGGGTGGGTCGAGCGTGGGTCGCGGGTGGGTTGCGGGCGGGTCGCGGGCGGGTCGCCGGGTCAATCGCGGGTAGGTCGCGGGTGGGTCGCGTGTAGATCACGAGGTGTGTCGCGGGCTGCGGGTGGGTCGCGGGTGGATCGCGGGTGGGTCGTTGGTGGGTCGCTGGTAGGTCGCGGGGTGGGTCGCGGGGTGGGTCGCGGGTGTGTCGCGGGCGGGTCGCGGGGTGAATTCCGGGTGGGTCGCGGGTGGGTCGCGGCTGGATCGCGCGCCGGGTCGCGGGCGGGACGACGACAACACACATCAAACAGCAAACAACGAAAGGTAATCAGCACCAACTATCACAACACTAACAGCAGCAACAGCAACACATACAGCACCATCAACGACATCAACAGCATCAACAACAGCACTATCATGAACATTCACAGTCACATTGCCATGAACACCAACAGCAGCAGCAATCATTCTAATCATGTTCGCTCTTGTGTGTTCGCGTGACAGACAATACGTATGTATCCCATACCCTCGGTACCCGCCCTCTTCGTCTTTGACCGTGCCCCCCTCTTCGGTGCATATCTTCCCCACCCGCCGCGTGTAGTTGGCGCACCTCCAAGACGGGGGGAGGAGTGGAGGAGTGGAGAGACAAGGGGGAGGGAGAAGGATAGAACAAGAGAGAACCTTGCAGGGGGACGGTCAGGAGCAGCAGCACAAGCGGCAGAACCAGCCTGGCGCGTCGGGCGGGCGGCCCCTCACGGGCGGTTCTGGCGGGCGGGCCCAGGAGGCCAGGTCGAGCAGGCGGGTCGCTACAGCGCCAGCCCATCACGAAGGGAGTTTCGAGCGACATCGCGATTCCCAAGTAAATCGCTAGGAAACCCACAGCAAGAGCGTGACGTGTGAGTGTGAGTCTTGAGGGCATGGCTCCACAATACATGGCGAGGAAGTGCTCTGCGAGAGCGCGATTTCTGGATCGGAGGCTTCGTAGAGGCCATCTCTTGCCAAAAGGGCCGGCCACCGGGCGCGCCGGCGGTTGTCCCGATGGTTGTGGTTGTCCCGATGGTTGTCCCGATGGTTGCCCCGATGGCTGATAGATAGATAGATAGATAGATAGACAGACAGATGTTGTTAGATGTTGTCGCGATGGTTGACCTAGTGGTTGATATGTGTATATATACAGATAGTTAGACAAACATATTGAAATTGCTCTCTCTCTATATATACATTTGCATATACATATATTTATGTATGTATATGCAAATGTATATATATATTTATATATTGGGAGATCTACAGAGATATATATAGATATAGGGATACATATACATAAACACATGTTTTGATCGACATATATGTGTACATATAGGTACGTAGATAGAGTCATAGAAGTATTTATAATTTTTGCTTGCATATGATATATATATACATACATACATACATACATACGTATGAAGAGATATATGTGTATTGATTGGTTGTTGGGATGATTGGTAGATGGATCGAGTGATCTATATATGTATATATATATGGTTGTCCGAAATCGATAATTCGACAGATAGGTCGATGGACAGATAGGCAGATGTGCGCGATACTCGCAAAGGTGAAGAAACCACCAAAGAACCCAGAGCCATCACAAATCTACTGCCTCCCCCTTCCCCCCCGACCTCCTTATCACCCGTAGGGTGGTCCTATCAGGAAATCTTCAGGAAATGCATTGTGACGATTCATCAGGCGGGAACCGCTGTTGTAAAGTGGGGGCCAGGGGCGCCGTTCTGTGACCGCGGATTTTCCTCTTTGTAGAAGTGAGGGTGCGAGCCCTGGGAATTGCACTTTGAACAAGTACAATGGCCCAACAGTTTCTCAAGAGTTTGGAATTCAACTGCATCAGCAACAATCACTTTAATAGTGTTCGCTCCTATCTGCTGTCTTGCCATTCGGCACGTGTGTTCCAAACCGTCGGTATCCGCCGCCTTCGTTTTCGATCGTACCCCTTGGGGTATATTTTCCGTACCGGCCACACGCATGGAGTGCAGCCCCTAAAACAAGGGAAGAGAGGACGGATGGAAAGGGGGAGGGAGAAGGATGGAACACGAGAGAGCTTACCAGGAGGGGAGTTCAGGAACAGGGAACTCGCGGCAGAACCAAACGTCCTGATCGGGCGGGCAGACCCTGGCGGGCGGGTCGGGAAGGCGGGCCCAGGAGGCCAGGTCGAGCAGGCGGGTTGCTGAAGCGTGAGTCCTGGATGAATCGGGAAGCAGTCTCCAGCGATAGCGCCATTCCCAAATACATCGTGCCAGAAGCTAAAGCGAGAACGTGATTCCTGAGTGTCGAGGGCGCGGCGTCAGAATACATTATGGGGAGGTCCCACACGAGAGCGCGATTCCTGCATACATTGCGAGGATGTCCCGCGCGAGAGCGCGATTTTGCAAGACATCGTGCGGGAAGATAAGGCGGGAGCCGTTGTTGTTGTAGCTGGGGGGCCAGATGCTTTAGTTTGAGCATGAAGATTTCCTCTCATGGAAAACAGGGTACGAGCCCCGAGAGCGGGCACTCCAATCGAAAAACACCATCTGCACGGGTGAGGGGATCAACGGTACGCAAATTGTGAGAGTTCAACAACGTAGCAGCACTCCCCCAGCCCCAGACTGGCCCTGGACCGGGAGCGCCAGAGGCACACAGGTGTGTTCACAGTCTCTCCCGGCCCCGCGTGACAGCATGGCGCGCCAGGTGTGCCAACGCCTCTCCCGGCCACCGGGCTTTTTCAAGTACGTACAGCGGACGCGCACACCGTTGTCGCAACGCTCTTCCCCTTCCCGTCATGTGTCTGAAAACCTTCTCGCTGGCTTGCCATGGGCGCCAACGCCTCTCCCAGCCTTGGCCCCAGATGTTTTTTTAGATCGAGTTCTCCATGGGACGCAGAAGTACCCAGAGGGAATCCTCAGAGACCGCTCAGGAATCGTGAGGGACTTCTTAGTAATCCTGAGGGACCCCGCAGGAAACCGGCGGGAACCCTGGGGAATCGTTAGGAAACCCGAAGGAATCCCCAGGAAACCTTCAGGAACGCTTAGGAACCCGAGGAAACCTTCAGGAATGCTCAAGAAGCAGCAGGAAACCCTGGGACTCCTCAGGGACCCTTCCGTCAGGAATGCTCAAGGGTCCTTGGACATTGCCTTGCCTTGGTACTCCTCAGGAAGCGTTGGGGATCCTGTGCGATCAGCAGGGAACCGGAATCTTCGGGATCCGTCGAAATCCTCCAGGGTCCGTCGATATGTATACTGATCATGAGGGGGCCGCAGAAATCTTGCTTCATCCGTCGGAACCAGTAAATCATCTGGATCAATCTTGATCCCGAAGAACTGAGAAACCGTAGGAAACTTAGGTAATCTTCCGGAATCCATGGGGATCCTCAAGGGATTGTTCGGTTTTCTTCTGGAATCGACAAGAATCCACAGGGTCACGCAAGATTCTTGATGGATTCTGCTGAAAGCTCCAGGGTCCTGAGGGGTCTTTGGCAATACGTAGGAAACCTGCGGGATTCTCAAGGGTCCTTAGGAATCCCAGGAATCAGTCGTAATCCTGAAGAGTCCTCGGGCAACCAGAGGAAGAGGAATCATCAGGACTCCTTAGGAACAGCCGGAATCATTTGGAAACTGCAAAGGACCTTGTTCATCAATGCTTCAGGGTCGGTAGGACATGTTAGGATTTTTTTTTGAATCCTCGTGACTTCTCAGGAGACCTCCAGGATCCTTAAGACTTCCTTAGTTACCCTGAAGGATCGGAAGGGGTCCTCGGGAAACTTGTGGAGGCCCTGCAACGTCTTGAGGGCCCGTGGGGATCGTGAGGTCTCCTAAGGAATCCGGAGGAATCCATGATATGCAGGACTCCTCGGGAGTCCGTATGGGTCCTGAGGACTCCCTGAGGAATCCTTGAGGGATCCCTCAGGACCCCTTGGGATCCTAAGAGGATCGCGAGGAATTCTTGAGGAGTCCCTGAGGAGTTCTCGGGAGCTCCTCAGGGCTCCTCAGGAATCCGATGGGGTCCTCAGAAATCTTTGGGGGATCCCTGAGGACTCCAAACAACTAGTATTTCAGGAATCCCACAGGATCCGGAGGAATCTGTAGGGAATCAACGGGGGGCTGAGGCTTCCTTGAGGATTCTTCAGGCATCCTTGATAGTGCTTCCTTGGGACTCCTGAAGACTCCACCGTTCGCCCACGCCTCACCTGGCCCTGGAGTGCTTGCTGACGGGCCTGGCCCTACTAGAATCCGCGAGAATTTGTCCGAATCCTGACGATATATTGTTCGCTTACGTTCCTTGTGCGCCACGGCTTCACCCGGTTCCCAGGCGCATGTTCGGGGACCCCGCCCCAATGCACACGCCCGCCCCAGCCCCGTAGGGCGCGCTCGCGCCCCCAAATCTTTCCTCGACCTTCAAAGCAACCAACTCTATTTCCCAAGAAGAAGAAGAATACGATCTCAACAACAAATGGGGTTGGGACGGTTGCTGCTACGAACAATAACAACAGCAGCAGCAACAACAACAGTCATCTTTAGACGGGTCGCTCTTATCTGCTCGCGGGCCATCTCACGTGTATCTTGAATCGTCGATACGGGTATTCTTCGTCTTCCATCGGTGTCCTTCTGGGGGTCTATTTCCTTTTTTACAAGGTATTTCGTGCAGTCCCCAAAGCATGGGAGAGAGGACGGTTGGTAGGAAGGGACAAGGGGGAGGGATGTGGATGGAGCACGGGATTCGCAAGAGGGGGGTTCGGAGCAGAAAGCATGGTGCAGAGCCAGACGGACGGGTAAACCTTAACGGGCGTGTGGGGAACGCGGGGCCAAGCGGCCAGGTCGAGCAGGCAGCTCACAAGCGTGATTGTTGCATGAATCGCGAGGAAGTTTCGAGCGATAGCGCGATTCCCAAAACAAACGTAAGGGAATGCGCAGCGAGAGCGTGATTCCTGAGTGTCGAGGGCGCGGCGTCTGACAAAAATGTGCGGCAGTCCCACGCGAGAGCGCGATTCCTGTATTCATGTTAAGGACTTCCCGCGCGAAAGTGCGATTCCTGTAAAAGTTGTGAGGAAGTATCCGGCGGGAGCCGTTATGATTGTTGTTGTTGCTGCTGTTGTACGCTGGGGGCCAGGGGCGCAATTTGGTGACACTTCGCCTTCCTCTTGTAGGAACAAGAGGGTGCGAGCCAGCCCCAGGAGACGCACCTTAAGAGACATCAAACATTGGTTACCAGAGGCGGGGGGATCAACAGTAATTTTGCGTTAGACATGAAGACTCAGCAATAGCAACAACCACAACCGCAACAACATAATCAACAACAACAGCAGCAGCACCACCACCAACAATACACAACAACAAAACCATCAACAACAATAACAACAGCCAATCAGTTTAGGACTGGCCGCTCTTATCCGTTCGCGTGCCAGTCAACACGTATATCCCAAACTCTCAATACCAGCACTCCTCGTTTTCGATTGTGCCCCCTAACGGTTGGTTTTTTTCTGACCTGCGAATTGTATTTCATACGGCCGATAAGGCAGGGGAAGAGAGGACGGATGGAAGGAAGAGACAAGGGGTAGGCCGGTTTGAGAAGTATGCGTCCTGCACGAATCGCGCGGAAGTTTCGAGCGATAGCGCCATTTCTAAATACATCGTAAGGAGATCCACAGCGAATTGCGGGATGCTTGAGTGTCGAGGGCGCCGCGTCTGAGTATATTGCTAGGAAGCCCCACGCGAGAGCACGAGATGCTCTCATCTTGTTTCACAAGGGAAAGTGAGGGGTCACCAAACTGCATTGATGAGCCCCGGTTTGCAAAAACAGCGGTTCTGATATTTCTTCACAATTTAGTTCCCAATCGCGCTCTCGCGCGGGACGTCCTCACAATGTATGCAGGAATCGCGCTCTCGCGCGGGAACTCCTCACAATTTACTCAGACGCCGCGCCTTCCACACTCAGGAATCACGGTCTCGCTGTGGATTTCCTCACGATTTATTTGGCAATCGCGCTATCGCCGGAGATTTCTTCACCATTCATGCAGGACGCACGCTTCAGGAACCCGCCTGCCCCTTATCCCTTCCTTCCATCCGTCCTCTCTTTCCTTGCCTTATGGGCTGCGCGAAATACACATGGCAGGCGAGAGGGGGTACTATCGAAGACGAAGAGGGCGGATATCGAGTGTTTGGGATATACGCGTAGAGTGGCACGCGAGCAGATAAGAGCGAACAGTGTGAACATGATGGTTGTTCTTTTCTGTGTTGTTGTTTTCGTGGTTGATGCGTTCTAATTCGTTCAAGATCTTATTGTTGATCCCCCCATCACCGGTGCACATAATGTTTCTCAATTCAAGTGCCCCCTCGGGGCTCGCACCTGGTTTTTATCGGGGAAGGCCTTCCTGCTCAAACTGGGTTTTTGGGCCCCGAACTGGAACAACAACAACAACAACAACAACAACAAGAGCTCCCGCCTGATACGTCTTCACAATGTATTCAAAATTCGAGCTCTCGCGCAGGACGTCCTCACAATGTATGCAGGAATCGCGCTCTCGCGCGGGAATTCTTCGCAATCGGACGCCGCGCCCTCGACATTCAGGAATCGCGCCTTCGCTTTGGCCTTTGTCGCGAGTTGCTTGGGAATCGCCTATCTCTCGAGCCTCCTCGCGATTCATACAGGACTCACTCTTCAGCAACCCGCCCTCTCGACCTGGCCGCCTGGGCCCGCCTTCCCGACCCGCCTGCTAGGGTTTGCCCGCCCGATCTGCCCGTCTGGGTCTGCCATGTGTTTCCTGCTCCTAGCCACCCTCCTGCTAATTTCTCTTGTGCTTCATCCTTCTCCGTCTCCCTTCCATCCGTTTTCTCTTCCCCTGTTTCAGGGGCTGCGCTAAATGCGCGTGGCAGCTAAGGAAGATATATCCCCAATGGGGTACGATCGAAGATGAAGAGGGCGGGTACCGAGAGTTTGGTATGTACGTGTTAAGTGGCACGCAAGCAGGTAAAAACAGGTAAAAGCGATCAGTCTTAAAATGATTGGTGCTCTTGTTTTTGTAGTTGGAGGCCCAACAACCCAGTGTGCGAGTCCTGGGAGAAGCGCTCGAATTTAAGAATGCAGTAGTTACCGGACGGGGGATCAACAGTATTTGTTGGTTTAGAAATGGAACTTCAGCCACCATCATTTTAAGACTGTTCGCTCGTATCTGCTCGGATGCCACTCAACACGTGTTTTGTACCGCTTCGTCTTCGATCGTACCCCCTTGGGTGCATATCGTTCTTAGCTGTCACGCGCATTTGGCGCAGCCCCTAAAACAGGGGAAGAGAAAACGGATGGAAGGAATAGGAAAAATGATGGATCACGAGGGAGCGTAGCAGGAGGGGGGCTCGGAGCAGAAACACGTGGCAGAACCAGACTGGCAGATCGGGCGGGAAGACCCCAGCGGGTGGGTCGGGAAGGCGGGCCCAGGCGTCCAGGTCGAGAGGGCGGGCTGCTGAATGAAGCGTAAGTCCTGCATGAATCGCAAGTCAACCGTGAGAAAAGGCCAAAGCGAGAGCGTGATTCCTGAGTGTCGAGGGCGCGGCGTCTGATTTCCAGGAGGTTCAACACAAAAGTGCGATCCCTGCACAATGTGTAAGATATTTCCAGGCGGGAGCCGTTGTTGTTGTTGTTGTTGTTGTTGTTGTTGTTGTTGTTGTTGAACATTATTATTTCTAAAGAATAATTATTGTTGGGACCCCTGGTGCATGGCCCCCTCGCCGCGCCTAGGCCGCAGCCTCATTTTCATAATTTTCGTGAGGAAGTCTCAGGCAAAACGATGTGATCCAGATCCGGTTGTTTTGTTGACGCCCGCTTTCCCTGTCAAAAAACAATATAAAATGACATGTCTTGTTCTAACATAACCAAACTTCAAGAATCCTTTGCAAAAAATGACACGAAGTGCACACTCGCGCGCGCAAGATGAAATCCTTCCAAAACCTTAGTTTTCGTAGCGATTTTAACATAAAAACATGAAAAACCCAATGGTTTTTCAAAAAAAAAGTTTCAAAAATTCATCCCGCGCGCTCTTGCGGATTTCTGAGGAAACCCAATTTTTTTTCAACATTTCTGTCAAACGGGCTCTTGCGAGCAACTTTTTCACGTGCTTCGAACTTCTGCAACAACGGTTGCGCGCCTGCCAGGGCCATCATCCCTGTCAAATAATACCATATGGGACACATTCGTTTTTTCTTCGCGCGCGCACGCCGAAATCTTCAATTGCAGGGGGAAAAGTCGTATACTAAGCTAGCTTACAGAAAATGTTACCACAACAAGTCATTGTACCCATGCGCCAGTGTAGTAGCCAAGGTCGTCCGCAGGCCACGAAGTGAGGTGTCCGAACGTCATAGGGCGGGAAGCTGGGTGTGGGTGGTGGCGAAGAGTCGTTTGGAAATTTGGTAGAGCTTGAACCGGCCCCCCCACAAAGTGGGGGTATTGCCCGCCTCCTATGAAAACCCTGGCACTGGTGAGAACGGAGTGTCCCCACGTGCTAGTAATTGTTGTTGTTGTTGAACATTATTACTTCTAAAGAATAATTATTGTTGGGACCCCTGGTGCACGGCCCCCCGCCGCGCCTAGGCCGCAGCCATTTTCATCATTTTCGTGAGGAAGTCTCAGGCAAAACGGGTTGGTCCGGATCCGGTTGTTTTGTTCCCCCCCGCTTTCCCTTGCAAAAAACATATAAAATGACATTTCTTGTTCTAACATAACCAAATTTCAAGAATCCCTTGCAAAAAATAAGGTAAAGTGGACATTCGCGCGCGCAAGACGAAATCCTTCCAAAACCTTAGTGTTCGTAGCGATTTTAACATAAAAACATCAAAAAACCAATGTTTTTTTAATGTCAAAATTTCATCCCGCGCGCTCTTGCGGATTCGTAGGAAACCCAACACTTTTTAAACATTTCTGTCAAACGGGCTTTTGCGAGCAACTTTTTCGAACTTCTGCAACAACGGTTGCGCACCTGCCAGGGCCATCATCCCTGTCAAATAATACCATGCGGGACACATTCGTTTTTTCTTCGCGCGCGCACGCCGTCGTCGTCGGCCGCGGGGCCCTGAATAGTAGCCACGGTCGTCCGCATGCCACGAAGTGAAGTGTCCGAACGTCATAGGGCGGGAAGCTGGGTGTGGGTGGTGGCGAAGAGTCGTTTGGAAATTTGGTAGAGCTTGAACCGGCCCCCCCACAAAGTGGGGGTGTTGCCCGCCTCCTATGAAAACCCTGGCACTGGTGAGAACGGAGTGTCCCCACGTGCTAGTAATTATTGTTGTTGTTGTTGTTGTTGTTGTTGTTGTTGTTGTTGTTGTAAGTGTTGTTGTTGTAAGTGTTGTTGTTGTTGTTGTTGTGTTGTAGTTCCGGGCCCAACAACCCAGTTTGAGCAGGAAGACCTTCCCTAATACAACAACTGGGTGCGAACCCCATGAGTGGGCACGTCAGTTGAAAAACAGACTGTGCACTGGCGGGGGGGATCAACAATACTTCTTCTTCAAAAATGAGAGTGTACCAACCAGAGAGTGTACCAACCAACCACAACAAGTACAACAACACTCCGCACCGCGGACGCCCACTTCAGCACCCAGGGACAGTGAATGACCGTTCCGTCCTTCGTTCGCCATCCCATGGGCCGCCGAAAATGGATCCGGGGTGAAAAACTTGGTGGGCCCCAGGATCGGTCCCGCGGGACCGGCTTCTCTCGGTCGAGGATTCGAGCGGCCATGCGTTGGCGCTCATCCTATTCTTGGTCAAGCCTGATGGGCCAGTTTTCCACCACCACCACCAGAAGTTGGATGGAGAGAAGGAGGTGGAGGATGAGGAGGAGGAGGAAGAAGAAGAGGGGGAGGAGGACCCCCTCCCCCCTTCAACTTGTGGTGGTGGTGGTGGTGGTGGAAAACAGGCCCATCCAAGCCCCTCTCCTGGCCCGCCCCCTTCTCCTCTCGTCGTCCGCCCTCGCCACGTCTGCCTCCTCGTCCTCCTTCGTCCTCCCCCTCGGGTCACTCGGGCTTCCGACCTCGTGAGTTCCCCGCAGCTCAGAAGGGGAGCGAACCACACACACAGACACAGTTCCTCGCCGACTCCCTGGATAATATGGGAACATATGGGAAAGGGGGGGAAGACGAAAACCCAGAAAATATGGACAAACATGGGGAATCCTTGAATGTGTGCGATTTATATTTTTTTTTTTGTGTGTGTGTGTGTGTGTGTGTGTGTGAGTCCTTGGGCCCCCTCAACAGCGTGGATCCCCAGAGGTCCAGATCACCCCCCGTGGGGCAGGTTTCCCATACCTCATGTTTTCGTTGACGGCCCTGGGGCCCGGAAAGCGTTACGAGAAGCCGCAAACGACCGATCACCTGCTGGCGTGAACTTTTCACGACGAAAGGGGGTCCTGGCAGGCAGCGGTTGGGGGGCTGCATGCTATCCTGGCCAGGTCAGGAGGGGATTTGCCAGGCGCCAACGGGTGGCAAGGCAGCTCCCGCTGGCGGGGTCGAGCGAAGGTCGAGCCGCCGATCCGAAGGGCTTGGAGCCACTGGACGGCTGCAGCCGCCTCGCCTCCATCGTCGTCCTCCTGGCCAGGCGGCGAACGTATCCGTAGCCACGCCCTCGCGGTCCGGATTCCGCGCGACCCCGTGGATACGCGGTCGCACGGATAGGTTCCGCGCGGGGCATCCGCGAAAATGCGCCTTGCATCCTCAGGGTCGCGGCCCAGGGGCCCAGCCCGCGAGGCCGTGCACGCAGATGTGTTCTCCACCCGCGATTTGCGGTGGTCCCACGCAGGTATATGTAGAAGAGGTGTGCCTGGCTGGCTGTCGTGGGCAATGGGTGGACTGTAGCCTCCGACAGGGGAACACCGGAGGGAGCACGACGAGAGCCGAAGAAGGAGAAGACGAATCACGGCATAAACGATTTGTCTCGGAGCTCCGCGCGGATATCCATTGAATCTGCGCTGGGCGTCCCGGCGGTGCCTCTGGTGCCGCCCCTGGGCGTGCTCCGCGCGCCGGGGAAGGGGGCCCTGCGCTGACTGCAAGAGATCCGCGCGGTTCTCCGACACAGTCTTCGGGGAAACGGAGGACTCGAGTAGGCCAGAGCTCGGGTTAGCCGACGTTTTTTGACGAGCGCGTCCTGGATTTTGATATTCCGATTTCCGTGGGATGTCTGCAGCGGGGGTTCGCGTCTAATTTCATATCGGGTCTCGTCATTTTCATTGATGGCCTTGTCAGGCCAACCCGAGTCCCCTGAACCTGGGTCTTACGTCTCTTCGAATTCTGCTTGCCTCCTTCTTCTTCTTTTCTCCAGGGAGGCTGCAGGGGCTGGAAGGGGGCCGCCCGCGAGCGAGCCATGGGCCCAGGTCGGGCCGTCTCGGTGTCGGAGTCAGGGGGGCATGGCTCGGTGGGCCAGAGGTGGGTCGTGAGGGACGGAGGCCCAAGGATAGGAGGGGTTCCAAGGGTTGATGTACAGGATCCAGCTTATATTACTCGACGCGGAGATCCTTATATGTGCATCTCATAGTGATGGCATGCTTCGGAAGAAGGCACTGCCCTTTTCCTTCCCTTTTCAATATTTGAGAGTCAGCGAATTCATGTGGAAGACGAAGCCGAGAGAGACGCCGACGACTACGACGACTTTAACTAGTTGCTCCCTCCTTCTTTCCTCCTCCTCGTCTGCCTCCTCTTTCTCGTTCTTTTCCTCTGAACACCTGTCAGGGCGCCGAAAACTGCTCCGAAAGAAAAGGATGTTGAGCACCGATACAGGCAAACCGCCTGAGACATCCCCCCAATCTGGGCGCGAGCGGGCCCGTGAGATACCCCTTGGCGGCCACCCCCCTCCTTTGGAGTGCTGAAACCAGCGCCTCGCCTGAGACATCCTCGGAAACTGCTCCGAAAGAGAAGGTTGCTGAGCACCGAACCAGGCACACCGCCTGAGACATCCCCCCAATTTGGGCGCGAACGGGCCCCTCCTTTGGAGTGCTGAAACCAGCGCCTCGCCTGAGACATCCTCGGAAACTGCTCCGAAAGAGAAGGTTGCTGAGCACCGAACCAGGCACACCGCCTGAGACATCCCCCCAATTTGGGCGCGAACGGGCCCCTCCTTTGGAGTGCTGAAACCAGCGCCTCGCCTGAGACATCCTCGGAAACTGCTCCGAAAGAGAAGGTTGCTGAGCACCGAACCAGGCACACCGCCTGAGACATCCCCCCAATTTGGGCGCGAACGGGCCCCTCCTTTGGAGTGCTGAAACCAGCGCCTCGCCTGAGACATCCTCGGAAACTGCTCCGAAAGAGAAGGTTGCTGAGCACCGAACCAGGCACACCGCCTGAGACATCCCCCCAATTTGGGCGCGAACGGGCCCCTCCTTTGGAGTGCTGAAACCAGCGCCTCGCCTGAGACATCCTCGGAAACTGCTCCGAAAGAGAAGGATGCTGAGCACCGAACCAGGCACACCGCCTGAGACATCCCCCCAATCTGTGCGCGAACGGGCCCGTGAGATACCCCTTGGCGGCCCCCCTGGGGACTGTTGAAACCAGCGCCTCGCCTGAGACATCCTCGAGAGCTGCTCCGGAAGAGAAGGATGCTGAGCACCGAAACAGGCAAACCGCCTGAGACATCACCCCAATCTGTGCGCGAGCGGGCCCGTGAGATACCCCTTGGCGGCCCCCCTGGGGACTGTTGAAACCAGCGCATCGCCTGAGACATCATCACACCGTGTGTTTGAGTCTGAGCGCGGAAGTGGTGTGGCTGAGTCCGAGTGAGGAAGAGCGAGGCAGAGTATGAGTGAGTCTTAGTGTGAGTGAGTCTGGGTGTGAGTAAGTCTGAGTATGAGTCTGAGTGAGTGTGAATGTGAGTGTGTGTGAATGACCTAGGTATGATCAAATTTGAATATGAGAGACGACTGGAAGTGCGAGTGAGTCTGTAATTGAGTGATCCCGAGCATGAGAAAGCTGAGCATCAGTAATCTCAAAGCGAGTGCATCTGAGTATAAGTGAGTCTGAATATGAGTAAGTCTACATGTGAGCGGTCAGAGAAATAATGATGACCTGAGGGTGGGAGGTGTGCTCCTTCCTTCCTTCTTCCTTCCTTCCTGTGTTTCGTGCAGTCTAAGTAATAACAATAACCCCATCTTATGATATGGGGAATATGGAACACTTTCTTTTCAAATGGGACTCGGTCGTTCCTGTGGTTTGCATGCGTTCCGCTACTTTTTTGGCGGCGAGCCCCCTGGTGTTCCTTCAGATTTTGGACGCGCGGGTCCGTTTCTTCGGACTTCGTAGAGGGGCTTCGTTCCTAATATATCGCTCCTTAGGTCAGGCCGAATCCTGTACGTTGTTCGAGGCACCTCGTCCTTAGGACCCACCCTGTCCCTCAGGACCCCATCCTTGAATCACCGAGTGATCGGGCGAGCGTTCAGTCGGGCCTGTCCCTCTACAGGAGGAATATTCGGGAATAGTCAAAACATAGTCTGGGGAGGATGTTTTGACAATTTGTTATTTTTGTTTTTCTTCAAGTCTGTTTTTAGATATAGTCCAAAACCCGCCTGTAGGAGGACATGCCCGACCTATGGCGAGCGGTCCCTTGCGAGACTTGCCCGAGCGGGGCCGAGTCTAGGCCAAGCACGGGGCTCGCCGGCGGCCTCAGCCCGTGGCCCTGGGCCCGCTCGGCCCCGAAGTCGGGAGAGCCTTGGCCACGGGGGGCTTTTGAACCCCACCCCCCTCCTCTTTCTCCTCCTCCTTCTCCTCCTCCTCCTCTCCCTCCTCCTCCTCCTCCTCATCATCATCCTCCGTCCCCACCTCCTCCGCCTCCTCATCCTTCTCCGCCTCCTCCTCCTCTTCCTCCTCCTCCTCCTCCGCCTCCTCCTCCTCCTCCGCCTCCTCCTCCTCCTCCGCCTCCCCCTCCTCCTTCTCCTCCTCCGCCTCCTCCTCCGCCTCCTCCTCCCTCCTCCTCCCTTCTCCTGCTCCTTCTCCTCCTCCGCCTCCTCCTCCTCGTTCTCCTCCCCCCCCTTCCTCCTCTTCCTCTTCTTCTTCCTCTTCCTCTTCCTCCTCCTCCTCCTCCCGCTTCCTCCTCCTCCGCCTTCTCCTCTCCTCCTCCTCCTCCTACTCCTCCTCTCCTCCTCCCTCCCCCCCTCCTCCTCCTTCTCCTCCTCCGCCTCCTCCTCCTCCTCCTCCTCCTTCTCCTCCTCCTCCTCCTCCTCCATTCCTTTTCCTTATACTGGGCGTTTCGCCGCAGACTTCGTCACCATTTATGACTCTGAAGCTCAAACATTGGCAACAGTTTCACGGATGGAGGGCGGGCCTTTTTTTCACAATGTGGCTCTCGCTTTAGCGCCGCGCGCATTGGTTCTAAAAGATGGCAGGAGCTTCGCGGATTGAGGATCACTCGTTTTCAAAAGGTGGTTCTCTCTTCAGCGCCGCGCGCATTCGTTCTAAATATTTGCAAGAGCTTCACGGATCGAGGATTATCCGTTTTCAAATTGTGGATTTCGCCTGTATGCCACGCACATTCGTTCTCAACATTTGCAAGAGCTTCACGTATTGAGGATCACCCATTTTCAAAATATGGCTCTCGCCTTAGCGCCGCGCACATTTGTTCTCACGACTTGCAAGAGCTTCACATATTGAGGGCGCTTCCTTTTCAAAATGTGGTTTTCGCTTTAGCGCCGCGCACATTCGTTTATACTTTTCCAATGGTTTCACGGATTCCCGCGATCAACATACCAGAAATGGTGTTTTGGACAGATTCGGGATTTTGCGGGTGCAACATATACGTTGATCCGCGGCGTCATAATCCCAAGAATGGCGTTCTGGCACGATCCAGGACCGTCAAGACGCAACAGTCAGGTTGATTCGTGGCGTTGGAATCCCGAGAACAATGTTTTGGCATGCTTCCGGGTCTTCAAACGGATGTCTTCTAACCAAACAGATCCCTCAATGGATATGAGCCGTCGTACGGGGCCTATGAAGGGGGAGGGGTGTATTCCAACATCGTTGATAGCTCTTGGGTTTACACTGGTCCTCTTCCTCCTCCTCCTCATCCTGCTCCTCCTCCTCCTCCTCCTGGAGCTCCTCCTCCTCGGCCCGCGTCAGCGACCCGACCTCCTGGTGGATTTCCCACACCTCCCAGCGGCCTTCTCTCTCGGGGGCTCCAGGGTCCGGGCCTCGGGAGATCCCCCCTCCCCCGGGCGAGGGCGCCAGGGGGGCTTCTCTTCCGAACCAAGAGAGCCGCGCGGAGCTCTGCAGGTTTTGTGTCCATGTTTTTGCTCTCGCCCGGCATGGGGACCGGTTGCTTCTCCTTCAGGGCATGACGCATGGTACCACCCCGTGCCCTGTCACCCCTTGGCACCGGTGATGCCAGAAAGCCGCTCCCCCCGGGGCTCCAGAGACGGGGGTCAATGCAGACGGGGGACAGCCAGAGTGCTGGATCTTGCAGGATCCTGTAGGGCCAGGGTCGCATTGACCCGGGTTTGGGCGCCGGATCCTGCAGGATTTTGCAGGATCCTTCGCATTGACCCGGGTTTGGGTGCAGGATCTTGCAGTATTCTGCAAGGCCTGATTGACCCGGGTTTGCATTGACCCGGGTCAGTGAGTCCCCGATCACCGGCGTGCCGTGGTGCTCGCAGGCTATGGCGATACTCGCATTTTGCATTTTTCATGCCAGTAGTTCCACGGGGATCCTGAGTGAAATCTGTAGAATTCGTCGATGGAACTATTCGGATTTCTTACGCGGCCTCCAAAGGAACCCTGTCCCCTACAGCCTCCTGGTATTACTCCTTGCAATTTCATCAGATTCTGCTTCACAGGCATGTTGCGGCGCTCACAGGCAAATCACGGTGCTGGCATGGCGCCCGCGCATAGTTGTGCGTATTGTGACGTTCGTTGGTGATTGTGTTACTGGCAGGACTTGGATTATTTCTTCGTTTAGTGGTCGCAATCGCTTTGGGATTCTCACAGGCACGTTGCGACACTTGCGCATTATTGCCAGTCACAGGAGGTGGAACGGGAGGAGGAGGAGGAGGAGGAGGAGGAGGAGGAGAAGGAGCAGGCGAGAAGGGACGACAGGAGGGAACAGCATAATGGAGCTGTTGAATAGCTGATTTCTTTGAAACGTAGATGTTTGTTTGCCTGCGATGTGCCCGAGCTCGTAGGCAATCTCGGCACGCTGTGGTCCTCACATCCGCGCCGTGGCTCTCGTGGTCACAGGCGCACGGTGGTGCTCGCAAACGCAGTGTGGCTTTCACATGAGTGTTGAGATGCTCTCGGGCGAGTGCGTTGCGCACAGGTTTACTGCTATTGCTCGCAAGCCTCTCGCGGTGCTCGCAGGCTGTTCTTGTAAACAGGGTCCAGCTTGAATAAGGAACACTTACTTCTCAAAAGGGGCTCGGTCGTTCCTTTGGTTTGCATTCGTTCCCCTACCTTTTTGGCGGCGAGCCCCCCTGGTGTTCCTTCGGACTTCCTAGGTTTACCTGGGAAAACAGGAGGGTTCGTTCGTGATTTATCGTTCCTTAGGTCAGGCCGAATACTGTAGTGCCAGGATCTACGGTGCCCGGACAAAAAGTGTCCACACCCATGGCCTGAACGCGATGCAGCAGGGTAAAAGTCACAACTGCGAAATGCCCTTGCTTCGCACCCCTCTCCCCACAGCCCAAAGTTCAAGTGTCCACATTTTGTCCCTGGCCTTTGGCCTTCCGCCTACGCTCGCCAACTTTGAATGAAGGGGAAGGAGGGTATACCTGTTGGTCTGACGTACTTTAATAACTCAAGGTCTCGGCGAGACAAGTGTGGACACTTTTAGTCCACCCACCGCAGCATACTATTGTGCAGAGCGTCGTGCTCGCAGGCTTAATGTCGGTACTGGCAGGCTCCGGCGCCACATTGCACCTAGCAGCTGGCGCACCGCAGCCGCCGTTGACGCGTCGCCCCCTCGCCGCTGCGCCTCCCCAGCTGCACGGCACGCGGTCACCCTCTGGACCGCAAAAATCGTCATATGCCTATCACGCTCCTCCTCCTTCTCCTCCTCCTTCTCCTCCTCATCCCCATGCCCCCATGATGTCTCGGAGGTGGATAGACCTCCTACCCTGGCACGTCGATTAAGGAATTGGCCGTTTTCGGTTCGCGAGAGGGCGTCGCGGTCCGTCGGTTTCGGTCTCGGGCTGTTTTCGCTAAGGGGAGGTTTACTGAAGGGAGGTTTGTCCACCGCCGAATGTCGTCTCCCTGTCCTGCCGTCACCCTGCCTTTGTTCTGCCCCCAACTTGGCACCACCCTGACCCCATCCCATGCCTAATCCTGCACGCATCCTATCCCTGTGTGGTTCTGGCCTGCCCGCTTTGATCCCACAGCCCCTTCCGAGAAGAGGAAGCCGCTCTCTCGAAAGGGCCAACTTGGAATTTCTCAAGCTGCAAAACCTGGGTGACCTCGCGACATCTTTGTTGTCTCAGAGATGGTGATGGTGATGAGGGGGCGTAGGAGAGAGAGAGAGAGAGAGAGAGAGAGAAAAAAGAAGGTGATGATGATGATGCTGATGATGATGATGAGGAGGAGGAGGAGGAGAACGAGGAGGAGAACGAGGAGGAGAACGAGGAGGAGAACGAGGAGGGGAAGGAGGGGTATGATGAGGAGGATGACGACAGGAGGGGGTGGGTGTGGGTGTGGGGGACAGTCGCGAAGGAGGAGCTTGTAGCTTGCGTCATTCCCACCTTGTCCTCCCCTGGGGGTGGGGGCTAGCGTGGCTCCGAGGCCCGTCTGGGCGGCCCCCCCCTGGGTTTTGAGTCAGCCAGCGGCCGGGGCGAGCGGAGCGTCATGGTCTGTCGATGGAGCACGCAGTTTCGGACACTCAGGGCGTCAGTGAAGGAGCTGCCCACGACGGCATCGGCAGCCCTGCCCCTCCGCATCCGCCCGGTGAGCATGCGGTCTTGCGAACATCGGGATCGCCACGACCTGCCTAGACTCTTCCCGAACATCGATTATGCTCCCAGCCCGCGTGGTCCAGAGGTGTCGAGAGTCGATCCCCTCCTCGGTGGCAGCTGTTCGCCCTGGTCCACCTTCGATGGCCCTGCTGCCCGAACACGACCCCCAGAGGCAGAAATCGTGGAGCCGCGATGCCTGGAATCCACCGTCCGGGGGCCTGGGGGGTGCGCCGCAGGATGGGGCAGAGCGTCACCAGTGCTACTCGAGGCAGCTTCTTCACTGACGCAGCACTCAGGAGGCGGAGCTGCGAGCATGCTGGCCCTTGGTAAGGCTTGTTGGCCAAGGTTGCGGCTGATCTCGGGGGCCGAGGTTTCGGTCGACAGCTCAAGGTCTCTCTGCAAACAGGTGCCCGCTGGTTTCCCTTGCGCGGGCTGGCCTCAAATCTCAACGATGGTTGGACAGCAAACAGGAACGAGACCGAGTATTCGCAAGGGGAACCAGGGGTGCATCCACAGCTTTGAAGCCCTGGTAAGCTTGCTCCTTCCCCCGCTCAAGATCCCAGTTCGGCGAAGCTCTCATCCACATGACCCCCGTGAGTCTGCTTCCTGCTCCGTGGTTCCAGAGCTCGGAGGAATGGGACCGGGAAGCAGACGAGACGGGAGGAACCAGCAGTCCCCTTTGTCGAGCTTTGGCGGTGCAACTAATTGCCGCGTTTGGCCTCACCGCTCAGAGTCATTTGAGGTCCGCGCAAGGCTCCGCCTCGTCCTCCTCCTCCTTCTCCCCTTCGCTCCTCCTCCTCCTCCTCCTCCTCCTCCTCGTTCTCCTCCTCCTCCTCCTCCTCCTCGTTCTCCTCCTCCTCCTCCTCCTCCTCCTCCTCCTCCTCCTCCTCCTCCTCCTCCTCCTCCCCCTCCCCCTCCTCCTCCACTTCACTCCTCCTTCTGCCTCCTCGGACTTCCCAGGGCGCCCTAGAAGCACCCAGAATCGCGCCACCCCCCTCAAAAGACCCCCTTGAAGCTGTCCACTACCCTTACGTCGGGCCTGTCCCTCAACAGGGGGAATATTCAAAAAATGTCAAAACATAGTTTGGGAACTACTTTTTGAGTATTTGTTGAACATTTTGTTGTATTTTTGGGGTATTCTTCATTTTTCGGTGAAAATCCCCCTGTAGGGGGACACGCCCGACATGACGCGCGTGCTCCTTGAGCGACTGCCTGCCGCCATGCGCGTCACTGCGCGCCTGCTTTCCAGCGCCAGCAGCCACACACACACACAAGCGGCGCGGATCGGTGCCAAACCAAACCCTATGAATAAGCTAGATGGTAAGAAAATACTGTTCACAAATGTCGAAGGTATTTAAAACTTTTTGGGCCAGGTTAATGTCAATCGCCCCTCCCGTCTCGTCGGCGGCCAGTCTCGCCGACGGGCGGCCTCGCCGACGGGTGGCTCGCCGCGGGCGGGGCCCTCACGGGCGGGTCGGGCGGGCGGGGCCACAGTGGGCGGGGTCGGGCGGGCGTGGCGCTGACGCGGGCGGGCGGGCCTGGCAGTGCGCGAACGGGCGGGGCCCTCACGGGCGGGTCGGGCCGTCGGGCGGGCGGGCGCGCGGGACCTTGACGGGCGAGTCGGCGAAACCGGCCGCCTAGAACGAGGGTCGGCGAAGCCAGCCGCGGACGAAGCTTGGGCGAGACCAGCAGGGTGAAACCAGCCGTCGGCAAAACCAGCCGTCCCCACAGAATCATCGTGATGAGGAGCATCACGCGCTGCTTATGGCCACTGGCATGAGTCATGAGAAGAAAGCTCGGTTTTCGACGATTTTCACCGCGAGGGTCTGTGATGTGGCTGGGCCAGCAAGCACCATGATCGGGACGATCAACATGGGTGTCCGCGCCGCCGCGGACGGTATTCCCTGGAGACAGAAAGCCGCCTGCCCAACAGCGGCCGCTGTCGGTCTTGGACAACATTCGTTGTTGGGCATTGTGCCCATTTTGTCCGTACCCATTTCGGGCGTCCAAACATGAGCGTGGCTCCTTTTTGGCTGCACCCCCTGAACATCTCTCAAAGGCTCCCTCTTCATCCTCGTCATTGTCGTTGCCCGTCCCATACTCCTGCCCCCCTCTCCTCCTCCGTCCCCCCTGGAAGCCCTGGCGCGCAGACCTCTTCGAGGAGGACGAGGAGGACGAGGCGGAGGAACAGGAGCTGCAGGGAGGAGGAGGAGGAGGAGGAGGAGGAGGAGGAGGAGCAGGAGGAGGAGGACAAGGAGGAGGAGGAGGAGGAGGAGGAGGAGGAGGAGGAGAGAAGGAGGAGGAGGAGGAGGAGGAGGAGGAGGAGAAGGAGGACGAGGAGGAGGAGGAGGAGGAGGAGGAGCAGGAAGAGGAGGAGGAGGAGGAGGACCAGCACAAGGGACAGGAGGAGGAGGAGGCAGCGTCGCCAGAGCAGCAGGGAGCGAGCCCCGCGGGAGTCGGGCCAAAGCCGCCATGGGCGCACGTTCTGCGGTGAGTTTGGCCTCCAGCCCCTGTCCCCCCCGTCGTCCCGGTTCTCCTGCTCATCCTCCTCCTGATCGCTCGTCGTCTTCTCCCCCTCCCCCTGCTCCACCTTCGGTCGCCCGCCTTCCATTCCTTTCCCTGTGTGCGTTCGCATCGCCCTCCTCCTCTCCCATCTGCTCTTCGTCGTCGTCGTCTTCCTCCTCCTGCTCCTCTTCCTCCTCTCATCTTCCTCCTGCTCCTCTCCTTTCTCCTTCTCCACGTTCTGCCGTCCGCCAGTTATCCTTCTGCTGTCCGCAGAATACCCTCTTGCTAGTCCTCCGATTCCCCATGTCCTCATCCTCACCCCCTCTCCTCCTCCCCTTCTGTTCCTTCCCCATCATCCTTCTCGCTCCTTCCTCATTGATCGTCCCTCTCCCCTCCCTCTTTCCCGCCCTACCCTCTGCATCCTCTCCTTTCTCCTCCTCAGGTGAGGGTGGGCTGTTTGTGAGAGGTGGGGATGGAGGAGAGCGTGCAGCGTCTCAGAGAGAGAGAGAGAGAACAAACAAAAAGGGAGAGAAAAGGAAAGAGAGAGAGAGAGAGAGAGCGAGAGAGCGAGAGAGAGAGAGAGAGAGAGACAGACAACAACAAAGAGACAGAGAGGGAGGGAGAGGGGCATGGGCACCGACGTGCGTCGCAGAGTGTCGTGGGAAGCCCTTACGTAGACTCACGCCTATGACCTGTGTTCCTGCTCCCACTGCTGCTCCTGCTGCGGACCCTCATGCTTTCATACTCTCCGCTATTGTCCTCCTCCTCCTCCTCCTCCTCCTCCTCCCATTTCCTCATGCCCATCTTCGTCGCCGTCCTCCTCCTCCTCCTCCTCCTCCTCCTCCTCCCACTTTCTCATCCCCATCTTCGTCGCCGTCCTCCTCCTCCTCCTCCTCCTCCTCAATTTGTGGTGTTTTCCTACTTCTCCGTCTCCTTCTCCTCCAAGTCCTGGCCCTCCCCGTCTTTCATTCCTTATCCTCCGCTTCCTTTCTCCCTGCCCTTCTCTCAGCGCCCCCCGCCCTCACCCTGCCCCCTCCCGGCGCCCTCTCAGGGGCAGTGGCGGAGGCGCCTGGAAACCGCCGTGGAGGCTCATTCGGAGGAGGCGGAGGAGGATGCGGTGGCGAAGGTGGAGGCGGTGGCGTAGGAGGAGGAGGAGGAGGAGGAGGAGGAGGAGGAGGAGGAGGGTGAGGAGAAGGAGGAGCAGGAGGATGAGGAGGAGGGAGGCGGATGAAGACGAGGAGGACGATGGGAGGCAGGGGGAGGGGGACGGGGAGGCATTCGACGACTAACTGGGAGCGTCGCCATCGTCACCGTGGTGGTGTCGTCGTCAGGAGAGAAGGGTCAGCGGCGGAGGAGGCTGAGGCGGCGAAGGAGGCGCGGAGAAGGAGGTGGCGGCGGAGGCTTATTAGCCGGCTCGTGGCCCGCACCATCCAGCTTCGGGATTTTCAGAGGTGCTCTGGTCTACCGCCCATCAACCGCGACAGAGGCTTAACTGCTTGGAGCCGTGAAGTTCCCCTTCCGCGGAACTGTTCTTACCCGCCTCCTCTGCCAGCGCTGGCCTGCACAGCGTAGCCCGCGCCCGCGTGGCGATGCGCAGCCGCTGCTCCCTTCGAGTTATCGGGACGACGGTTTTACCCCTCGAGCCTGCAGTTGCGACGCTTGGACCTGACGTGGGTTGGCCATCTGTGAGCTCTTGGTGCGCATTCGATGCCCGGTCGAGCCTGTAACAAAATCACTGTCAGTCGCGGAACCGCCATCCGTCCTTGTAAATGTTGCAAGCGGCGCTAAGGCGAGTGCTCCATTTTCAAGACGACACCCCTCCATCCATGTAGCGCATGCGAGCTTGTATGACGAATGTGCGCGGCGCTGAGGGGAGAGTCCCATTTTGAAGACCACCACCCATCCATCCCTTTACAGTGGAAACCCATGCTAAGAAACACCCTGCTTGACTCCAGGGTGCCCTGGGTTCCTTGGGTTCCGATAGTTTTGCTATGCAAAAGCATGACGTTCCCACACCAAGAATCAATGGACGTCAAGTGGTCTCAGGGCTTGTTTTTTGTGGAAGTTCTCTTGTGGTCGAGCTCCTACTGTAGCTGCTGCACGTGTCAAGCTTCGGCATCACACATGCTGATGAAGTCTCAGGCGACTCGCCCGGCCCTCCCTGCCGACATGTCCAGGTGCGCTTCAGGGAGGAGTTAGAGAAGGATGAGGACGATAATGAGCTATATGCCAGGGCAGATGTGCCGACTTTGGAAGCAAACCGCGGGTCAGGGGTATCCAATGTGCTCCTGAGGAACCTCATGACGTGAGCCAACATCTTAAACTAGCAAGCCGTGGATCAGCGATACCAACTGGGTCCCTTGGGAACCTCGAATTTTAGCCAACATCGGTACGGATGGGGATGAAGAAGAGGAGGACGAGGAGAACGAGGAGGAGGAGGAGGTGGAGGAGGAAGAGGACCAGGTAGACGAGACGGAGGAGCAGGATGTTGAGGAAGAGGAGGAGGAGGAGAAGCAGAAGGAACAGGAGGACGAGGACGAGGCGGACCAGAGTAAAACAGAGTAAACGTAGAGGTTGAGAATGCGGAGGAGGAGGTGGAGCAGGAGGAAGAGGTAGAGGAGGAGGAGGAGGAGGAGGAGGAGGAGGAGGAGGAGGAGGAGAGGAGGGGAGGGAGAGGAGGAGGAGGGGAGAGGAGGAAGAGAAGAGAGGAGGAGGAGGAGGTAGAGGAGGAGCGGAGGGGGGGAGGGAGAGGAAGAGGCGGAAGGCGAGGGAGGAGGAGGACAGGAGGAGGAGGAGGAGGAGGCCGGTGGAAGAGCGCCGCCGTCCTGTCAGGCCGAAGAGCGAGGGCCGCGACCGAGGCCGCGCGAGGCGCCGCGGGCCTCGCCTGCCTCAGGGCTGCAGGGGGGTGGGGGTAGGGGGGGCGGATGGCGGAGCGGAGGCGTTGACGCCGCTTGTTCCCCCCCCCCCAAGGGGCGGCAGCGACGAGGGAAGGAGAGGAAGGAGAGGGAGGAGAAGGAGGAGGAGGAGGAGGAGGAGGAGGAGAAGGGGGAGGAGGAGTGGGAGGAGGAGGAGGAGGAGGAGGAGGAGGAAGAGGAGGAGGAGGAGAAGAAGAAGAAGAGGAGTGGGAGGAGGAGGACGAGGAGGAGGATGACGAGGACGAGGAGGAAGAGGAGGAGGAGGAGGAGGAGGAGGAGGTGGAGGAGGAGGAGGGAGAATGGGAGGAGGAGGAGGAGGAGGAGGAGGAGGAGGCGGAGGAGGAGGAGGAGGAGGAGGAGGAGAGGAGTGGGAGGGGAGGGGGGAGAGGTCCTTGCGCCTCCCGCCTCGGCGAGCGTGGACCCCCACGCGCAGCTGCCCGCTCACCGTGCCGCGCCGCCGCCACATGCCCCCGCTCCTCGAGGTTATGATCTGTTCTTATCATTGTTTTTTGTTGCTTAGCTTTATTGTTTTTTCTCTCTCTCTCTCTCTCTCTCCCCTACTTCTGCGTCTGCTGTTTACCGTCTCTCAGTTCTACCTCTATTCAGCCGGCGACGATCTTCGCCAGGCTCATTTATAGTAGCTTGAGCAGCCCCCGTGGACCGACCGGCCATGGGGAGGGGGGAGAGGGCAGCACCCGCAGGGATCTCATTGAGTCAGCGCCTCCGTGCCTCAGGAGGAGGGGGAGGAGCAGGACGATGAGAAGGAGGAGCGGGAGGAGGAGGAGGACAGCAGGGCGAGCCACCTCCTCCTCGTCCTCGTCCTCGTCCTCGTCCTCCTCCTCCTCCTCCTCCTCCTCCTCCTCCTCCTCCTCCTCCTCCTCCCCCTCCTCTCCCCCTCTTCTCCGCCTGCTCCGCGTTCGCCCTCACCTCCGCGGTCGCCGCCCCCCCCCCTTCCCCCTTCTTCGGCTGGCCAGTGGGCCCTGGCAAAGGGGGGACTCACTCGTGGGGGGAAGCGTGGAGCTCCTGCCAATCGCCCACTCATCGTCGATCGGGCCCCGGGTCCTGCCCAGGAGCGTGGGGAGCTGCCGTCGGGGGTCCGGTCGCCGACCTGTCGGCGATGTGCCGTCGATTCTGGCGTGGTATTCCCGCCGGCGTGGTGTCCCGCTCCCCTCAAACCGAGGGCAGAGGCGAAGGCATCCGCGGTGGAGGTGAGGGGAGCGAGGGAAGGAGGTGGAGGCAGAAGACAGGAGGGGGAGGGGGAGGATGCGGAAACGGAACAGGGAGGGTCGTCGTCGTCGTCGTCGCTTCGTCGCCGTCGCTTCATCGCTTCGTCGCTTCGGTCGTCGACACCATCATCGTCACTGCGTTGGAGATGTTTGCGCGTTTCTGGAGGGTCTCGCCGCCGGGGCTGAACCTAGCACGCCGCCATGGCTGGGGGCTTGGCTTAGAGTGCAGCCCAGAACAGACACCAGGAGGGTTCCATTTTGAGCGTAGTTGGTTGTGGGGGCGGCTGGGGGGCAGGGAACAAAGATCACTGTGTTGATTTCTTTGCTTGTTTTGTCACCCCGCTTCGATTTGGCTTTTTCTGGGCCTCTGGAGACCCTCCAGAAAAACTTGGAGCGTATTTCTTTATTGCTTGTGGCATAGTGGGCATTATAGCCCCCTCCACCCCCTCCCCCCCCTATAACGTAACGCCCCTCCCCCCCCAGTGCGCTCCGGGCACTACCGCCGTGCGCATCGGGCACACGGCGGGGGGGAGGCGTTACGAGGAGCGAAAGAAGGACGTACACGTACATGAATCCACGCTGGTTTCGAGAGTACGCATTGCCCGAATGCTCGTGTCACGCGGCCAGTCTCGCGGATCGACGGGCCGTGTTCATGTACATAGCTGGTCGCGTACGTCCTTGTGGGTTCCCTCATTACCTCCGGAAATACAGAAACGCGCTCTTGGATGCCTCCAGTGCAGTGACCTCCAGGGACTCCCTGGTATCACCGGAGGCCTCGAGGGGCGGCGAGGGGAGGAGGGGGAGAGGAGGGCGCGGACGAGGCAGGCAAACCAGGCGAGTCCGCGCCACATCTGACCTACCCTTGGGTCGGGCCTGTCCCTCTGACAGGAGGAATTCTCAAAATAGTAAAACAGATAGTCTTGGGACTATCTTTCGAGCAGTTGTTTGTTTATCCGTAAGGGCTTCGCCCCCTGCCGCCGGCCCCCTCTCTTGGATAATGGGCAATGCAAGCGCGAAATCATGTGGCCTTGGCGCCGCCGTGAAGCAACGTCGGGACTTCACGCGAAGACGATGAGTAATCGGCACGACAAATTGAGATTCTGCTGATCTTGTTGAATTCGGTGTTGTATTTCGAGCTTACTCGCGTATGCTGTGCAAAAAGTTCTTTCACGCAGTATTGAAATGTGGCAAATCCCATGTGTTTCTCGACCCTGACCCCGCCGATCTGCATGAGGAGTGCCACCGAATTTCAGAAATGGGGCAAATCCCTTGTGTTTATGAACCCTGATCCCGCCGATCTGCATGAGGAGTGCCAACGAATATCATACATGTGGCAAATCCCTTGAGTTTTTGGACCCCGACCCCGCCGATCTGCGTGAGGGGGGCCACCGAATTTTTAGACATGTGGCACATCCCATTGGTTTTCCGATCCTGACCCCGCCGATCTGCGTGAGGGGTGCCGCCGAATTTCAGAAATATGGCAAATCCCATGGGTTGTTCGACCCTGACCCCGGAAATCTGGAGAGGGGTGCCACCGAATTTTAGACATGTGGCAAATCCCATTGGTTTTTCTACCCTCACTCCGGAAATCTGCGTGAAGGTGCCACCGAATCTCAGACATGTGGCAAATCCTATGTGTTTTTGGACCCTGACCCCGCCGATCTGTGTGAGGGGTGTCAATTTCGACCCCCCCAGAAATTTTGAGACCCCTCCCAGGAGGTGCTAACTTGGGCAGTTTTCGGCTCCCCCCCCTCGCGCGGTCTTCAACAAGGAACAGTAAGCAACAATAAGCAGAACTGTAACAGCGGAAACTGGAAACTGGAACTGGTGCACGGAACAGCAAACCCTGAGCCTACAGCCTGGTGGCCCCACAAGTGGGCCAGCGGATTTGGGGGTGCGTTTTGAATCTTTCAATGTTTTGCCCATAATCCATCCGCCTGTAGGGGGACATGGCCGACGTAAAACTAGGTGAGCCCGCGCCACATTTGACCTACCCCTCCAACCTATCCTTGCCCATTGCGCTGGATTCTTCTCTGTCCGCTGGGTGGGGTGTTGTAGATCAGGCGATCGCAAACATGGATCAAGGAGGCGTGGATTAGCGACGTGTCCCGTTTCCATGGGAAATCCCGGATTTCCGCCGCTGGACGAGGCGGCTTTGGCCCGCGCGCCAAATCCATGGATCGCTAATCCATGTTTGCACGCCCCCGACTTGCACTGGATTCTTCTCTGTCCGCTGGGTGGGGTGTCGTAGAGGTCCTGGGCCCCAGATGTTAACTGCAGGCTATGGCCCATCGATTGCTGCGCAATCGGAACGGCGGACTTCTTACAGTGACGAGGGAGGAAGCGGGGACAGGAGCAGCAGAAGCCGGAGGACAAGGGGAACGCGGAAGGGGGGAAAGGAGGGTGTGCGCTTCAAGCGTGCCATTTCTTTCACCCATCTTCGGTTAGACGGGCAATCCGCTCACAGAACGACCGCAATGTCGGACATGTGGTTCTCGATGGACCCGACGCCCCAGGAACTGACCGCCTTCTCGTCGGTCCTCGACGGGTGGACGGGGCTCACTGGCCCTGTGCCTACCTCATCCTTCGGGTGCCTGGGCCTGGAGACCAGGATGCCCATCCACAACGTGGGGGCACTCGCGGCGCCAGAGTTCTCCGACGCACTCGTTGAGTGGAAGATCCCGAGCGTGCACGCAGATACTTTTGGGTCTTCGGGCGGGCTTGCCACGTGCGCATCGGCATGGAGCGGGCGCTTTCGGAGTCGGCGGCGACGGCCGAGCAGCGTGCGCCGCTGCCCCCAGGCAGCCAGACTTTCCGAGTACTCGCTGATTCAGACTGTGGCGAAAGGGGTGGTGGCGGCGAGTCGAGGCCGAGTTTGCGGACCAGTCTACATTGCCACCTAATGGGAAGAAAGCCAAGCCCGAGTGCGCGCTGAGCCCAGAATAGGCAACCGCCACGTTCCACCTGTTGTGGCTGGGCCGGGTGTGCGTGGACTTCTGCGTGTTCGGGCTGCACCGGGGTCGCACCGATGTCCGGATGACGGCGCGGGTCCTCGCTTTGGGAGCCGACGGCGCCATCATCCAGTCACAGATTAAAGGTCCGCCCTCGTTTTCAGATTGTAAGGGCTGTTTGGCTGTCTTCGAGACCGGCGCCCTGGATTTTAATGCTCTCGAGTTTGCGACTTTTGTTCGAGTGCCACTCGAGGATCAGGCGGCATCACGACGGGTAAGTCACGTCCTTCCTGGAGTTGTGGCATGTCCTGCGTAAGTGCGACCCGCGGTGCCAACGGGAGCGCATCCCCCAACTCCACGATGAGGCTGAGGACCAGCTGAAGGACATCCGGAAGCGGCCCGCCATGTGGGCGCGCCAGTACCGCTCGCAGGCGCTGGCGCTGAGCCGATGGGCAGCCAGTTGGTCGACGCGGGCGTCTCCGGGGTCATCGAGCGCACCCGAGGGCAATCGCGATCCCGGGATGCGATCCTGGCCGTCTCTGGGAGCACTGCTTCCAGAAGGCCGCAGACGACGACCAGTGGTGGAACCGCACCTTTGTTCGACGACCCGAAATCCTTCACATCAGTAATTTTGGGTCTCGGAGCCCACAGGGCGGTTTTTCATGTTTTCCATTCGACGTTCCATGAAGCCCGATGTCATTCCGAGGCGCGCGTCGAACGTTTTCGATGGCGCGTCGCGTTATGCGACGTCACATGCGTTGTGGTCGTCAAAGGCTTGCGTGCTTATTGCGGATCGGTTGATGTGGGCTGGGGTTTCTCAGGATTGTACATTTGCTTTGCGCTGGGGCGGTTTCGCCCCCCATCCCTGGCTGATCCACCCCGCGGGTAACGTCGCAGGAAGAGTTCGAACATTTGGTTCGTAGTGCCAGCGATGCTGTCGCGGACATTGACCGCGCCACGGGGGGGGGTCGTCCAGAAATTTCCTACCATATTGCAGTGTTGGTTCTTCGTTTTGAAGATACACCGCCCCGCGTCATTCCTTCCGGCCCCCTCCCTCGTCCTCCCTCTTCGCGTATCTGCCCCTGCTCTCCGCGCGTCCCCGTCGTCATCGTCCATCGTCATCGTCGCCATCACCATCATCATCAGCATCATCAGCATTCTCGTCGTCTCCATCATCAATACCACCACCATCCTCATCAACATCATCAAAACACCCCCCTTGTTCCCCCGCGTCTCTGCTTCGCCACATCCCCCGCAAGTCTCGTGGCCTTGTGAGGTGTTCCACCGAAGGCCCCATCGGCAGGGTCCTTAGTGCGCCGCCCAGCCCATGTCGGCACGCCCCTCAGACGCTTCGTGTCCCCATGAGGAGTTCATCGGAGGTCCCAGCGGCAAGGTCCACATGCCGTCGCCCAGGCCACATTGACACACCCTCAAACATTTCGTGCCCCCATAGGCAGCTCCACCAAAAAAAGGTCCCAGCGGCAGGTTTCCCAGGCCGCCGCCCAGCATATTTCGGCATACGTTTCGCACGTTCCGTGGCCCCACGGGGAGTTGCACCGACGGCCCCACAGGCAGGGCCCACAGGCCGCCGCCCAGCCCATTCCGTCATACGGTCACACGCTTCGTGGCCTCATTGGGGAGCACCCCCGATGGCCCAAGCGACAGGGTCCACATGCCGTCGCCCAGCCCATGTCGTCCACGAGTGGCGCGCAGCACGGCTCCAAAAGCGCCCCAAGAGGCGCCGAGTAAGTTGCACCCTCATGCAACTAGTTTTTGTCACTTGTGGGGGTCCTCTTGGAGCATTCTTGGGGCCCTCTGGGAGCGTTCTTGGGGCCTTCCCGGGGCCCCAGTGGGCCCCCGGAGGGCCCCGAGAACGTTCCCCGAGGGCCCCAAGAGGGACCCCCCAAAGTGGTACAAAGAATTCGCGCGAACGTGCAATCTGTTGTAGGCCTTTCGGGGCCCTCTGGGAGCTCTCTTGGGGCCCCCATTGGTGGCGCCTTGGGGCCTTGGGATGGCTCCAAGAGGCTTCGGGATTGCCCCAGACCGCCACAAGACAGCTCCGAGACGGCCGTCGAGCACCACGGGTGAAAGCAAGTGAGGCTAGGGAACAGGGCCTCTGGTAAGCCGCCACTGCGCCCCCTGGACTACCCAGACAGCGAGGGGACCTGAAACGCCCTGGGGCTCCAGGGGCCCCAGATTAGTGAAGTGAAGGTTTTTGCCATGCAAGCACCCCGAAATTCTTCACTTCACTAAACCGGACCCAGGACGAACTCGCTACGCTCCAGTCCCGCGGGAGATCCGAGACTCCCGCCGCCGCCCGGGGACGCTGCTGCATTGCGGTGCTCTGGTCACTGTTAATGGCTTCCGCGGGCTGCAGCGGCTCACTTCCATGACTACCCCGACTCACGAATCCAGTGGTTGGTCTGGCTCTATGGGTTGGTTTCGTTGTGTCGGTTGATTTTATGTTTGGTTGGCGGTCGGTGGATTTCGCGTTGTTCATTGGTGTCGTGAAGTGATTTGTCGTTTGGTTGGTCAGTGCCGTTTTGTTGATTCGTGCCGTTTTGTTGGTTGGTGTCGTTTCGTTGGTTGGTGTCGTTTTGTTGCTTGGTGTCGTTTTGTTGCTTGGTGTCCTTTTGTTGGTCGGTGTCGATTTGTTGGTTTGTTGGTTGGTGTCGGTTTGTTGGTTGGTGTCGTTTTGTTGCTTGGCGTCGTCCTGGCGGCGTGGCCGATAATCGTCGGCTTGCAATGGCGCCAGGATTTGTTTCGGGCCAGCCTTGATCGCCCTCACCATTCTCATATTCGTCAGCGTCAGCACTCGTCGCCCCCATCCGCGCACACATGCGGCCTTGGTACGGCTCTCACGCGGCCCTGCGAAGGCCTTCACTGTGCTCCCCAAAGCTTTCTGAGGGGCCCCCCAGAGGCCCCAAGAGGGCACTGCAAATTGTCGCTTCCAACTCCGCCAGGCGGAGGTCAACAAGGGTCTCACTGGTGCACTTCCAGGAATCGTTGTTCGATCCTCTTGGGGCCCTCCTGGGGCCTTATGGAGCCGTCTTGGAAGCTCCGAGCGGCTCCATGAAGGCGCCGGTCGATATCGCTTCCAATTCCGCCAGGTGGAGTTAGACCAGGGGCTCACTGAGGCCCCTTTTTGCGCCCTCCTCTGCCTTTGAAAAAGCCCCGATGGGGTTCTTCAGTGCCGTCTTAGGGCCCCTAAGAGGCCTCCAGTAGGGTATTGAAGTTATCGCTTCCAACTCCGCCACGCGGAGTTGAACCCAGGGCGGCTCTCTGTGGCCCTTTCGGGGCCTTCTTAGAGCTTTTCTGAGGCCCTAAGTGGGCCCTGGGAGGTGTCATTTTCACGGGAGTTGAAAGTGACACCGCGGAGGGCCCTCTTGGGCCCTTCTTGGGGCCTCTCTTGGGTCCCTCTGGGGGCCCTCTTGGTGCCGCCCTGGGGCCTTCTCGGGGCCTTCTTGGAGCCTTTCTGGTGCTCTTTAAGTGGGCCCTGGGAGGTGTCACTTTCAGGGGCGCTGAAAGTGACACCTCGAAGGGCCCGCTTTCCCTCGTAGCGCTGCCCGTGGCCGGGGCATTGTGCAGCGCATCCCTCGTCGAACGCATTTTGTCGGACGCGTGGTCGAATTCCGCCAGTTCGGTCGAGATGGTGGTCAAGCGGTTCGGTTGCAATGTAGCCATGCGGATCTGAGCTTACCATTTCTTGCCATTTTGGCGGGGGCTCGCAGGAGCGTTTGTGTTGTGATCAACTGTGCTCGATATATCCAGCGGCAGGGTTTCATCCCAATATATTATTTTGAAAAAGTCAGCAGGGGCCAAATTGGTGATGTGAAGCAACATAGGTCTCGTATTTGTCGAGCCCGCGCAGCGCATCCTCGCCAGGCGCAAGGTGGCGGGCGCGGTGCTGGACGGGGACGCGCCGGTGGCCTCGCCAGGTGAGATCGCTGCCTCCGTCGGTCATGAGCGCGCCCTGCTCCCAGCGTTCGTCATCGGCCCCCGCGGCCCTCTCAGCAGCGACGCATGGCGCGGCGGCGCGCCTGGCCGCGCCTGGCCGTGGCGCGAAGCAGCAGAGCGAGAGCGGCGACCCGCGGCCCAAGGAGCCGAGGGTTCGCCAGCACAACGTGGAGGCCGACGGGAACTCCCCGACCAACCAGAATGGTGCCCCCTTGTGTCGCGATATCCTAGATGGAAGGTGCGGGCGCTCCCAGACGGGCCGGTGCGTGGTGGGGCCAGGCCATTTCCTCGCTTGCCCCCGCTGCCTGTCGATCGAGCACGGGTCGCGCGGCGACGAGCCAGCGCATCCCCATGGAACCCATGAGAAAGGACTCAGGCACGGACAGAAAATGAGGGGCTGCGGGAGCAAGGGCAAGAAGGCGGCGACCGCAGCGCGAATTGAGCGACGCGGGCCACGGGCCCCGGGTCTGCCGACTGGCCCGCCGACGCAATCGAGGTTTTCTTACATCTCCTTCTGAGGCTGGGAGGCATTGCGGGCCGGCTTGTGACGGTTCAGCCCTGGGCGGCCAGTCCGCGGCCTAGTCGCGCCGCCGCTTTCTCCGAGAGATCCACTCCATTGCAGATCCCAGCGCGCATCGCGCACGCGTCTTCCCCGGCATGGGCGGCAAGCGTTGAGGCCTTGAACAGCATTGCGACAAGCTGGGGGCCAGCCCCGTCGCGTTAGACAGCGAGGCGTCGCGCCCCCGCGACCTCGCGACGATCTGGCGTGGGGGCGCGTGCTTGTGAAGCTTCGATCCGACGAGTTCGACGGCTGTCTGTTCGCCCCACTTGGCTCGACCTTCGGCGCGCTCGGGGGGTCCGCCGGCGGCCTGGAGTGCACAGGTTGTCCGTGTGCGACTTGCGGAGAAAGAGGCAGTCAGGAAAGAAGCATTGCTGGCGCTCAGAACGACCGAGGGTACCATGGCCATGCGCAGCCTGAGCCGGCCGTTCGTTCTCGGCGCGCTGGACGCCCAGACCGGGAACGAGAGCCGTCGTTGTCTGCGCTTCCTGAGGTCAAGGGGCTCGACGGCCTGGCCGGGGCGACGACCGCTGGGGGCCGCCGTGCCGCTCTGGGGCGCTGGCGCGCTGGCAGTCGGTCCCAGACCTCCTGTCGTGCAAGGGGCGCCGAGTGTCGGCGGAATCCGCCCCAGCCTGTCGCACGAACGATGAGTTCTGCGCATCGGCCGCGGGGCAGCTTCTATCCGATCTCAACTGTTCTCTGGCCCGAAGCCCGGCGGCGCCCGCGAGACTTAACAGGGCCCGCGCGCGTGCGACGAGGCCGCGGAAGCGTCGGCCGAGAAGAGGTCGAGGCCCTTTTTTCGACGGCTTGGGCCCCGGAGGCAGTCCGCTGTGGATCAACGCCGAGGCCGCGATGCTCGCCCCGCAGCACCTCCGAGGTTCGCAACCCCAAGGAGGGTGCTGGACGACATGTGCGTCACGGCCATGCGCGATACCTTCAGATCAGTGCCAGATTCGCCAGCGCCTCCTGACATTGGCGGCGTCGTTGGCGCCGTTCTCTGCTGGGCCCTGGAGGAGGTCCCAAGCTTGCAACGGCAGTTTCTCGCGGGCGTGGGCGAGGCCGAGCCGGCGGCGCTTCTGAACCTCTCCGCCCCCCTTCGTTCTTGCTCCATGGAGCGCCGGGCACTCCTGGCGCGGGACAAGGGATCGCGGCCCGCTAGTTCCTGCGCGCTGGGGCCCCGTCAGGCATCGAGGCGCCGCCGCTGGGCGGCGCCACCCCGCAGATGGGCGAGCTCCCGGAGTCCGTCGACGGGCAGGGGGGGCCCGTCATTTCTGGGCGGCGATTGGAAGACGGACCCCGACACAGACGCTCTCCTCAGCGAGGCCTTGGCGCGCGCCGCGAAAACTACTTGCGGAAGGTCGCCGCGCCGGACGAGGTCCGAAATGTGGTGCTGGGTGAGCCAGTCGCGCCCAATTTCGTCGCGCTGGCAAAGGGGGGGAACGTCCGGCTGAAGCGACGCGCCATCCTCGACAAACAGTCTTCGGGCGTCTCTCGGCGCGTTCAACAGACACCTCGCGCGGTCTTACCTCGGATAGCAGATGACCTCGCGGGCGCCCGCAGGCCCGGCGCAGCATGGGACTTCGGCGACGACGCCAGCGACGCCATCGAGTGGTTGATCGGAGACGTGGCCGATGTTTTCTGGCGGGTCCCCTTGGCCTTGGAATGGCCACCTTGTGGGCGGCAGCAATCTCTTCAGTCACGCGGCTGCTATACAGCGTCTTCCTGCGGCTGCCGGAGGGGGGGGGGGGGGCAGGTCGCAATGCTGCGTCGACGACCCCATCCGGGCCGCGCGGGGCACGCGGCGGCAACGCGATAGTTTCGTCGCCGTCTGTTTGCTGGTCCTGCAAGTCATGGGTCACGGAAGTCCCTCTCGCGCTGGCCACAGCCCGCTGGGGGGCCGAGTCTCTTGGATCGGAATCTCGATGACATGTTCGGCGACGGAGCTCATCGCTTGCATCCAGGGCCAGAAGTTGCAGGACTTTCGCGACGTGACCGGCCCCAGCTGCAGCTCTGCGCGGCCACAGCGGCTCGCGCGCGCCAGTTGGGTGCATCGCACGGCGCTAGTCGCATTCGATGTCTTTTGCTCGTAGCAGGGCCCATGCGACCTGGCGGTGCGACTTTCCCTGGCTGTGCCAGGCACCGAGGACGCATGCTTGATCGTCGAACGCGCTAGTCCGCGCGGCATGGGGGCTTCTCGTTAAGGGGGCGAGGGAAGCAGGGCCTGTCACTGTGGGGCGGTGCGCGGCGCCCCTTGGGGAGTCCGTCCTCCGCCTGTTCGGCCGCGAGCGCGGCGGCCCCGCAGGACAGCAGATGTGGGGGGCGCTCAACATGCTGGCGGCGGCACGGCAATTGAGTCCGCACTGGAGAGCCTCCTGACTGATGCTGCAAGTCTGGGGGCGACAACATCGCTGCGCTGAGCACGGTGGCCTCCGGGCCGCGATGACCTCGCCCGAACACTGCAGCGGCGGATCTGACCGAGTTCGCCGGGGGCTTTTTGCAGACGGAGGTTTTGCCTGCGCGCCGGGGCAGCAACGTTCTCGACGGCGCCCAGGGCCCCGGGGAAGACCGCCAGGGCGGCGCGCGCCCCAGGTCACCAGGGGCGCGAGGGGCTGCGGAGCAGGGCGCCGCAGCTCCCGGGGTCCTCTTGCAGGGCCTGGCTGTCTCATGGTCCGCTGCCCGCGGCGCGGCGCCGCAGGAGGCGTCGGCGCGCGGGGTGCCGGGGCGTTGAGGCGGCGTTGTTTGGCAGGCGGCGCGCTCGGTGGCCGACGCAAGGACCAGCCCGCGGCTCGCGGCAGGGCGCACTCGCGGCAGCAGGGTCGTTCGAGGCAAGATCGGAGGCCATGCGGGGCGTTCGCGCACGACCAGGGTGCTAACGGTGCCGTCCGTCCGTCCGCTGCTCCTCGTGCTGCGCGCGCGTCGACCTCCGCCGGGCTTGGTTTTTGTATTCCTGCCAGCCGTTCCCGCTCGCGCAGGCGAATCTGTCCGCGGCGGGCGCGATGGCAAGGCTTGTCATTACCGATCGGCCCCAAATTATTTCTCGAGGGCTAAGAACCAGCACGTGGAATCATATTTCCCTTGGACGGATCAGTTCCAGAAGGCCCAGCGGCGAGCGGCTCGCTCGTTCGCCCGTGGCATTTGGTGCGGGATGCAGGTGCAGCCCCTCCCCTTGGACCGGATCTTCGCGGAGTTGCACGGGGCGTTCCCGGCCGACCTCATCATCTCGGGCGTTTTCTAGTGCGCGCGGGAGGCTCAGCTGTCGCTGGCCGTTTGCGGGTCTTTCCAGATCACCGCTGGGCCGCCGCGAGTGGCGTGGGCGCTCCCGGCGTCCAAAAGACGGATTCGCAGGCTCCGGGGGCGCGCCGCGACTGGGAGTGCGTTTGCAGTGACCGCGCTCCCGGGCCGCGCGGGCTCTGCGCCGTGGTCTGGCAGCGGCGCCAGGCGCGCCGCGGGGCCTTGCTTCCGCAGCCAGACACCCCAGTCTTCCCAGACAGGTGCGGCAGCGTTCTCTTCCAGGTCCCATGGAGGGGGCCGACGCGGTGGTCCGCGTGGCAGCGGAGACGCTTGGCCTGCCCCTCCGTGATCCGTTTGGGCGGCACCGCCTCGAGGGGCCGCAGCCTGCGCGTCGCCCGCGCGCAGCACCTCGCCCGGGTCGGGCTCTCCATCGTCCATCCAGTTGCTAGTGCGGTTGGAGTCCGCGGCCATCTAGAGGCACATGCATGGCCGAGGCTCCGCTCGCCGCGATTGGCAAGGCGCGTCGCGAGACGTGGGCCAAGTACGCCGTGGAGGCTTTCGTCGCGGCCAGCCGGCCTGAGCGCGCCCGCTCGCGTGAGGCAGTCGGTGATTTTGCCGCGTGCCGCCGCCCTGCAAGCGCCCATCGACGGGGAACGCGACGCCAGGGGGCGCTTGGGCGAGCAGGCTTGTGAGGGAAGCCGCGTGGGCGTCGTGCGCACCGCGCTGAGCGCAGTCTGTGCTCGAGGCGAGGTGTGGCATGTTAGGCCAAACGCGCCCAGCGCCATCAGCAGGGTGGCGCACGGCTTGCGGCTGGAGTTTCGGCGCCGGCCAATTCGAATGGGCCGAGGCCCCGCGGAGAGGCGAGCCGTGCAAGCAGTGCTCCAGCGAGCTGGAGCCGCTGCATACGGCGGGCAGTGGGCACGCCCAGGGAGGCCGCGCGCTTCGGGCGCGACCCGGCCTCCACAGGGGGGTCTGGCGCGCTGGCTGCGCGGCAGGCCCCCTGGCCCCGTGTGGGGCGGCTCGCGCCACGAAGCGCCTGTGCCTTGGCGCGCAGCGGCATTGTCGCTGAAAGTAGTCCTGCACTCGCGCGCGCTTCATGCCTCGCAGAGGTGTGTCAGGCTCGGTACTTTGGGGCATGGTCGGAGCGAGGTGGAGTCTGGGCCGCTTCTTGCTTCTTCTGTTTCTGCATGGACGCAGGAGCTGCCCAGCTCATGTCCGCTCCACGTCCACAGGGAGGAGGCATGGGGGCTGTGCGAGGACGACGAGGAGGAACAAGAAGGGGGAGGAGAGAAGGAGGAGTGGGAGGGGAAGGAGGCTGACGCCAGCGACTCGGGCCCGCACCCCCGTGAGCCCTCCTGTTGTCTGCTCCGCCCTCTCCGGCAGGGCGGCGAAGGCGGCAGAGCGACGGAGGAGCGATGTGTAGCGATCTCCGAGGGCCCCTTGCGCCCGAGACTGGACGAGCGCGCCCGGAACGAACACAAAGCGCAGCGTTCGGCTCTCGACGCGAGGGGGCAAGGGCCGGGCCTGAACGGTGTTTTTGGTGGTTTCGTGGGCCGTTCGCGTTTCGACTTCGTTCTGCGGCACAGGCGGGCTCGAGACAGATGCGAGGGACGCCGAAGACAAAACGAAAACGAAAAACACAGTTTGGGCTCAGCCCTGCGAGGGGGCAGCGATTATCCTACCGGCCGGCGGCCTCGCCCCGCGCCCTTGCCCCGGGGCGCTCTCGCTCCGAGGGCCCTCCCCCTCCCCGGGTTCCCTCCTGCCCTCGCCTCCCTCCCCCCTCCTCCGCTGGGATGGTATGTGTATGGGCGGGCGGAGCATTTACACCTTGGCGCCCCTGCTGCTAGATACCGCGTGCTTTTGCCAGTAGCTAGCGAGTGCCGCGCTAAGCTGACCGTCTCCTCGGAAGATCAGAGCGCAATTCCAAATTCCTCCTCCGCTTGTCCCTGCCCTCTGACCCCCTCGCATCGTGAGCCAAGAAACACACTGGACGGTTTTCGGCAAACTTCAGCCTCTGGGTTCCCGGCGCCCGCGGGGAAGGAGTTCTCTGCTCCTGTGTGCCATGCTCCTGCTTTTCCTCCTCACCCCCTCTGCGCTCAATCCGAGCTGCCCTGGCAGCGCAACTCGTCGCCTTGGGCGTCGGTATGGGCTGCCCGCTTTGCTCGTGTTAGCTCCGGCTCTGGTGTTTCTGTTTCCGGGGCGGCCTCCCACCTCGGCTTGGCCCCCCCCGGCCCGCCGCGGGCCCTGCCCCTGCCCGGGCCCCGCTGACCTTCCGCATGCCTCTGGGCTCCATTCCTCCCCCCCGAGAGGCGGGAGAGAAGGAGACGGAGGGCACGTGCGGGGGCGGGAGCGAGCGAGCGAGCCGCGGAGCAGGGTCCGAGTCCGCGCACGCTGACCAGCACAAGACAGCGGCAGGGCTCCGCCTGCCTGCACACCGACCGCGCCCGGGGCGCACGCGTGGCGCCGGCAGGTGGGGGCTGGCCTGCCTCGGAGCACCCACTGATCACTAACACTGCGCCAGGAGTGAACTCGTGGCGACCGCAGGGCCCAGGCAGGCCAGGCGAGCCTCAGGCCTGGCGCACCTCCTTGAGCAGCCGCCGCAACAAGTCGAGGTCGGTGCGAACGAAAGCGAGGGCGTCGCGCGACGACGCCAGCGCCGGGAGCTGCGCGATCACGACCGCGCGCTCGTCTGCCACAGTGTCCATCGCGCCGCCAGCTCGGCAGCAGCGGGCGCCAGGACCACGGCCATGGCCTCGTCCGCTGCCGTCTCCGCTGCGGCCCGCCGAGCGGCCCGCTGCCGCCGCGGCCGCGGCCGCGGCAGGGCGTCAGTGTCGTCGAGGTCGGAGTGCGGCGCCGCAGCAACCGCCGTGGCCTGCCCAGGGTCCGGCCCCGCGCCAACCCCGCCCGCCGCTGCCGTCGGCGCCTCCAGCATCTCCACGTCGGGGGCCATGCCTGCCGCTGCCGCAGCAGGCCGCGCAGCTCCGCCCTCCTCGCGCCTCGCCGCGAGTCGCTGACGACGGCGGCGTCGCCGCTCGGCCTTGGCAGCCGCCGCGGCGGCCGTCGGTACCCGCGGAGGACGAGCACGCCCCGCGTCGAGCGGCGCCTGCGCAGCCGTCGGCGGCTCCCAGGCAGCACGAAAAACGCCGCCGAGACCGCCGAGCCGCGATAGCGCCACGCACCACAGCTTCCACAAGGGCAGCCTCGGCGGCCCCTGTGGAAGCTGTGGTGCGAGAGCTCCTCTGAGCAGCGCCACCTTGAGAACGGCGCGGGCGTGCAGCCGCTTGAGCCCACATGGCTGCGGACATTGCCTAGAGGAGGAGGAGGAGGAGGAGGAGGAGGAGGAGGAGGAGGAGGAGGAGGACGAGGACGAGGACGAGGACGAGGACGAGGACGAGGAGGACGAGGAGGAGGACGAGGACGAGGACGAGGACGAGGAGGACGAGGAGGACGAGGAGGACGAGGATGACGAGGAGGAGGAGGAGGAGGAAGAGCAGAAGCAGGAGCAGGAGGAGGAGGAGGAGGAGGAGGAGGAGGAGGAGGAGGAACTGGGAGGAGGGGGGGAGGGACGAGCAGGGGAGGAAGGAGACGCGAAGACGGTGAGAGTATGACGAGAAGCCGAGTGGCGAGGACGCGGGCCAGGCTGCAGCCAGTAGGCCCCGAGGAGGGCCACGTGCGCCCGCCGCCCGAAGGCCCCCTAAGAAGTTGGCCCGAGGCCCCACGGGCGAGACCGTATAGAGTGCGGACCAGCAGCTCCGCTGCGGAGCCTCGGGCGGGCGTTTCCGAGGGGTGATCGCCTCGGGGGGCGAAGCTCAGAGGAGGAAGAGGTACCCATACCTCTACCCTTCGCCCGTTCTCCCCCTTTTGGGCCTCCTCGGAGGCCCTCGTCGCCACAGCTGGATTCGCCTCGAAATCCTGGTCAGAACGCACCCCGGGAGAGGTCCGGGAAGCAGCGGTATCGGTACCTTTTTGCCTCCCCAGAAGCAAGGGCCCTGCCCCATGGGGCCCCACGTTGGGCCCCTTTGGGAGCCAGAGGAGGCCCTCCGGGGCCCCCCATGTAGGGCCCTTTGCTTCTCCCCCCGGTGCTCTCCTGCTTGCCAGTCCCCTCGGGCCTGCCGGAGAGCCATCCTGTGGCTTCGGCTTCGCAGAGGGAGGGCTCCGAGAACTTCGCCAGAGGGCTGGAGGCCTTCCGAGCCCTCTGAGCATCGGAGGATGATAGACCTCCTGTCCTGACGCGCCGATTCGCGACTCGGCCGCTCTCGGCTCGCGAGAGGGCGTTGCGGCCGTCCTGCTTGCGGGTCCAGGTTCGTCGGTTGCGGTCCCGGGCCGTTGCCATTCACTACATGGAGGCTTGCCAAAGGGAGGTTTGTCCACCGCCGAAGGGAAGGCTCCGAGAGCTTCGCAGAAGGCCGGAGGCCTTCCGAGCCTTCTGCGACGGCCCGCTCCCTCTCACCCCACCCCTGCGCGCGGAGAAAGAGGAGGAGGAGAAAGAGGAGGAGGAGGAGGAGGAGGAGGAGGAGAAGGAGGAGGAGGAGGAGGAGGAGGAGCAGGAGCAGGAGCAGGAGGAGGAGGAGGAGGAGGAGGAGGAGAGGGAGGGGGAGGGGGAGGGGGAGGTGGAGGAGGATGAGAGGAGGAGGAGGAGGAGGAGGAGGAGCAGCAGCAGCAGCAGCAGCATGCGGCCGCCCCACCCAGTTCCGCACGCACCCTGCGCGCGCCTGGGGCGCCAGAGCCCCGCCTGCGCGGCCGCCCCCCCGCGCCCCCGCGGAGGCGATCGCAGAGACGACGGCCGTGGTGACCGGCGCGACCACGACCGAAAGGACCACGACCGTGACCGCCGCGACCACGACCGAGATCACCGGAAGGACCACGACCGCCGCGATGACCGGGATCGTGGTGACCGCGATCGGGACCTCCGGCGCGCGAGGGGGTCGGGAGGGTGCAGCGGGAGGAGGGGAGAGGGAGGGAGGGAGGGAGGGAGGAGGAGGAGGGGGGGAGGGAGGAAGGGCAGGGTGATGAGGAGAAGGAGTAGGAGAAGCACCAGGAGGAGGAGGAGGATGAGGAGGAGGAGGAGGAGGAGGAGGAGGAGGAGAGGAGCAGGAACAATCTAGGAAGAGGGAGTTCGAGAAGAGGAGGATGATGATAATTAGATGGTGGGTGGTGCTGGTGGGATGGAAAGGATCGGATCAGGGACCCCTGGGCTTCTCCGTTTGGAGCCCCTGGTTTTTAAGAAACCCATAGCATGGGCAAGAGCGGATTTTCAGGAATGGGTTTCTTGTGAGGTATTTCTTGGGCCGCGTCTGCACTGTATTCAGGTGTAGTGACGCCGGCACTAGGGCAGACGCATACACGGCGAGACTTGCGACAGCCCTCGGAGGGGTCTACAGGTCATTCCTTCCTTCCTTTTCTCTTCCCTGGTCGCCCCTCTCTCCTCTCCCTCCCTCCTCTCCTCATTCCCCCTCCTTCGCTCACTTCTTCTCCCTCACCGCCCCGGGGGGAGGGCGCCCCAGGGGAGGGCGCTGGCAATCGCGCGGGGCTGCTGTGGCTCCGCGGCGCCAAAATGTGCCAGAGCGCACGGCGCCGAGGCACCTCGGCCCCCCGGGGCGTCGCAGCTCCCCGGGTCTCTGCCAGCGCCTCGCCTCAGGCGCTGGGGTCAAGTCGGGCCTGTCCATCTACAGGGGGGATATTCAAAAATAGTCCCAAAATACCATGGGGACTATTCTTTGAGTATTTTTGGACGTCTCTTGCATATATGTTTGAGTATTATGATTTTTCGCCTAAAATCCCCCTGTAGGGGGACAGGCCCGACCTCA
The DNA here is from genome assembly GCA_963575745.1 of Prorocentrum cordatum. NCBI lineage: Eukaryota > Dinophyceae > Prorocentrales > Prorocentraceae > Prorocentrum > Prorocentrum cordatum. Next base: position 134,616 of record CAUYUJ010020993.1, on the reverse strand, counting down.
CGCTGGGGCAGGGGACGCAGACGGAGGTGCCTGCGGGGCGCCCACGGCGCTCCTCTCCAGCCACTCCGGGGGGCGTCTTCTCCGAGGCCCCGGCCGTGGCGGGTCCCGCGGGTCCGCCTCGGGAGCCTCTGGGGCCTCCGGCAGGCCTTCGCGCTCTTCCCTTTCTGCCCTCACCTGAAGTCGGGAACCTTCCAAAATGGTCAACCAATAGTCTGGAGACTAGTTGTCTGACTATTTTCGGGCATCTTCTGAATATTTTTTGAGTTACGTTCTACTTTTCGTCCAACATCCCCCTGTAGGGGGACAGGCCCGACCTAACCCTCGCCGCCCCGTTCCTCCGTCCTTCTCCCCTCTCCCTTGCTCCACTGGGGGGCGTTCTTTGGGATCTGTGCATGTGGGTCGATGGCTTCTCCCATCAGCTCCGAGCGTTGGGCATGCCCCTCCTCCACACCTTTCGGACCCTCTTCCTCCTGCCTCCTGACCCTCTTCCTCCACCTTCACCCTCCTTCTAGTCCCACCTCCTGACTCTTCTCCTCCTCCTCCTGCTCCTCCTCCTCGCCGCAGGGGCTCCAGCGGATTCGGCTCGTCCTCGGGCACTTCGAGGAGCTTCACGAATTTTCGCGTACTTCTCGGCACTTGCTGTCTCCTCCTGCAACTTCCTTCCGCCCCCCCGCCCGGGCGCGTGCGCTGGTGCTGCCGAGAGCCTGCCGCCGAGCTGTCTGCGATGCAGCGCCCGCTCTAAGCCAGCGTGGGCGCTGCCGTGTCGCCGCGCCTCTGCTCTCCGACGCGCGGCCCCGCGTCCCATGGGGAGGGCGCCGCGGCCACCCGGGGCGGGCTCCGCCGCGGGCGCGGCGGGCCTGCCGTGGGGGTTTCGCCCCGCTGCCGGCGTCGCCTGCCGGGGCGCGGGGCGCAGGGCCTGCCGTGGGCTTGCCGTGGTCAGGCCAGCCACAGCTGGGGGAGCTGTGGTCCTCTCAGCCGGGGTGGGGGGAGGGGGGAGGGCTTCTCAGAAGCACCCCTGCTTCTTACAAGGCGCGGGCCTTATCTGTAGATGTAAGGCCGGCGCCTTCTAAGAAGCGGCCTCCTTCTAAGAAGCCCTCCCCCCTCCCTCCACCCCCTTGTGCGCGCCACCAATCCTTACCCCTCTGGGGGACCCAAACACATCCGCCGATGTGATTGTTGCAGCCTGCGGCCCCTGAGGTCCCAACCGCTTCCAGGGGGGCAGTTTCCAATCCCGGATCCGTGTTTGGTGTTGGGACCTGACAAGGCCGAAAGCGAAGGAAAGGCTTGGATTGAGAAATCATGTCGTCGGAGACTTGGGTTCCCCTCTCCTGAGTCAGTCCCCCCTTGTGTTTCCCCTTCACTTCAGTACAACAGAGCGGGGGGGCATCCACCTCCCTGAAAGCGGGGCACACCCTCAGGAGCGAGACCGCGACCACGGAAAGGACCGAGACCGTGGCCGCCGCGAGGATGACCGGGGTGCCTCCGCCGGAGTAAGCGCCCGCGGCTCGGGGGAGATCGCCATGAATGAGAAGATATGGTTTCCGCCGTTTCCAGGCTCTAGGGGCCCTCAACAGGCCCTGGGATCGTCTTGAAGGGCTTCTGGGTAAAAATCTGCTCCTGGCGAAGGCCTCCTGGGGTCCAGGGTCCGTTTTCCTCAGGACCCGCCCCTTCGAGCAGCAGCAACAGCAGCAGCAGCAGCAGCAGCAGCAGCAGCAGCACGAGGAATCTAACAGCAAACATCGGCAATGAGGGGCAACGTTAGGGGAGGATAGGCCAAGGGGGGGACGCATCGACACCCAATCGCCCATTCATCGCCGAAAGGGGCCTCGATAGCCCTCCCCGCCAAGGACTCTGCGGATTCGCTATCGGGGGCCCCATCGCCGATATAACGGCGATGTATCGCCGATTCCAGGTCGCTGCCCCCCCCCTGAGCCAAGTTCCCCCTGGAGTTAAGAGAGGCGGAGCAGCAACAGAAGTCGAAGACGAAACAAGCCGCATAAGCCTAAACTGGTGGAGCTACTCGCGGATGTCTCGGATCCGTGCCAGGCCAGCATTGCGCGAGGTGACCAGGGAAGGAAAGTGAGGGGAAGGGTGATGATGATTAGGAGGTGCATTCTGATGGATGCGGAGGATGGTTGGATAAGAGGATGGCGGAGATTTGAGGCGGGAGCGGGCGGAGCAGGGATCTGACGAGGAAGAGGGCGCCGAGGCTGTATGATGGGGATGGGAAGCAGGTGGAGAAGAAGAAGGGGGACACCGAGGAGGAGGAAGGGGAGGAGGAGGAGGAGGAGCAGGAGGACAATGGAGAGCAGGGGATCAATGGGGCCTGCCTCCTTGAAGAGCTTGTCGGCCCCGCCGCGCAGGAGGCAGGCCATGCCTCCCTGTGTCCTTCGGCCAGCCGTTTGGGCTCTCCGCTGTCTGGATCGCGTGCCTCCCTTGGAGACGGGCCGATGCCGGGCCCCTCAGCCGTTCCCCCCCAGACTCGGCACGCCCGAAGTGGGCACGGAAAGAATGGGTACAATGCCCAACAGCGGATCCTGTTCATTCTGAACAGGACTCGCTGTCCGCGCCGCCGCGGCCTGTGTCCATTCGAGACAGAAGGCCGCCTGCCCAACAGCGGCCGCTGCTGGTTTGGGACAACATTTGTTATTGCGCATTGTACCCATTTTTTCCGTACCCATTTCGGGCGTCCAGACCGACGCCTTCGCGTCGTGGAAAAGGCATGACCGGCGTTTTTGTTTGTGGTTGATGTTGAACTCTCATTTCGGAAGAATCGCATGTGTTGATCCCCCTTCCAGAGACCATTTTCTTTTCTCGGAAATTAGAATGCTGCTCGCATGGCTCGAGCCCTCTTGTTCTTACAGAGGACAGCGGGGGGTGATCCAACTTTTCCGGTTGGGCGCCGAACTTCAACAACAACGGCTCCTTCCTGATACTTCCGCAAGTATTTGCCTAATCGCGCTCTCGCGCGGGACTTCCTCACAATCTATACAGGGATCGCGCTCTACCGTGGGACCTCCTCGCAATTTATTCAGATGCCGCTGCCTCGACAGCGCTCTCGCTGTGGATTTCCTAACGATTTATTTGGAAATCGCGCTGTCGCTCGAGACTTCCTCGCGATTCATGCAGGACGCACGCTTCAGCAACCCACATGCCCGTTGTCCCTTCCTTGCATCCGTCCTCTATTCCTCTGCCTTGGGGGCTGCACGGAACAGACGTTGCAGGTCACAAAGATATACCCCTAAGGGAGTACGATCGAAGACGAAGAAGGCCCTTATCGAAGGTTTGGGAGATACGTGTTGAAAGGCACGCGAGCAGATGAAAGCGAACAGTCTTAAAATGATTGTTGTTGTTGTGGTGGTAGTTGTTGTTGTTGACCTCTATTCAAGGTCAAACTGAGTTGTTGGGCCCCGAATGCAGCAGTAAAACGGCTACCCGCCTGCTACATCCTCACCATGTTTTCCACTATCGCGCTCTCGCGCGGGACTTCATCATCATGTATGCACGAACCGCGCTCCCGCGTGGGACTTCCTTGAATTTTATTCAGACGCCGTGCCCTCGACACTCAGGAGTCACGCTCTCGCTCTGGCATTACTCACGATTCATGGTGGTGGGCTGGTTTCCCACCACTACAAGGTAGGAGGGGGAGGGGGTCCTCCTCCTCCTGCTCCTCCTCCTCCTTCTCCTCCTCCTCCTCTTCCCCCACCTCCTCTTCCCGCTCCTCCTTGCCCCATCCAACTTATGCTGGTGGTGGTGGTGGAAAACAGGCCCATCACGTCGCGCTTGTCGCCCGAGGCTTCCCCGCGATTCGTGCAGGACTCGCGCTTCCGCAGCCCGCCCGCTCGGCCTGGCCAGCCTGGCCTGGCCGGCCCTATCTGCCCGTCTGGTTCTGCTGCGTGTTTGCGTCTCCTAGCCTTAAGTCGGGCCTGTCCCCCTAGAGGAGGCTTTTCGACGAAAAATAGTAAATACAAAAAATAGTCCAAAAATAGTCCAGAAATAGTCTGAGGATATTTGTTTGCATATTTGTTTACCTTTTTGGTGTGTTTTTTGAGTATTTTTTTTTAATTTTTCGTCGAAAATCCTCCTGTGGGGGGACACGCCCGGCCGCCCGACTTAATCCTAGCCTTAAGTCGGGCCTGTCCCTCTAGAGGAGGAATATTTCAATTTAGTCAACAAATACTCCGGGGACGATTCTTCTATTATTTGTTTCGACTACTGCCAAGGCCTTCCGGCCGGTGCCGCCGACCCTGCATGGCGGCGACAACCACGACCACAACAAAGAAGCTTTGGGGGTCTTCCTGGGGGTAGTCTGGGGGCCTCTTGGGAAGCAGCTCTCGGGGGCTGCTTGGGAGCCTCGTGGGGGCCTCTTGGGGCTTCCTGGGGGTTTTGGGGGGGCCTCTTGGGGCTTCTTGGGGGGCTTCTTGGGGGCCTCTGGGGGTCTCCTGAGAGCTTCTCAAGCCGAGGTGTTGAAATGTCCGTTCGGGTCCCCCGACTGGGCTCCCTCTTACAACCGTCTTGGGAGCCTCTTCGATTGTCTTGGAGGCCTCTTGGACGGTCTTGGGGCCCATTTGGGTCGTTTTAGGGCTCTCTTGGACCCCTCTTGGGCCATCTTGGGCCAGTCTTGGGGGCCTCTTGGCCCGTCTTGGAGCGTCGGGAAGCTGACAAGGCGGGAATGCCGAAATCTTTCAAAAGCGAAGGACAATCGATGATTTTTGTTCCTTGGTGTCCTCTTTGAAGTCCTCTTGGAGACTTCTTGGGGCGTTTTGGAAGCCTTTTGAGCCGTCTGGAGGCTACTTTGGCGACTTGGACCTATACTTCGGCGATTCGGGGCCTTCTATCTTAAAGTCTTTTTTGGGTTGTTTTGCATTTGTCCTCCAAAATCCGCCTGCAGGAGGACACGCCCGACCTGATCCTAGCCCCTCTCTTGCAATAATTTCTCTCGTGCTCCATCCTTCTCCCTCCCTGTTCCATCCGTCCTCTTTTCCATTGTTTTGGGGGGCTGCGCTATGGGCACATGGCAGGTGAGGAAGACGTGGCCCGGGTGCCGCGGGTTTGGGATACACGTGCGGAACGGCGCGCGAGCAGATCGGAGCGAGCAGGCGTCGCATGATGGGCGGCGGTGCTGCTGCTGCTGCTGTTGCTGCTGCTGCTGCTGCTGCTGCTACTGCTGCTATGTCCGGCCGTTGGGGGCCGTCGCAGGGCCCTGGGCCGTCAAGAAACAAGGCAGGATGAAAGACCGATCCGGGGGAATGGGTCGAGGCCCCCTTTGTGAGCAAAATCAATCAGGATGGCAAAAAACCTACAGACACATTAAACCGTCGATCCCGAGGAACATAGGGAGAAATATGGGAAGTGGGGGGGGAAGACGACAACCCAGAAGACATGGGAAAATGTGAGGAATCCTTGGATCTTTGTGTGTATTTATCTGTGTGTCCCTGGGTGCCCTGAATCAAAAGCGCCAGGGGTCTGGGCCCCGCCCGTCCCGCCTAAGCCGCTCCTCCTCCTGCGCCTCCTCCTGCTCCTCCAGGGCCCTCTCCCCTCTCTCCTCCCTCCCTCCCTCCCTCCCTCCTTGATCCGTCTCTCCCTTGTCTGGCTATATCGGCTCCCCTCCCTCGCCATCCATCCTCCTCCTGCTCCCCTCCTCCCTCCCTCCTCGAGCACTCCCACTCCCTTCCTCGCTCCTCCTCCTTGACTCTCCCTCACTCCTCTGTGGCCTCACTCCGCGGTAGACTCAGACTCTATCGGCCCTCCTCCCTTATTATTTATCATCCTCCTGCTCCCCTCCTCCTCCCTCCCTCCTCGAACACTGCCCCTCCATTCCTCGCCCCTCCTCCGTGACTCTCCCTCACTCCTCTGTGGTCTCACTCCCCCCCCCCCCCCTTCTCCGCCGCCCGTGGTGCAGGCCGGGATCGCAGCCGCAGCCGCGACCGCGACCGCGGGCGCCGCGACCGGCGGTGACACCTCGGGGGGACAGGATCTCCATCGAGCACCTCGTGGGCAGCTGGTCTCTCGACCTCCTCCTCCTGCTCCCTCTCCCCCTCTCCCCCTCCCTCCCCGTCCCTGCTCCCCGCCTCCTCTTCTCCTCGCTCCTTCCCCCGCCCTCCGTCCCCTCCCCTGCCCCCCCTCCTACTCCCCCCCTTGCCCATGCGGCTTCATCCTCCCCCATCCCCCGCCCCTCTCCTCCTCTTCTCTCCCTTCCCGTGACCCTCCCTCATCCCTCCCTCCCTTCCTCGTCCTCCTCTCTTCTCCCCGTCTTCCCTCCTCCCTCCCTCATCCACCTCCATTTCATATCCTGGTCCCATTCCATTGCCATCCGCTCAACGGTTACTCTACTGTCCTCTCCCCCCTGAAGACGTCTTGAGAGTGGCGTCCCCCTCTGCGTATTGTTTTTTACGCACAGGGTTGATCCTTGTGCTGTCCTTGACGAACAGCTTTTCACGCAAAGCTGTTTGTTTTGATGTGTTTGTTCCACTCCTGCTTTCTCGGTCCTTCCACAATGGCGTCCCCCTGCGGTGCGGGCCTCATGTCAGGATCGGAGCTTCGCCCTGTCGTTAACCACTGCGCTCTCGCCCCAGCGCGGGACTTTTTTTTGAACTCTAGTCATTCCTCATCGTTGTCGCCGCTCTCTTTTCCTCTCCTCCGCCATCCCCTATTCCTCCTGCTCCTCCCGCTTCTTCCACTGTAATTTCTGTTGCTGCTGTTCGTCCTCGTCCTTCTCCTTTCTCAGTCCTCATTATCCACCTTTCCCTCCTCATCCGCCACCCCCAATGTTAAGTACGCGGCCCCCATTTCCGATTGCGCATAATACGATGGGGTCTTTCTTGAAATTCCAGGTCCGCTATGACAAGCGTCGACGGGTATAGAAAAAGTTGGCGAAATAAGAAGGTATGGGTGGGAGTGGTAGGATGGCAGATGTGACGCGAACGCACCTCGCTTACGCTTTCCCTTTTCTCTTATTCCTGTGCTCCTCCTCCTCCGCCTCATTCCTCTCCTTCTTCGATTTGCTATGCATCCCGTCTCGACCCCCCCCCCAGGAGTATTATTTTAGCTCGCTTCGAGGGTCTGAGAGACAAGCAAAGTTGCCTACGGCGTTCGGACATCCTGTCCTCGACAATACGCAGTTTCCTGGCCCTTGCTATGAGTGCGAAAAAGGGGCTCGTATGCTGCATCCCCCTTCTCGCCTGCCTCCCGCTGCGCATCTGCCCTATGCCCCGTCGCCTGCGCGAGGGGGGAAAGGCAGGTGAAGAGGCGGTGGAGATTCGGACCAGTGTGCGCGTGTGTGAGAGAGAGAGTGCGCGTGCGTGCGTGTGTGCGTGTGTGTGTATATCCCTGTAGCCCCCTAGTCTACGGCTTTGCCGCCTGCTGCTTTTCGGGGAGCTGTGACCGCCCCTTTTTAGTCTCAAGACTGCCAGCCTGGTGGCGCGCTCGCCGCAGCATTCTTTCTGCGCTTAACCTTGTCGTAGTGTTAGTTTGGTAAGGTCTCAAGAGCGGCTTGGGAGGCGGTGCATTGCTCGGGAAAAATCAAGAGCGGCTTGGGAAGGTTTGCTCTGCTTCACGCTTCACCAGCAGCAGCGTCAGTGCGTGCGTGTGTGTGTGTGTGTGTGTGTGTGTTTCCGAGGGCGCGATCCGTAAGACTTGTCACCTGCGAGGGGGTTTTCGGCGGGAACGGCATCAATTTTCGGGCCACGGCCAAGCTCGAGCGCGCGCCTCTTCGATGGAAAGAAGACGTGCCCCGCGCCCGAGAAGGAGCGTCCGGAGTGCCGTCGAGGGACCAGCGATCATTGCCTATACGATTACCTTTCGCAAGGGCGCCCTCGAGGGCGCGAAGTTATTCGCGCTTCGCGCTTCGCTGTTCGGCTCCGATTCCTCCGCATCCTCATCTTCTCCCCTGGGAGGCGGCGCGAGAGCGCGAAGTTATTCGCGCTTCGCGCAGCGCGAAGCGCGAAGTGGGGAGCCCTTGTTTCGGGTGATGAGGATGTTGTTTGGGGGGATGGGTGCAGCGCTCGGTTTGCGATTTGCGTCGGACCGCATGATCGATCTATGTTACCGGAAGGCTCGACTTCTTCATATTAGATGTATACATATACATATGAATATGTATACATAGACTATCTTATATTTGTATGGCCTATCTATACAAAGGAATACATCTATCTATGTATAGACACGTTTCTAATTTGCCTTCGCCCCGTCCCACCACCGTGCCTTGATTGTGGGTCTGAGTCCTCAGGGATGCTCAATGGGGTCGCCTCGGAGTGCTCTCGGGGGCCTTTTGCTGGCAGTTCGGGGGGCCTCTTGGGCCCTCCTGGGGGCCTCTCGGGGAGGAGGCTCGACATGTCCGTTCGGGCCCCCCGACCGGGCCACCTCTTGAAGCCGTCTTGAGGGCCTCTCGGCCGTCTTGGAGGCCTCTTGAGCACTTGGGGCCCTCTCGGGCCGTTTTGGGGCCCCCATTGGAGGCCTCTTGGGCCGTCTTGGGACGATTTCGAGGGCCTCTTTGGCCATCTTGGAGCTTCTAGAACCCCAACATGCTTCAAAGACCTATTGGACATCAATGCTTGTTGCCTCTTGGGGCCCTTTTGGGAGGTCTCTTGGAGATTTCTTCCGGCGTCTCGAAAGCTTCCTGGGCCGTCTTGGAGCCATTTGGGCCCGCTTGACTCGTCTGGGAGCCTACTCGGCCACGGCAAAATCATGAGGGAGGCCGCGACGGGGTTCAGGGGGCACGCCTGTAGCCCTGGAAGATTTGGCAATTTCGGGTCTGGGCCCCTTGAAAGATCCTGAGACTTGAGGACTGAGGCTCCAGGGGATCGAACTAGAGATCTGAGAATACACCAGCTCGTGCCTTGAGGGCACGGTGGCGAATCGACATATTTTTCTGCCGGTCTGACTAAATACTCCTCTGTCCCATCCCCAACCGCCGGTCATATTATCTGATCTCATCCGATACATCCACCTGGCGCGTTCTAGAAGGGGCCCCGCCTTCGAGGACCGAAGGAGCTGATGTCTCCTCCTCAGCTGGGCGGAAGGCCGGCGGAAGGCGACGGAAGCAAAACAAAGGCGGCTTCGCCGGCTGAAGGCCAGCGAGGCTGGCGGAAGCCAGTGGAAGTAAAGGTTGGGCCCCTAAGAGATGTCAGTTTGTTCGGGTCCAGGGTGTCCTGAGCTATCCATCTATCACCTTGACTATCCAAAACTTCGGTCTTACTATCGATCTGTCTACAGACGGGACAATCACAGGACAATCACCAGCACAACTACAGGACAACCACCACGACAACCAGGGGACAGCCACAGCACAACCATGGCACAACCACGGGGCAACCATGGGACCATCGCCGGACAACCGCGGGACAACCACGGGCATGCCACGGGACAACCACGGGGCCGCTACAGGACAACCGCGGGAAAGCCCCGGACACACCCCAGAAGGCCGCGACTGATTTTGGCGTGGCTTGGGCCTGGCTGCCAAGGGCAGGCGCTCGCGCTGCCTTGCCTCGCCCGCGCACGCCACGCATGGCACGGACCGCAACTGGAGCAGCTTCCCCCCTTGAGGGCCTCCGTTTTACTCCGGTCTGGCCTCCCCGAACCTCAAATTTCTCAAGTCCGCGGGCGCCAGGGTGCGAGGGGCGGTCTGGCGCTGGTCCGAGCGAGCGGTGGGCTGCACCGGAAGCTAAGGCAGGCACGGAGCGAAAGAGAAGGGACGGAAGAACAGGAGGGGCGGAGCCCGCTCAGGCCATGTAGGTCGGCGCGGGGGTGCCAAAGAAAGACATGCAGCCCCGCCGCACCTCCAACACTCCCGGGGGGCACAAGCTCTGGGGGGATGCATCGGCCCCCAATCGACGACTCATCGCCAATGGGGGCCCGATAGCCAGCCACGCCCAGAACCAATCGGCCATGTGTCGCCGATTCCAGGTGTCGATGCCCCCCCCCCTGAAACCGGTCCCCTAACGTTACCCTTCAAAATTCAGCGAAGAAGCGTTCCAGGGCGGCGACGACAGCGGCGCCGACGATGACACCGACAGCAACGCCGATGGCGACTGCGTCGGCGACGGCTCCGACGACGGCGACGGCGGCGACGGCGACGACGGCGATGCCGATGGCGACTGCGGCGGCGACGGCGACGACGGCGCCGACGATGATGCCGACGGCAACGCCGGTGGCGACTCCCGGCGGCGACCCGACGGCGGCGCCTCCAGCACCCAGCAGGACGATCGCCCAGCACTCACCCGCGACGGCGCCGACGGCGACGGCGCCGACGGCGCCGCTAACACCAGCGCGCGCCTGGCGCCCCGCGAGGGGCGCGGCCGGCCGCGCCGCGAGCACCAGCCGCCGCGGGCGCTGGCCACCGTGGCTGCGGCCGCGCTCGGCGCGGCTCGACTCGCCAAGGCCACGGCGAGATCGGCGCTGTCGCGGTCGACGCTGTCGCGTTCGCTTGTCGTCGTCGGCGCCATGGTCTCTCGCCTTCGGCCGCGTCGCCGTCGCCGCCGTCGCCGCCGTCGCCGTCGTCACCGTCGAGAAGGAGGAGGAGGAGGAGGAGGAGGAGGAGGAGGCGGAGGAGGAGCAAGAGCAGCTTGGCTTGCTGCCGGGGAGGAGTGGCGAGGGAGGACGAGTACGAGGTGGAGGAGGAGGATGAGCGGGAGGAGTATAAATAGGGGGAGTAGGAGGGGAAGATAGAGAGGAGGATTGATGGAGGAGGAGGAGGAGGAGGAGGAGGAGGAGGAGGAGTTGGAGAAAAGTGAGAACATGGGCGTGGTTAAGGATCAGGGATGGGAGCTCATGTTTCAGAGCTTTTGGGGTTCAGGGTTCCTGTTTTTGTAGTTGTGGGTATGGTCGGGTTGCAGGGTTTCTGGACTGATGTTCTCCCCCCCGTGATCTAGATGGCCTTCGGCCACCCCGCCACCGTGCCCGGGTTGGTAGTTCGTTGGGATCTCGTGGGAGGCCTCTCGGGGGCCTCTTGGAGTTATTTTGGACGCCTCTAGGGTTATTGTAGGAGGTTTGGGGCCTCTTTTGGGCCTCTTGGGGGCCTCGTGACGCCTCATGGCGCCTCATGAGGCCTCCTGGGGGCCTCTTAGGGCGGAAGGCTAGGATTTTCGGCCTCGTGTTCCCTCTTTTGGGGCCGTCTTGGGGGCCTCTTGGGCCGTTTTGGGTGCCTCTTGGGCCGTCTTGGGGCCCTCTTCGGCCGTTCTGGATCCCTCTTGGAGGCCCCTTGGGCAGTCCTGGGGCGGTCTTGGGGGCATCCAGGGCCGTCTGAGAGCGTCGGGAAGCCGAAAAGAGGAGAACGCCAAAATCCGTCAAACACATAAGGAACAGCAGGGTGTTTGCCTCTGGGGGCCCTCTTGAAGGCCTCCTGGGGCGTTTTGGAAGCCTCTCGGGCCGTCTTGAGGCCATCTTGGGCGTCCTGGGCCGATCTTTCGGCGACTCGTATCCATCTTGGACCGCCTTCGGGGCCTCTTGGGGCCCTCCTGGCCCGTCTTGGGGCCCCCTTCCACTACCACCACCACCACCACCACCACGGCTGAGCAGAGCATCCAGCAGGACGCGTGGCGATGGCCCTCCTGCCCAAGGCGGCGTCGAGGAGGAGCTGGGCAGTGTCAGAGGGCAGAGCGTCAAGGTGGGTGCGGGCTGATCTGCGCCCCACAGGGCCGAAGCGGATGCCGAAGAATAATATGAATAATATGAGTAATATTACTAATCGTACTAATAATACTAATACTCATGATAATACGCATGAGAATAAGAAGGAGAAGAAGAAGAAGAAGAAGACGTGGCAGCTCGCCGCAAACTTTGGCGCGCCGCCGCCTCCCCGAGCCCAGAGGGGCGCGCGGGAGGCCCCCCACAGGAGGCACGCGCCGGGCCCCTTTGGAGATCTGACAGAGCGAGGGGCCCGGGAGTGAGGACGGAGGCTCCGAGGATCCACCTCCTCCTTCCTCCTCCTTCTTCTCCTCTTCTCCCTCCTCCTCCTCCTCCTCCTCCTCCCTCCCACCCACCCTCCCTCCCTCCCTCCCTCCCTCTCTCCCTCCTCTTAGGGGTGGGGCGGGGCATCTGGCAAAGCCTGCACGCACGAAATGGATACAGAAAGAATGGGTACAATGCCCAACAGCAGTTCCTGTTCACTTTGGACATGACTCGCTGTCCGCGCAGCCGCGGCCTGTGTCCATTTGAGGCAGAAGGCCGCCTGCCCAACAGCGGCCGCTGTCGGTTTGGGACAACATTTGTTGTTGGGCATTGTGCCTATTTTCCATACCCATTTCGGGCGTCCAAACAAAAGGCCTGAGGACACGCCCACTCCGTGCCCAGAGTTATGCTGTTCCAACCTGCTTCAGCCTGAAGCACCGGAAAGAAGTTCGAGCACCAGAGAGGTACCCCTAAACTCGAGGGTTTTCACGCGTCGGGCCCTGGGAGACACTCGTCCGACACTGTTTCGGCACTGTGTCGACACTCTTTTGACACTTTTCCGGGTGCTCGAAATTATTTCTGGGATGTGGTCCTTAAGTGTGATGGGGGCAGCATAAGCCCAGATGCACGGTGACGGATCGTTTCCTGGAGGTACCAGGAGGAGGGTCCTGGTAAAGACCAGATAGGAAATGCATTGGCAAGGCTCTGGTGGTGTCCTCGATGGGTCCTGGTCGGGTGCTGGTGGGATCGTGGGGCCCTGGTTGCGTCCTGGTGGGGTGCTGGCCAGCTCCTTGTAGTGTATGGCCAGGTCCTCCCAGGGCAAGCGTCTTGTTCCGGCTGGGCCCTCGTGCGGTCTTAGCGGAGCCGATGGAGTTCGCGTTCGCTTGCCGTCGCCACTGATCGTGTCTGCAGCACTCTGTAGACGAATGCTCGGACAAGAAGGAAGGCTGATAACGTCGGTGCCTGGCCTCCTGGAGACCTCCAGGGGTCCCCTGCCCCAGCAGATCTCCCGGCTGCCCTCGGAGGTCCCAGGGGTCTTTGGAGACCTCGCGGAGGCCGCCAGAGGCTTCTCGGGGCGGCCGAAGGCCGTACACATGGTTCGTTGCTAATGCTTCCAAAATTCTTGGGTTGTTTGGGGTGCCAGGATCCTTTCATTTCTAATTGTTCCATCCTGGGCCTCTTCCTGGCCACTAGGGGGCCAGAAAGAATTATAATCGAGCGCACATAGAAATGAGCACGATTAGAAATGAACGACGCGTAATTCTTCATGCTTCGCGTGTCCCCACCAGCCCGTTCAGAAACCCTGCCGATGAGAAATGATGGGACAAGGGGCGAAGAGGCAGACGTCGTGAACAGAGAGCGGGCGGCCAGGATGGGCAGGGAGATCTTTGGGAGCCAGGGGGTGGCCTCGAAGGGCCTCTTCGCGGGCCTCTTCGAGGCTATCCTTGGGGCCCGCGCGGGGGCGAGGGGAGGAGGAGGAGGAGGAGGAGTAGGAGAAGGAGGAGGAGGAGGAGGAGGAGGAGGAGGAGGAGGAGGAGGAAGGGAAGGAGGGCGAGGAGGCAAACCGCCTCTTGGGGCCCTTGTGGGACGCTCTTGGGGCACTCTTGGGCGCTCTTGGGGCCGTCTTGGGGCCGTAGTCCTCTTGGAGCTCTCTTGGTACCCTCTTGGAGCCCTCTTGGGAGCCCTGGAGGGCCTCTTCAGGCCATCTTGGAGGCTATCGATCAAAGGAGGGGGGTGTCCCATAGTTTCCCGCCCCTTTGGGGGCCCTCAAATTCGTCGTTAGGTGCCCTCTTGGGGCTCTCTTGGGCGCTCTTGGTGCCGATGGGGGGGGGCCTTTGGGGTCCCTCTTCGGGCTCTTTGTGGCCATCTCGGGGCAATCCTGAGGCCTCAAGAGCGCTTCGGAGTGGGGGGGGGGTCCTGAGGGGGCTCCGAGAGCACTTGGAACCATCTGGTGGCCCTCGCCGGGCCTCTTGGAGGTATGTCGGAAGATATCTTGAACCATCTTTGGTTACATTTGGCCGCTTTGAAGGCCATCTTGAAGCACCCGAGGCCCTCTTGGAGCCATCTTGGGCGAAAGAAGATCCTCTGCCATCTCACGCCCCCGTCCCCAACACAAAACCTCAGGGAGAGGAGGGGGAGGGCACCCTTCCCCGAAGGGAACAGTGAACTTGTTAGACCACCTGCGCCAAGGGCTGGTGGGATTTCCACCGATCTCGATCCTTGAAGATTGATGAAATAGGGAGGGGGGCGGCAGCGGCAGCGGCGACGACGATGACGGCGCAAGCGGGGACGGAAACGACGACGATGTTGACGACGGCGCCGACGACGGCGGCGCCGGCGACGACGACGACGACGGCGGGGGCGGAAGCGACGGCGACGTCGACGACTGCCGCGACGGCGACGGCGTCGACGACCACGGCGGCGCCGCCTCGGGGACGGCGACGCAGCCGACGACGGCCCGGGGCACGGCGCGGCGGGCGGCAGAGGGGCGGCAGAGGGGCGGCCTGGGAGAGGCCGCCCGGGCCGGGAGGGGCCCCGCGGAGGCCACATGGGGGGCGTGGCCTCGCACAAGAGCGACGGGCTGAACGCCGTGCTCGAGCGGGCCGGCTCCCGCTCGGGGGCGATCAACATCAGCGGCAGGCGCGCCGCGCCCGCCGCCCCGGCGCGCGCGTCGAGGGCGGTGGGCCTGTCGTCCACCAGCACCACCACCATGAGCTGGGTGGGGGGAAGGAGGAAGAGGACGAGGAGGGGGAGGACGAAGAGGAGGAGGAGGTGGAGGTGGAGGAGGAGGAGGAGGAGGAGGAGGAGGAGGAGGAGGAGGAGGAGGAGCAGGAGGCCCCCCTCTCCCTCCAACTTATGGTGGTGGTGGTGGTGGAAAACGAGCCCATCAGAGGGCCCGAGGTCTCTCGAACACCCGAGGTGCGAGGTTTCTCGGGGCGCCCTGGACGGCGCGGGGACCACGCCGTGCGGTTAATCGGTGCGATCCCCCTCCCCAAACAAAAAAACGAGCGGCGACACCACCCCACCTGCGGCCCGCCATGCTGCGCTGCGGCCCATCTTTGGGCCGTAGCGTACACAGCGCGAACACCCACCAGATTTGGTGGCACAGGCTAATCCGCGTGGGGCCGTCCGTGGGGTGGTGTCGTTTGTGTTCTGGTTTATCCGTGGGCAGTCGGGGTCACCGCACGGTTCTGTGGTTCTCGAAAGATTCTCAGGAGGGAAAGAAACACGCAATTTCATCGTCGACTCCCGAGAAAATATTGAAAATATGGGAAGTGGGGGGAACGAAACTCCAGAAAATATGTGAAGATATAGAGAATCATGTTACGTGTGTCTATTTATTTGTGTGTGTGTGTGTCCCTGGGACCCTTCAAAGATGTCTCGTGCGACTGAGGCCCCCAGGGTTCCAAGCCAGCGTGGTGGTGACGGACCGCGCCGTGGGGCCATGGGGGGCTCCCGAGGTCGCCGCGCCGTCTGTGCCCGAACCCGCCTCGGGGACCCGCAGGATCGGGAGGTGCCTGGACGTCGCTGCGGGCCCTCTCTGGGCCTCCAGGGGCCGCATGCCCCCTCCCCGCTCCTCCACCCCATCACTTCCCCCCCAGCCAGCTCCTCGGCCTCTTCTGAGGCCCCGCCGCAGTCTGCTCGCGTCGGGCGGACGTGCGAGGCCAGCAGCTCCGGCACCTACGTTTTCTCTTCGCTGCTGCGGGCAGGGGCGTCGGCGACGCGCTGCGGCGCGGCCCGCCCCTCCTCGGCAGCCCCTTGCCGCCGGGGGAGGGCAGACCACTGATGGCACTAGCGGGCAGCTCGTGGCGGAAGTTGTCCGCCTGGTTGCTGGGATGGGGTGCTCGGAGGAAGACCGACGGGGAGCTTGGCGCCCCGAGAGGGAAGCGGGGGAGGCGAGCGAGGGAAGGGCCGCCTCGACGAGTGTGGCAGGAAGGGTTCAGCAGGACTCGTCGTCAGTCTTCGCCGTCTGACGCTCGTGGCGACTGCAGGCCACGAGCTTGCTCTGAGATCCGCTCGGCTTCGCGCCAGAAGCGGCTGCGGGCCGCGGGTGCTGTACCTGGGCAGCAACAACAGTCCTCCACCGACCCCAACCTCTACGCCTGTGCACACAGGATGCCTTGCATCCGCCGTAGAAGTGAAATGCCCGAGTTGCGCCAGCTAAGACCTATGCCTTGTGATCGTTCCCCCGAGCGCGAGCGAAACGCATTCTCAAGCCGGGCACATGTGCTGCGTATTCGCTAACACTGTTAGCGTGTAGCCTCTCCACGACTAGTGATATAGAGAGTTGGCAGAGGTCGCGTGTGTTGCACACCAGTCTTAATGGGCTTGTGGGCACGAGATGTGCATGTGGCGTGGATGCGCAGTGGAAGGGGCAATGGGGGAGAAGCGTGAGGAGGGCTTGAGAAGATGCGAGTCCGAGAAATGGTCATCCGACCTTGAAATTTCAAGCTCAAGGAATTCTGTTCTCCACCACCCGAACTCTATCGTCAGAAGGTAGAAGGACGCTGGCTGCTGCGTCCAAGTGAAAAGCTGTCTTGTTGCAGTCACCTTGCTTGCACTCAACATCAGGATGTCGTCGCGTAGCCTGAAGTAGCCTCTGGCGCAGGCTGGACCGAGACTGCTCCTCATGAGCAGTTCTGTCAAAGCCACCAGCGCACAGTCTCCCACCTCCCCACTGAGGGAGGCCCACGTCCAGAACCCTCGGTGATCTGGCTCGTGGCGTTATCCTCAAGATCCCGCGGGTCGTCCACGAACTGGCCCTCCGGGGCGGGACGGCGGACTCTGCGGAGCGCCGTGCGCATGGGGTCGTGGTCTGGCCACAAGCCGACCACCGCCTCCGAGGTGGCCTCGGCGCTACCGTGGAGATAGAAATCCTTGACGACGACGGTGGCCATGTGCCAGCGCGTGATGTCTTGCCTTGGGATGTTCCTGATGCGGGCCATCGGGTCTCTAGAAATCTTCAGCAGCCAGGGCGCGATTTTGTGCAGTTTTGCCTAGAGTATCTGCGCCAACCAGCAGCTGAGCCCCACGAGCATGCAATTGCTGGGCGCATGCACGGGACGAGGGGCGACTTCCCCAGCAGGCTGCACCAGGAACTGCAGTTTGCTGAGGATCGTCGCCCTCGGGAAGAGCGCGCTCTCGACAATTGCGGTGCCCAAGCTGTCGTAGTCCAGTTCTTACCCAAGCCATCGGCACATATTTCTGCAGGCGTTCACTAACGCGTTAGTCAAGCCGTGGCGGTTGACGAGCCTGTAGCGCCCGACGTGCAGCACGCTGTCCGGCATGTTTGCACGGTGGGCCTTCAAGGTGAGCGGGACATGGCGGTCTTTGTCTTAAGTCGGGCCTGTCCCTCTACATAGTTAAAAAAAGTCCAGGGACGATGTGTTGAATATTTTGGTGTATATTTTGAGCATGTTTGGTGTATTTACCTGACAAGGAAGACTGATAGGTTTCTAATGGTCCCAAAAGAAAGCATCATGACTCCCCAGGGGGGTCCGGGCAGGATCCGGGGAGAATCCGCGGATCCACCAGTGACTATGGGGAACGCACCACTGAGGTTGAGGCTGAGGCCCCCAGCGCCGCCAGTGACTATGGGGAATGCACCACTGAGGCTGAGGCTGAGGCTGAGGCCCCCAGCGCCGCCAGTGACTATGGGGAATGCACCACTGAGGCTGAGGCTGAGGCCCCCAGCGCCGCCAGTGACTATAGGGAACGCACCACTGAGGCTGATGCTGAGGCCCCCAGCGCCGCCAGTGACTATGGGGAATCCACCGCTGAGGCTGAGGCTGAGGCTGAGGCTGAGGCAGACTGAGGCTGAGGCAGGCTGAGGCAGGCTGAGGCAGGCTGAGCATTGCCACTGCAACTGTCATTGCGATCGCGACTGCGACTGCGATTACACCAGAATTCTACAACAGGACTCCTACATGAATCTCAAGGGCAATGCTTCCAGATATGCTTCTACACATCGCTGTTAGGTTGCTGTGCCGGGATAATTTGCATTTTTTGTCCAACATCCGCCTGTAGGGGGACATGCCCGACTTAATCTTTGTCTTTTGGTTATGCTGCGTACTCGCCATGCTCGTAAAGGTTGATCGCCACCATCTTCTCCAGAGGTCTCGCGCTCGCATATCTAGTCCGGAGGAGAGCTCGGCTCGCTGCCGTACGCGAGCAGCCGTAGCGAGACGACGTCTGGTGATTGCCTTGATTGCTTGTTGGCGTTTGCATCACTAGCATTCGAGCGCGCCAGAGCCGTAACTGCGCGGGGGCCTCGGGACGCCGAGGCTGGCTGTGTTGGTGGCGAGCAGCTCGTGGCGGAAGCTGTCCTCCTGGTTGCTGCGGTGGGGTGCTCGGACGGAGAGCGACGGGGAGCAGGGCGCTCCGACGGAAGGAAGCATGGGAGGGGAGCGAGGGAAGGGCCGTCCACATCACCGAAGCTCCTGCTCTCTTGCTCCGCTCCCTCCTCGCAGTGAGATGGCTGGACCGTCAATGGCGCAGCTGGTGCGCACTCTTGTGCGGTGCTACTGCAAATCTGGGTTGCAGCACGCGCGGTCTAAAACGTGACTCTCTTGCCCAAGCCTGCGTCAGGAGGGGGCCCTAGACTTTCCTCGCTGCGTATGTTCGCACGATTTCTGACGCCTTCATTTCTTTGGTCGCGCGGCGCTTCCGATGTCCACCAACGCTTGTGCCCAAATCGATACCGTGTGGCTTAAGTAGCCATTTCAGTCAAAGCGACGGTAGTTCAAGCCAGTTCTGCCGCATTCTCCGTTCTTCGGATCGCAGGCCTCAGTCAATTCTTCACGGCATCGCTCGCAACGAGAAGGCAGCGCAAGCAATGGCACCACCAGGGCCCCCCCCCGGTGGCGCATTGCCAGTCGCTCCCCCTCAGGAAGAGGCCGCCTCGGTTGCTGGCAGCTCAGGCGCCGCTGCGAGCGCTGCTGGCCCTAGTCCCCGCGGCACACCTGGCGCCGTTCCCAGCGGGCCAGTCTCCCGGACACAGGGCAACTCAGGCCAATCAAGTGCGCCGTCCAATCCTTTCACCACAGTGGGCTTCACAAGCAGCGGGGAGGCAGATACCGCTGTTACTACGGGTCGTGGGCGAGATGCCGCTACTGAAATCAAGGCGATCTACAGTTTCCGGTGGGATCACCGAAGACAAGCAATCATTCCCTCGATTCCCATCGGAAGGGTCCCCAGTGGAGTCATTGTGCCTAACACTTGTGCGATTGACGTCAAGGAACACGTCACCAGACTTGTTCGGATGAGCCAAGTTGAAATGCGAGCCAACCTTGACCCAGACGATGACGGAAAACCAACATTCGTAGGGCCTTGAAAGCCAAGCGCTCCTGCGCCTTAGACGCTAGCCTGGAACTGGTGACACCAGCGAGTCGGCACTGGTTCATTCATGAAGTGCAAACTGGAGGATTGGATCGAGGAGAGCGAAGCCACGGACTACTACGTGGTTAGCTGGGACACCGAGTGGCAGCTGACAGGAAGACTGTGGGGCACTGTGGGGATGAAGGAGTACGAGCGCCTGTCTCCGCGTGGTCTCCCCTCGTTTCCCCGGGCGGGTCATCCCAGACGGCAAGCGGAGGCTCCATCCGCGTTGTCGCGTATGCCCATTCAAGTGCTTTCTGGTCAAGCACGACAAGGTTGACGGGCCACTGCACAGCGCCTCCGCTGAAGCGCCACTGCCAGAAAAAGACGGGCGCCTCACTGCCGCGTCGACATCGCGCCCAGTGCGATCCAGCGCGAAAAGGTTAAAACCGCCCTGACGAACATGTACCACTCGAACGCACACCGGGGCGATCTATGGGGGACCACGCTTTCTGCGCCGCCACGCACGCTGGCTTTTGCGACGGGCGACAACGGGAAGAATCAAAGTTTCAACGGCACCTATAGGAACGCACTAAGCGGATGCTTTCTGCGCCTCCGAAGTCGTGCAACGCTCGGGGGCCCGCTGCTTGATCCTGACCAGTTTGGCGACTCGGGGAGCAGGCCGGACGCTTTGGAACCGATCGCGGACGCCGAAATAGACGAACACCCAGGTTCGGCGTGGCAGCGAGCCAACAACGCGCCCGCGGGGGACACCATCAAAGGGGTCATTGCAGCGCATGACCTCGGTGATGACCATTCGCAGGCACTCCGCTCACCCGTCATGCATCTCGCCACGGCGGTGCAAGGCCCACGTTTCGCTGCCGCGCTAGCCAGGCTCTGGGCACATGTCGCGGGACTCGGTTCCACTGTTCTCGCCGTCGTCGGCTCCAACGCAGCAGCAGACCAAACAGCCGTCGCCTTCGAAACAGCGCGCAGGGAGGGCCGCCTCATCAACTTTCCGCAATGCCCGAGCTGTGCAGTGCGACTAGCAGAGGACGAACGCATCGCGCATCCTGGCGCTCACAATCTGTCAGCCACCAGTTACTATCGACGCGCATGGAACACCGAGCCCAACAGGTCCAACACAAGTGAAGGCTGGTGGAAGTTCAAAGACGACCTCAGCAGCACACGCAGCATTATCAATGCGACCCACGAAGGCTCCTGGAGGCTCGACCGGCCCAGCGTTTCCAAGGTGATCCTAGGTATCGACGACGAGGCTGGCCAGGTCAACGAGGTCTCTGCTGCCTTCTCCATCGGCATCATGGTCGACTGTGGTGCTCACATCGTGCTCGTGGGCGACCCAGGCAGCTCCCGCCCACGGCGCAGTCTCGGTGCGCAGAATACTTGGGGCTATAAGTGCCCCTTTTCGAGAAAGTTCAAGAGTCCCCGGGCGAGGGCAGTCCTGCCGCCGTACTTCTCACAAGGTGCTTCAGGTGCCACCCCGACGTCCTTGGCTTGTCCAGGTTCGCTTACTACGACAAGAAGATCGAGTCTGGCTTCGTTGCACAACCGTCAGACCGCCCCAGTGTCAGCGGGCCCCCTTGGGTCATGCACCGACCGCTGGACAGCGAGCGACGCCAACAAGCTAGGAAAAGACGCGGACGAATTCAGGGGCGAGATGCGACCTACACACCGAGGGGATGACGTCTGGAGACGTCCACCGTGTGCTCATGATTGACAATCCATATGCGGACATCACCTCCAATACCAAGAGTGGTTGCGCCAACGTCCACGAGGCTGCCACTTGCCTTGAAGTAGTTCGCGCGCTTGGCACCGCCATGCGCAACTCTGGACTAACTGACAAAGTGAGCTCCCTACGCTGCACAGCGGACCGCTCTGCGCGGCGGGTGGCCACAGGGCAAGAGTGGCTTCTGGGAGAACGCTGCGCTGGCTGAGTCGAAGCAGGGCAAGACAAACTAAGGCACCACAGGGGCTTCAGAGCCAAATCCACCGGGTCAGTCATCCACTCCCTTCTCCCAATGTTATTCCCAACCGCGCGCGGTTAGCGCTCGCGCCCGCTCTGCTCCTCCTGCCCGCGCCTCTGGCCTGGGCGCCGACTGCCCGCTCGATGGTCCCCCGACAGCCGACATCGGGTTGGCACTTTCGTTCAAGGGGTTGGCCGAAACGTTCCCTGACCTGATGGAGACTGGTCAGCTCTCCCACTCCACTATTGACGCCAGTCAGGGAGGAGAAGTTGACGTAGTCATCTACCTTACCGCGCGCTCCAACAGGTCCTACGACCGGGGTTTCCTCGACGCGCCAAACAGGACCAACGTCGCCCTGACCAGAGCTAAACGGCTCGTGGTCCTCATGGGGGACCGGTGGATGTTCGAGGTTGCGACCGAGTCTGCTCTTCGGACCCTCGCCAAATACGGCGTGGCCGCAGACCTCTGGGTGAGACCTGCCTCCACTGAGCCTTGGGAGCAGCGCGACAGGGGATGGGGACCCTTTGGCCCGCTAGCTCACTGGGGTGCAACTGCTGAAATCGGGGCCGCCATATCGGGCAGCAACCCAGCCGCAACAACGCCGGGCGCTGCGCCCAGCATCCAGAAGCAGAAGGTTTACATGCGAGGGGATCAGGCCAATGGTTTCGTCTACATCATCGACAGACCGTTGCCGGAAGGGTTTGAATGGGGAACCCTGGCAAAGCAGCCCATCAACTCGCTAAGGGCGCCCTTGGCCTCGCCCGCTCTCTTTCCTGTCCTCTACTTTGTTTCTGGCCTTCGCCCGCGCGCTCTCAGCCCTGCGCGACGCTCCGACGACCCCAATCTCTACGACAGGAAGATGCGGAGCCACAAAGGTTGATCTATGATGTAACGGATGGAGTTGATGCCGGCAGTCTGACATGCAATATTCTCTGGGCGTGCCTGATGCGCGCGGTCGGGCTTGGCCGCGAGCAGGGCGACGGCAGCGCCTCGCTCCGGGTGGCCAACCTGCCTGAAAGGCTAAAAGGCTGCCTACACAAGCGCGCATCCAAGGACTGTCGGGGCTCGCCATCTGGCGTGGACAAGCAGCTACCCACAGCATGGAGTGCCACGACGACACAGTGTCCACTGCGCCAACTTCATCCAGGGATGGGCGGCCTGGAAAGCATCATCAAAGGCGACTGCATGCCTACTCACCCCACCGCGCGCACTCAGACCTGCACGGCCCGCGTGATGCTGATGCTAGCGCTTCGGGAACCAAGGGCTTGTCTCTTCCCATTCTCCGAACAAGAAGGGACGGGGGATATCGTGGAGGCCGTCCTGGGCACATGGGCATATGCAAACCTGGCAGCTCAACTGGCACCACATCCATTGCAAAGGGCCTTCATTTCCGGACTCCGTTTAGCCTGGCATGGAATATTTCCAATCACGACTACCAGAACCTGCATCGGATATGTACTGACGCGCTAATGCACGTGGGCGTGATTATAGGTACCAGCCAACATCACGATGTCTCGAAACAAGCCGGGTGTCCGTCAACGTGGGGAGAGTGCAAGCGTACTGACTTTCACATCAAAGGGATCCTGCTGGTGATCGACCAGCTCATCGAACCGCTCCAAGTACCGTTGGCTCCTACCAACGACCAGCCTGACAACCAGACAGCCAGCTGCACCATCTGCTGGCTCTACAAATCCATCATAGGGAATCGCAAGCATTTTGGGGCGCACGCCGGGCCAGAAGCTGCGCTATGCCGGCACAGGGCGAGCGATGGACCAAAAGGACCTTCCCATGACTGAGCCCCATACAGCAAACTGGGCGCCACAATGACACCGAAAAGGCTCCGAACAGGAGACCAGCTCTTCTCGGCGTCGCAGAACGCTGCCAGCTTCTACTGCGGCGACTGTTAGAGAGGCCCCCACGCAAACATCGAAGGCACCTGGGAGGACAACGATATGCGCCAACGTCTGTCTACAGCAAGGATTGCAGGGTGGAGCGAGGGACTCGACTGCCGCTGGCTGTGCACTGGGTGCTTGGTGGTGGGCCTCGAGAAGCAAGGTGCTGATGCCCCCGCAGGTGATTCGATGCGCGAAAATCTGGCCAACCTACGGAACAGCATGCCCAGCAGGCCCAGAGCTTCCAGTCTGACACCGCCTTCGCACCTCACCGGGCTTGCCAAAATCGCGCGCCCAACCGCTGACTGCCTGCCTGCTACGCGACCTCCTTCTCACACGGCCAACGACCCCAAAGTGACAGGCGCGCCACATCCCGCAACGCGACCTGACGTCGACCACTTCGGCGCAGAGGGACTCAATACTTGGGTCTACAGTGCTACTTGCGACGGCTGTCCAGAGCCCAAGCTGCTATACACCTGGAGACACGGGCGGCCGGCGGTCGGGTGCTTCGCCTGGCGACCGACTCCTGGAATGGAGGACGCAGAGCAGTGCAACCTACCTCCCTGGGGCAAGTGGATTGACTGCTGGACGAAGGGCGATTGGAACGCTGAATGGTACTGCGGGAACTGTCTTGCTCGCGTCTTCGACGCTGCTCCATCCGTCATCGACCGCACCCTTGCGCGCGACGCGCCATCGATGCATCCTGTCTCCCCCGCATCACGGACATCCAAGGAGAGAAAAGAGGACGCGGGGGGCCTCGCCCCTCGCACTTGGCAAAGAAAGGGCGCGGGTACCACGCGGCGACGACGACGGCGGATGCGGGGCACCGCCTGAGACGTCGCCGCTACCCGAACCCAGTTCAATCCAGAACGAGTTGACGCAATCAAGGAAATTCTTCCGGGCATCAGGATCCCCTAACTGCCCGACGTGGCCAACGCCGGGCTCGACCTGTTCTTCCAGGCCTGGGCCGACGACAACAGCGGCACACAGGGGCACACGCCACCTCAAATGTGCCTGCACCTCGGACGTATCAGCTCAGTTGCCAAGGACACCTTCTACGTGCTGGAGAACTAGTACGAGGTGCCAGACAAAGGGTTCGACGTCAACTGGCTCAACGTTCTGGCCTGCTCCACCCTGGCCTGGGCGTCTCCTCCGTCGGGGCCCACTACCGACGGATTGGTGCCAGGCCCGGAATTGGATGGTACAAGAGACACGAGCTGAACTCGGACCCAGCTGAACTCGGACCCAGCTGAACTCGGACCCAAGCTGAACTCGGACCCAGCTGAACTCGGACCCAAGCTGATCTCGGACCCGGAATCCCGGACCCAAAAACTCGGACCCAGCTGAACTCGGACCCAGCTGAACTCGGACCCAACTGATCTCGGACCCAGCTGATCTCGGACCCAGCTGAACTCGGACCCAGCTGTTTTCGGACCGAGGCCCGCGCTGCAGCGAGAGCGTCCGGGTCCGAGATCAGCCGGGTCCGAGATCAGCCGGGTCCGAGATCAGCCGGGTCCGAGATCAGCCGGGTCCGAGATCAGCCGGGTCCGAGACCAGCCGGGTCCGAGTTCAGCGGGTCCGAGATCAGCTGGGTCCGAGTTCAGCCGGGTCCGAGTTTCCGGGTCCGAGATCAGCCGGGTCCGAGTTCAGCCGTCGGCTGATCTCGGACCCGGCCGCGCCCGAACTCGGCCGGCCATGTGCCCTCGCCCCCTCCCCGTCTCTCAGGACCGCAAGGCAACAAAGAGCCCATCGAGCCATGTGGAATGTGCGTTCCCGATAATCCCATAAGCCCTTCAGGGCGTGAGTGGTCTAGCGAGCTCGTTCTGCTAAACCCCCTTCTTCCCCTTCGGGGAAAGGGTTCCCCCTCCCCCTACCCCCTCCCCCTGGGCCTGGAGGCACCTTCCCGCGAGGAATAGGAGCGCCCAAGATGGCCTAAGATTGTTCCCAGAGGGCCTCAAAGAGCTCAAGATAGCCTCCAAGGTCAAGCAAGATTTCCCAAGATGGTTCAAGATAACTATCAACAGACATCCAAGAGCTCTCGAAACCGCCCCAGGCCGGCTCCAAGTGCCTTTCGAGCCCTCCAATGAAGCCCTCAAGAGGCCAAAATCCTTGAAATTCATTTTGTCGGGTCGACTCGCCTGGCGACTGTTGTTGGATGGGCTGGCGGGGACACGCGAAGCGAGAACAATTTCTGCATCGAAACTTTTCTGAACACCTGGGGAACACTATCATCGTTGTCAGATGTTGAAGCCCTTGAGAAGAGTAAAGGACAGAGGAAGGAGGAGTATGCAAAGTCATTCCAATAAGAATGAGGATGACAGGAGAGGCAGAGGTCATGAAGCAACACCGGACGAGTGTTTCATTCGAATTCGAGCTGCGTTGGCGGGCACAGCAGCGCAGCGTTGGCGCGGAGCTGGTCTTCCGTCAGCGGCTGAGTCTCTGATGTGAGAGGCTGGGTCTCAGCCAAACCCGCGCCGCGCGGAGCTCCGTCGTCAGACGCCGCCGCTCGAGCCTCTCCGCCGATGGGAGCGAAGAGGTGGCGAAGCTGAGGCAGCTGAGCGAGCTTGACTGCCTCATTCCAGAGCGCCTCATCGACCTGGCCGGGCGCGAACTTCACCAGCCCCACCGCGTGAAGTTCCGCGCCTGGCGCCTTCGTTCCCAGGACTTCCACGAAGCTCGCATCCTGCGGCGTTTCCAAGGCACCGCCGAAGTCCACCACGATAACGCCCCCATCGACGGTAGTGAGAAGACCCTTCACGAAAAAGCGCCCGGCAATTCGAACGGAGGTGCCATCGCCGACCTCGTAGCGGAGACAACTAAAAGATTAACCCGCCCTTTTTAAGGAGGCATCATGGGCGCGAGCGGGATGTTAAGTTATAATGAAGCAGCAACCTGCCGGTACTGAGCGTAGTTCATGCGCTCCCCCACCGGCAAGGCGCCCACGTGCGCCGCGCCGCTGCCCAATGAAACATCCATGGCAACCAGCGCCCTCCTAAAGGCCGGGTGAACCTGCAAACGGAGGCACCGAAACACCTGCAAACGGTTTGCCGACCCCCAATCCATTCCAGACGCCGGGAAACCATCAAGATCCACCTCCTATCGCCATCATCACGTGGGCGACCAACCTCCCCCGGTAACATTACACTGAACCGGCAACTTGTCGCCGATACAAACATCCGCCGCAACGGTTCTGCCCCCCAGGTGAGTCCAGTAGCCTCCCGACCCTCTTTCCCCTTCTCCTGCCATCCCTCCTCATCCTCCAGCTGCCGTTTTTCCTCCTGCCCTTCCTCTTCGTCCAGTGCCCCATCCATCGTGATGAGCCCCTCCTGCACGCCCCTCAAGTAGTATGCGAGGCGGGACACGACAACCCAAACACTGAGCAATATCTAGAACAGCATTCCAGAGAAACCCCGAAAGCGCCTCACAGAAACCCAAGAAGCCACACAAGGCCCCCTCCAACAAGAACAGTGGATTGAACAGCAGCATCACATGCAGCAGCACCACCGCGCGCACGTCCGGAAAGGAAACTACGACGCCCCATCCCGCTCGCGCATGCTCAGCGCAACGATTGCTGCAAGCACGGCCCTCGACACAAATGCGCAGGGACGCAAGTACATACGATGATCAATAAGTTCCATCAGCTCTTTTTCAGAACTGCGCCAAGCCACCGCT
Organism: Prorocentrum cordatum; assembly: GCA_963575745.1. Taxonomy (NCBI): domain Eukaryota; class Dinophyceae; order Prorocentrales; family Prorocentraceae; genus Prorocentrum; species Prorocentrum cordatum. The sequence continues at coordinate 107,861 of CAUYUJ010020993.1, read as the reverse complement.
CTTCTCCATGCCACCATCCAGAGAAGGCCACCTGCTGGCGAATTGCACCGGACCCAGGATCGAGCTACGAGATCGAGCTACAAGAAAAACGAGGCTGCCCATCATTGAGGCAACGGAAGCGCCTCGCAGCGACCATATGAAAGCCTCCCTTGCACACCCTGGCACCACTGCCCTTCCACTCTCTCTGCTTCGCTCCCCCTTTTCAGAATGCTTCCCTCCGCCATTCCCCTCGAGCACCTCTGACGGCCCCCACCTTTTCCTCTCCCCCCTCTCTTTCGGCAGCGCTGCCACGTTCCTTTCTTCATCACCTACCCCCGCCAATCCCCGTCGATCGCTGGTTTGGAACTCTCCAGAAGGAAGAAGAACCACCGGCGCCTGCTATGAGTACCCACTGCGGCGCCTAAGAAACCCGCATCGCTGGAGCGTCCAGAAGACTAGCACTGAGACCGAATTGCACACCAATTAAATACATAGTACAAGGTGCACCGGCCCCGACGTGACCCCAAACAGATACCACCAATCTATGTGCAGCGTTGTATCACGCACATACGTTAACCTTTCCCAGGAGCTACAATGAAAAAATCATGACCTGGTCGTGTCTTCACACAAAAGTACCGGAATGTCACAAGCACCATCGGGGGAACTATCCAGGAGAGCGCCCTCACGCGTTCGATGCCATGTATAACTTGGCGATATTGATGACGCACGCGATGCCGTCGCCGGTTTCGAGGTAGGTCTGCAAGAGGTTGCGCGTGCAAGCGTGCCTGCCCACACGCGTCTAACAAGGACCCCTCGCAAATGGCCTGCGCAACCCCCGCAGAAGTGATGCACGCTGAGGTGTGCAGGCATCTGCAATGACATGAATCCCGGTCCGCCCCAGTGAAGCGAGATTCAGGCAAGAGATCTCATTTGGCTCAAAAAGAAGAAACTGGAAGTACATGGAAATCACCTAGTCCCCAAAAACCTACAGGAGGCCACCGACGTTTAGTAAACACAAATCATCGGAACAAGCCCCAGGGGCCTTACAGACACAAGTGTTGATAGTGTGTCGGTTTCACGCAATGGGAACACCTCTTCACCGCAGCCGGCGTGTCATTCCTGTAATTGCCCATGTTCATCTGAGTGATATCGTTAGTGCCCACCCGGCACTGGCACTTGATAGCCTGGCTGTGCACCACTGAAAACACGACAGACCAGAACACCCCCCCAACAAACGAACATATTCCACTGAGGCACTACCCCAATTCAACAAAGCCACTGACGAACACAACGGGGAACGACATTGAAACCCGAAGAGCCTCAATGAAGGCGCCCATCGCTGGATGAGTAGAGCCATGCGGAAGTTGCATTTTAAATGCCCGATGATACCTGGGACTGCCCCGAAGTGATCTCACGCCCCCCGCCCCAGGAAACTGCAAGCCCACACTAAAACATACCTCATCCACCTAAACGCCCTCCCTCATCCGGACGCCGCACAAGGAGACGAACACCCGATATGTTGACAAAGTCGACGGCACCTTTCTGCGACGTTGTTCGTGAGATGATCCCCGTGCATCGCCCTCTCGTGGCAAGACCACATGCTGATCCGCCCACGCGCTGGCGCGAGAAGGCTTGAACATCAAACATTCAACTCATAGTGTTGACCGTTTGGTCCAGACCGCCCACCCAGTGCAACCTTACTGGAAACACTATGGTCCAGACCTCCCGCGTCAAGGCTCCTGACGTTAACCCTTCGGCCAAGACCTCCCGGTTCTTCACTCATACGGGCAACGTGTTGCTCCCAACCTCCCGCCCCAGAGCTCCGAGTGGTAGACGTTTGGTCCAGACCTCCGCCTTCTCAACTCTTTCTGTTAACGCTCTGGTTCAGGCCTCCCGCCTCAAGGATCCAAGCGGTAACAGTTTGGTCCAGACCTCCCGCTTAGGTCGCAGTGCTAAACCTTTGGCCCCAACCTCCCGCCTCAAGGCTCCGAGCGGTAACCGTTTGGACCCGACCTCCCGCGACAGAGTTCCGAGTGATATAGCTTCGGTCCAAACCTCCCGCCACGCCAGTCCGAGTGGTAATCGTTTGGTCCAGACCTCCCGCTTCTTAACTCATGCTGGTAACTATCCCTCCTCAGAGCTCCGAATGGTAACCGCGGTGTTCCAAACCTCCCGTTCCCTCACTTTCAGGGGTAACCCGATGGTCCACACCCCCCTCGTCAAGGCTCCGAGTGGTAACCGTTTGACCAACCCTCCCGCTTCTCAACTCTCACTGGTAACCTTTTGGTTCAAACCTCCCGCGCCAGGGCTCCGAGTGGTAACCGTTTGGTCCAGACCTCCCGGATCTCAGCGATTACTGGTAGCCCCTTGGTCCAGACCTCCCGCGCCAGGGCTCCGAGCGGTAACGATTTGGCCCCAAACTCGCGCTTAACTCTTACTGCGAATTAATCCTTTGGTCGAAACCTCGTTCCTCATGGCGCTGACCTGTAACCGTTTGGTCCAGACCTCCCGCTCCTGAGTTGTCACTGCTAACCCTTTGGTCCAAACCGCCCGCGTCAGGGCTCTGAGTGGTAACCGTTTGGTCTGGACCTCCCACGTCTAAACTCTCACTGGTAACCCTTTGGTCCAGACCTCCCGCCTCAGAGCTCCGAGTGGAAAGCGGGAGGTCTAGACCTCCCGCTGTTCGACTCTTTCAAGTAATCCTTTGGTCCGGGCCTCCCGCCTCAGAGCTCCCCATGGTAACCGTTTGTCTCCTACCTACCATTTCTTCATTCTGACTGGTGAACCTTTGACCTCGCCTCGCGCGTCAAAGCTCCGAGTAGTAACAGTTGAGTCCAAACATCCCGCTGATCACTCTCACTGGATAATCTTGGTCCAGACCTCCCCCCTCACGGCCCTGGGCGGTAATCGCATGACTCCCCTCCATCCCATCCCCGTGATCGGCGTCAGTGTCGGGGTCGCTGTCGCCATCGCCGTCTCCGTCGTCGCCATCGTCGGCGTCGCCCGACCGTAAAACAGCCTCGTAGTTGTTACGCCATGGGTTGCACCCACGGCCGCCGACGATATAACCGGCTCCCATTTGTTGCGCCATTGTTGCGCCCCCGGCCGTCGATATTTCCCTGTGTCCTAGTGCTTGCGCCATAGCTTGCGCCATCGGCCGCCGAAAATATAGCTACCTCCCATTGGGTGCGGCATTGGCAACGCCCTCCCCCGCTGGGAACCAAAAATGGATCCTATTGTTTGCGCCGTTGGTTGCGCCCGGAGGCTCCGAGCAATTTTTCCTTAGGTTACGCCCTCGTCCACGCAGAACCCAACTGGCTCCGATGGGTTGCGCCATGCTTTCAGCACTCGGCCGCCGAGGGACTAGCTATCCCCTATTGGTTGCGCCATTGATGTCGCCCCCCAACCGCCGAAGGTGAAACTATCGCTCATTGAAAGCAACGGTCAGTGCAGCTCAGAACTGCACCTTCCGAAAAGCACATCCCGAAAAGCTGATCCTGGCTACAGCCGAAATTACGCAACAGTCCACGCCTCGCATGACGGGCGCCCGGACTCGCCGAAGGCTGGCATATACGGAAAGTCGGCGTGGTCCTCGGCACGTCCACTGCGGGAGCCTTGCCGACCAACGGTTTGCGCGCGGTCTGGATGGGCATGCCAACCCTGACGCCCGCCCGCCGGCCAAAAGAAAAAGATAGCAAGCAGGGGCGCGCAGAGTAGGCAAATGGGCGCGCCGCTGCGGGCACGCCCCACCATGTCCATCCATCTGGGAACAAACAGAACATCCCGTGAGAATGCAAATCCCCCCCCCGCCAGGTAGCCCCGAAGTACTCGACCAATTCCCGCTCGTCTGGGGCGAAAAGCCGCTGTAACTTGTCGAAGACACCACCCACCGCCTTCTCGGGCAGGAACGCCAAGTTCCCCAGCGCGGCGACCTCATCTCCGTTTTCAGAAAACGCCCACCCACCCCGCACCACCACGTCGCTACGCCACCCCACCCCGGAAAAAAAAGGCCCAGCACCAGGAGGAACGTCGGGGCAACAAAAGTACTTCGTGGCAAACCTTTGAGGAAAAGCGTGCAGCAACCTACATTGTGATTGCTGGCACGCATAGCCTCGGCCGCGTCGAAAAAAACAGCAGCGCCCCACGACTCCGAAGCCGAAAAGAAAAGAGATAGGGAAGGAATGATGGAAAGGTGGGCAAAGGAAAATGACAACGCGAACCAATAGCAAATCCAAAAATTGTAGCGCCGCCGGCCGGCCGCGACAAGAGAACCGTCTACCCCGACTGCCCCGACGCCCAAGCGCCCCGCGCGCTCTCGGAAGCAAGTGTCCTCGAAAAAGCGCTTCTGCAGACCCATGTTCGCCACCTTGTTCACCACCGCCTGCTTGAGGTGGAACAGGCACCCGCAGACCTGGGACGTCACGGGGGTGAACAGAAAAACGGCTGGATATATCCAGCAACCCAAGTTAAAAGTATTCAGACACAGCCGCACACGGGACACTTCTCACAGCGAAGACTTTGCGCTCGGAGACTACATTCGCACTGCCCTGGCCGATGTCCGATCGCGCTCCGAGCTCGCCCCTGGACCTCCCCGCGCACCCCCCCCCAAAAAAAAAAAAGCCGCGTGCCCGATCCTCCAAGACGCCCGCGCCCCAGATGCGAAACTCCAGACGGAAACCTCGACAACTAAGTGATCCAACACAGGCGTGGATTCACTAAGCTCGAATGGGCCGCATCATGTGGGATCTCCCATTATAACTCATCGGCCGAACGTGAATCTGCAGCAAGCGTGGAAACGACACCTGTGCGATGCGCCTGAAACCCCCCAAGCCCACCTTCGACGTGCTCCAAACCTTGGCTGCAGCGTTCCACGCCGCCCACTCAAAGTCCAACACGAGAAGACCAGGTGGCCCACGCAAACCAAACTCCTCGCGAAGCACCCTGAAGAACCGCTCGTAGGTCTCCGTCCTTTTGTTCGGCAAGAGGCCGTAGACGAGAGCGAAGGCGTGCCCGTGCTTAAACCCGTGCAGGGTCCACACCTGACAAGCGAGAAAGGATAGCAGAGGCAGGCGGCTCTCGCCGCCCCGCAGCAAAAGTAAAAGCCTGTGCCATCATCGGGTGCACTGAACAACATTCTGAAGACATCGCAGGAAGCACCCTTTATCGCTAAGGCAAACGGCAGAATGCCAAGAACGATCCAAATACGACGCCAAGAACTCTCGACGGCGACGGGCACGCAGAAGTAAGGCCCGCACCTGCGTAAAGGGATGCGGCGCCACTTTAAAAGTTCCGTCGCCGAACCACGTGGGGCACTCGCCCAGCATCGCGACGTGCGACTTCAGCCCCAAAATAATGAAGCGATCCTCGCCGCTCTCGGGGCCAGAATCATGGAGCAGAATCGTCTCCTGAGAATAGGTGGTGTCACAAGAACATTGCCCGCGCAGGCGCTCGCGCACCAAAAAGCAAATGGGCCCTGACGCCGACCCCCCCCCCCACACGTGAACGGGCGCACTGCAAAACAAACGCAGCCCTAAAACAACAATAACCACCGCATGCGAATTCACAACGATGGACAATGAGATGGACATGGAGCACATCCCTCAGCAGTTGGGCCCCATACAGCCGGCGACTGCAAAATCAACCGTAAGCTAAAACACAGGTGCGCGCAGTGCATCATCATGATAGTGCCACGAAGGACAATGGGGGGGGCTCGCGGTGCCCAATGCCCCAGCCGCCCATGGAGCAGCCATCCCAAGGGAAAAAACCTAGGGGCAACATGATTACCGGCGCCCTGGGCCCATGCCCCCCCCCCAAAAAAAAAACATCCCCCCCGCAGTCGACACGCATGCAAAGAATTCCTGAACGCTCAGGGAGCAACCGGTCCTTGTCGAACTGCAAAACCCTGTCCGGCAAGACCAGCTTGGAGAGGGAGGAGTAATCGGGCTTCTCCACGTCTTCTCCAGCCTTGAAGCGTTTCTCCCGGTCAGAGTGCCTCGCGTTCCAGGCGGCCTTCGGGAGAGCCGCCAGCCCCTTCCCCGCCGCATCCCGCCCCCGTTCAACGCCGCACCGTCTCGTTCCAGGCGGCCTGAAGATCCCACCGCTGCAGCCCCCCCGCCGCGCCGTGCCCCCACCAAAAAACGCCCACACTGCCCTTCAAACACCAGCCCCCCCCCCCAAAAAAAAAACACACACACAAATAAACGCCACAACATATCATTATTTTCATCACGAAAACATGTCATTCGGCACCGCCGCGCCCTCTTGAGAGCCAGGGTCGCCACGTTCGCGTCCGGCGCCCCCAGACAATCGGCCACGACCCGCGTGGCGGGCGTGAATTTCTGCTCCACGGCTTCTGCTTTCACTTGTTGGAAAAGCTTGATGCGAGCCACCTGGGCGACTCTGACAATGCTTGCGCGACACATGCACATGTGTAATATATATATATATATATATATATATATATATATATATATGTACTGCACAATTTTAGAACGCATGGCCAACAATACGTACACGCACGGACCCCCACCCTGAGGTCGTATCACCTCCGAACCCCCAGCCCAGAGACACTCATCATTTCTCCGACCAGTGCTGTCACTTAGGCATTCCTATTTATTCCCTGAGAAACTGAGCCTCTGTGGCGATCTGGCTGCAATGTTCCCGCCGTCACCGACCTGTCGCCGCTTCCCAGCCGCCTCGTCTCCGCCCGTCGCCTGGGCCGCTTGACATGTAGCACATAGATTGCACCGATCAATATACAATATACACCACATTGATTGCATCGCACGGATGGCGCAACGGGTAACCCTTTGGTCCAGACCTCCCGCCTCGAAGCTGTGAACAAGAACCCTTTGGTCCAGACCTCCCACTAAAGGGCTCTAACTGGTAACCCTTTGGTCCAGACCTCCCGCCAGCAAGCTTGAACTGGTAACCATTTGGTGCACGCCTCCCACCTGAAGGCTCCGACTGGTCACTCTTTGGTCTAGGGCTCCCCCCCCGAAGTGTTCGAATGGCTCTTTGGTCCAGACCTCCCGCCTGAAAGCTCAGACCAGTCACAATTTGGTCCAGACCTCCCACTTCAAAACTGCAACTCGTAACCCTCTGGTGCAGACCCCTCGCCTGCAAGCTCTAATTGGTAACCCTTTGGTCCAGCACTTCCTTCTGAAGACTCCGAGTGGCAACTCTTTCTTAACTCTTTGGTCCACACCTTCCGCCCGAAGGCTCCGAATGGTAACTCTTTGGTCCAGACCTCCCGCCTCGAGGCTCTGGCCGGTAACGTTTTGGTCCAGACCTCCCACTTCAGACGTCTAGTTGGTAACCCTTTGGTCCAGACCTCCCGCCTGCAGACTATACCTGGTAACCCTTTGGTCTAACCCCCTCTGCCTGGAGTGTCTAATTGCCATGCCCTGTTCCAAACCTCTCGCTGACAGGATCCCAATGGCAACCCTTCAGTCCAAACCTCCCACCTGAAAGCTCTGAGCGGAAACATTTTGGTCCACAGACCCCCCCTTCACGGAGTAAAGCAACGGAATTGAAATATGAACGACCACATCTAACGAGATGATATCCTCCAGGTGCCCTGGCAAAAAAACGACTCCTGGCGACGCACTTTGCACAGGTAGAGTGTCCGTGGAAACCTCCGGTCCTAAATACTTAACCGAATGCCGCGGGCCAATCCCCACCTGGGCAAGTACAGTCAAAACACCAGTCACTTGGAAAATCCATCCACCCGGTCCGGATTCGGCAGGTGGTTGTGCTCCGGCGTGGGAGCGCCATCCACGCCGAGGACGCCGTCGACGGAGGAGGTCTTCACCCTGGCTTTACATTTGTCCTCCGCGATTGTCCAACACACTTGATGCCCTCCCCTTGCCCCCCCTAGCCGGGGAACGCCCCTTGGGCCTCTCCGTGGCACCCCCCTTGGGCCCTTAGCTTGTGGCCCCCCGTCGAAACCGTGAAACGGTCCGTGCACACACAAACAACGGGGCATAAAGAAAATGCGTGGGAGTGCACCCAAATCCGCCACTACATCCGCAGAGCTCTGGGCGCGTGAGGCCGTGTCCACTTGTTCTGCGGCATCGCCCCTTGCGAAAAAATGCCCAAGGTACCCCGGGGCATTTGAAAGAACGAGAAATCATTTAAAAGCACGCGGTCCACCGTGACCAGCGTGCCTACACTATGAAACACAATGACTTCATCTACAGTGCCGCTTGCGATAGCGCGGCGCCCCCCATCTGCACACCAGAGCCCCCGACCCGCCCCGCACCAACGAAACCGCCTTGCCCGGGGGCCTGCCTCACGGGGCGCCGGATCCGCGCGGCAGCGTGACAACGAGTACGAATGGAAGATGACGCAGCTGCGTGACCTACGCTGTCCTTCTCGTGGCGGTCGCACAACCACGACGACTTACCACCCTTCAGAGTCTTCTTGAAGTAATATGCATAACCTTTTGTGGAAATGATGCAATAAAACGACGACTAGCAAAGGAGACGAGGTCGACGACTGGCAAGGGCAAGCAGGGCGCAAGCACAGGAGGAGATGCATCGCAAAAAGGTCGCATCGGAGAGGAACGCATACAGAAAGCAGGTGCGGAGGAGAGCAATGAGAGGGATTAGCAACGCAGAGAGAGAAGGAGAAGGAGCAGGAGCTGGAGGACGATGATAAGAAACATACTGATGAAGACGAGGAGGAGGGGGAGGAGGACGGAAGGGAATCGACGCCACGACCTCCACAGAGCAGCATATTGTTGCCACGCTGGGACTTCACGATCTCCGGCGCGGGCGAAGCCCCTGGCAAAACCGCGGGCGGTGCCTGCGCGGGGGCAGCCCCTGCCACCGGAGGCTGTCCGGCCGCGCCCGGGCCGACGGCGCCCCCTCCGGACGAAGCCCCTGGCAAAGGCGCGGGCGGTGCCTGCGCGGGGGCAGCCCCAGCCACCTGACGCTGTCTGGCCGCGCCCGGGCCGACGGCGCCCCCGCCACCACGAAGCCGGGCACCACGTGCCCTCGCCACTGGAGCGGGCGCTGCTGGACACGCGGCGAGATCTCCCCCCTGCCCTGCCGGAGGCATGAACGGTGGCGCCGCGACTGCTGCCGCCGCTACGGGCGGAGCAGCCCCTTGCGGCGCCTCCGGCGCAAGCAACGGAGCAGGCGCCGAATCGTCGTCGAGGTCCATCTCCACGCGCTGAACCCCCTGCCCGAAAGCACCCGCGGGCCATGTCCCACGCTGGAGCGGCGCGCGAGCCAATGGGACGCCCGCCATGCCGACGCGGATGTGGGCACGATCTCCGGTGAACCACGCTACCGGCAGCCCTGCACTGAGGCCGGAGAAGAAAGGGCAGCCAGACAGAACCGCTAACGAGGGAACTGGCGAATACAAGCATGCGCCATGCGGATGAAGATGCACTAGCACCACGTACATCATCAGAGTGAGGGGGGCGAACGGTCATTCACTGCCCCTGGGTGCGTGCCTGAAGTGGGATTCTGCGGTCCGGATTGTTCTTGTTGTTTATGTTGTCGCGTTTCCCCCCCGACCCACCCTGCGACCCACCGCGAGACCCACCCTCGACCCACCTGCGGCCCGCCATCGACCCGCCCCGCGACCCGCCTGCGACCCACCCCCGCCCCGACCGCGACCCACGCGCCGCGACCCACCCCGCGCCAGCCCCCTCACTCTGACCCAGAATTGGTGTGCACGCGTGGCCATTTGTATTTGCGCGTGTGCGTGGATGTCTGCATCAAGGTGCCCTGCGTGTGTATGTTGTCGGTATGCATGCGCGTGCGTTCCACGCAAAACTGTTACCAACCAGACTCCTATGAGTATGTGTTGCCACGTGGGCAGCAGGGGGACGAGCGAGGGAGTGAGCTAGTCAGACTGAGAGACGCACAACGAGAGGGATAGAGCAAGAGAGAGAGAGAGAGAAAGAGAGGGAGGTGCATAACGAGGCTCTCGCGGTATAGCATAACGAGCTGAACGGGCAATGATAAAACCACAGAACTACATCGGGTGAGTAGTAGCGGAAGGCAGGAGCGAATGCAAATTTGACGATTGGACAGCGCGCCGCCAAAAGTCCACGCGAAAAGCAAAGAGTTGGGTCCCAATGAAACGGTTCCGACCAAATTATGGACGAGCTGCGGTCAGCGGCCGCCCTTGCCGCATCGTTGCCTAGCGTGCTCTAGTGAGGTGCCCAGCCCTAATGATCATGCCCGCCACCTCCCACCACTGGCTCCCTGACCACTGTGATCAGCGGCCAAGGCTTGCGCAAGCGCTCGGCGTGCAAGGCAGTGCTAAAAGGCGCGCCGCCTGGGGTGCACATGCAAAACAAAAAGAAATCATAAATTGCCGAAGCGCTTCTCTGCAAGCGCGTCCCCCATGCAATGCGCAAGAGGGTCATCAAGCCAGACGCCGCGGACTGGGCCTGGCTGGACAAACCCGGCCACGAGGTGCACTGACCCCGCACGCAGCATCTCCCCGAAGATATCGTGGAAGTCCTGCAAGAGTGCGCAGGCGACAAAGGAAATGAGGCATCGAGAGGAAGACGAACCAGACAGCACACCGAACATGAGGCCAAGGAGGAGAAGCAGGGCTAAGAGATCAGACGAAGGAAACGTCGACGATGGGGGGGAGTCGGCAAAGCCTGGAACTACACGCCAGGAGCCTTAGAGGGAAGAGACGAGGGTGAGATGACAAGTGAATGACAGAGGAATGCATGAGAAAGATGCCGAAACCGAGGGGGAGCCAAACACAAACTGCAGAAAGAGTGAGCATGGCATCCTGCGCCGTCCAATGCCAGCAGTGGCCCAAGAAAGTCTGCACGGCGTCGAGGGGCACCCTGGGACGGTCCACGGAACCAAGGAAACGGAGCATCTTGACGAGGTCGTGCCCGGACGGCTCCAATGACAAAGGTCGGGGAAACAGCGACTGGGGCACCTCGGAGTGGCCCAATCAGAAAGAGGCCCATCAGTGGGGCGCGAATTTCCTGCAAATCCAAAATGGGAGCTGCCTCTAGCAGGCCCCATGAGGCCAACGAGGCACAATCCCTAAGCCTGGAAGCCAAACAACATCGAGGCAAACGAAAGGATGCCCCTGCGATCCCACCGTGTTTCCGAGGGGAGAGAACAAAGCGAACGCGACATAGAAAATGCCCCGGCAAGGATACTCAAAATGCTCCCCTGGATGCTCCGAACATTCCCAAGGGCCCTGAAAACGAAATTGTTCAAAGCAGATGTTCCTAAAATAATCCTCCGTCTCCCTTGGCTCGTTGTCCCCGCTGGATGAAAGCAGGGACCTGAACAGGCACTCCATAATCCGCCACCCAAGTGAGCTGGCCGTTCGCCGTGAGAGCCTCCCTCAAGTGCACGACGTCTGGTGCCGCAAGGTGGATAGCTGACGCCGCGGATGCCACCGAGCCCCACAGGGAGCCAGCCTCGCGCGCGGTCCGGAGCAACTCGGCCAGGAAAGCAACGGAGGTGTCCTCGCCAGATGAAGACGTGGCAAGAGCCTGCTGATGGAGGTCCGGTTGAGCCGCTTCTCCAAACTGCCGTGTCGCAGCCTGCGCTGCGCCATGCATGTGATCCCCTGCGCGCCCAACGGGATGGACTGACCCAAAAGTCACCGGCGGCATCGCGCCTGGGCGACCAGAAGGGCGGGGGTTGGAAGCAGCACAACGACTTGCAATCGGGAAGCAGAAGAACTGAGCGAAACCAACACAACGACGGAAAGGGAGAGAGGGAGAGATGAGCATAAAACAAGGGAAGTGCAAGGTCAGGTGGTAAGAAGGAAGCAGCGAAACAGCATATTGGCGGTCAATGGCGCCATCGACAACGGAACGCCATGACAGGCAAACCCGCAGCCTGAATGCAGGCACGCGCTGGAACCCGAAGTGGACGTGCCATTCGGCCGAGCGCCATGAACTCCAAGTTCCGAAACCGCAATGGCGGCACCTGCTGGGACACGCAACGCGCAAGCAAAGTCGCACATGCACTTGGTGGCCCACGCTGGCGCATGCGCTGGTCACGGAAATGCGCACAGCTGATAGCTTACCGCGACCACGGGGATGAGCGGCTAACTCGGGAAGGGCATTTGGGGACATGAAGACGAATGCAAAACTGAAGGAACTGAAAACATCCGCGACGAATTCCCCAAGAAACCCGCTCGCGAATGCAGAAAGATGCTATTCCAACCTGGGCCGAGAGACAACATGAAAGCGAAATGGCCGGAGCACCTGGGCATGCGCCGCCCTCCAACCAGGACCCCAAATTAGAAGCCATCACAGCATCCTCATGCTGTCGCGCCCACCAGAGTTCTTGCCGATGCTCCATATCTTCACGGTAACCCTTCACTGCGTCATCAATAAGCTGCTCCCAGCGCGCCGCGAGGCCATCATGCCCCAGCCTGCAAAGCTCGGACGCCTCCAGACGAGACCTCTTCACCAAAGCTCTCCAGGTGGCGCCTCGGATCGTCCTTGAAAGATACTCCGCCAACCCCGGAGAGCCACGGGCGTAATGGAAAGTAACTTAAGGACGTTGCGCACAATGGAACATCACAAACCCACGGACCGGGACCCCATCCGAAATAAAACCAAACAACTGAACCATGGCTCGGGCTGTGGCTCGTGCGGCCTGCAATGCGCATGAGAGTAATGAAATCAGAAACAGGAGTCCACCGTGGCGCAGCTCTTGGCGCGTGCCGGACAAAGGAAGCTCGAAAAAATAGTAGCGGCATTGTCGTGAAGACAACCACCCAGGCAGCACAGAGACAAGGGATTCCCTGGGGCCAAGAGAACATCTAAATCCAGGGCGGCGGACACGCGCAACGCACCTGAATCTCTGGCGCCAGCTGGGAGGAGATCCTTGCATTCAGCCACCATCCTGCCCCGTGGCTTGCGATCTGGAAGCCGCAGGTAGGGAAGGCGCTGCGTGAGCGGGAGCTTCTCCTCCCGGGCAGGCAAGCGCGCCACATCGCGAAAGGGCACCTGTGGCACCGGGCGGACCCCCATGAGTGATCGCCGTGCGAATCTCTTCTCACCTGTCCCGGACGTCTCCGTTGACAAAGATCCCTGGGACAGAATCCAAATTTCAGGATGGAACACCGTTTTCACACATTTTTGACGGGAAGACCTGGCCGCGCGGATTGGGGCACGCGTTCTCCATGGCCCCGCGCCGCAGTCTGGCCCGCCCTCGGACCAGGCGCCCCGGCGACCGCCATGGACGCGCAGCTGCAGCAGAGTATAAAAAAAAGAGGCAGAGGAAGAGGAGGAGGAAGAGAAGATAAAGCAGAAGAAGGAGGACGTGAAGAGGAAACAAAGAGTAGGGGCAAAACGATGAACATATCGGAGGGAGTGCGAGAGCAGCTCAGGCAAAAGAGCCCAGAGGGGGTCGCAGGAGGTTAAATACGTGGGAGGAGAAGTTTGCCTACCGATGACAACGGTGCGGTTGAGAAGTCTGAATTGGACAGCCTCTCGGTCATAGACTTTTGACCACCTGCGATTGCAATGGTTTGGATGCAATTTTCTATGTGCGACCACCCGCTTTCCCGTAGTTCTTGGCAGCCGTTCGTTCAACGGTTGACCTGACCCGTGGATACTACAATATTATGTTCTGTGGGGATTGGTACGTACGTGATCTTATGGCGCAGCCGAGCGTCCCACAGAACCGCCGACCACCTCGTGAGCGTGAGCATGGTATGACCCCCTCTTAGGAAAAGCCGGTTCGTCCTCCTCGTGCACATCCCTCCCCCTCCTGTTCCTCCACCACTTCCCTCCCCCATCCCCGGTTTATTCCCCGAACTGTCCACTTGGGACATTCTGTTCAAAGTGTGTTCGATCACCTTCCCATCGTAGCAAGTGTTGGCGCTGCATCTCACACGTAGACTCCTCTTAGGATCATGTCTCCCACCGCGCCCCACTTTCGCTAGGAGTTGGGCGCCAGGGACCATGTTAGATTCCACATGAGGAAAATCTTGGACGCGTCCTCCCGGGCACCACATGATTCTGGCCCAATTGGGATCCTCTTGGGGCTGTCAGAGGTCCTGGAAGTCTTTGGCGCCGTGCTCCGCCGTGTGAGCCCGTTTTTTTTCAACAGCTACATAGCCAACTAGCGATCTCAGAACACAAGAAACTACGAAACGCCAAATGAAAACCCCTCACCGGGTGCCCACCTGCCATGGTTTGCACCAGGCAGCGTCTTGGACAAGACCACAGGAAGAAGTGCAAGCATGCCGCCAGTGGCGTCACCGGCGACCGCTCGCTGCTGGAATCCATCCCCCGCCCGTCCCCCCGTCACTGCGACAACCCATGCCCCCACCACAGGCTGCCAGAAGCCCGCCGAAAGTCCACCGACACCGGCCTGCCGGGGGTGAAACGGCGCGTGGACCATTTCGCTGTCCCCCTCCCCGTTTCCCCCTCCCCGGGAGCCCAAAATCGCATTAAAAGCGGAAAGGCGGAATGGTCCGGGCTCCCCGCGCCCCCCCTGTGGCCCCGGGAGCCTCCAAAAGAGCCCCGCCAGGGCCCCAACATGCTCCATCAGAGCCCCGAGTGGCCGAAAGATCGCTCCAAGATGCTCCCAGACGCACAAGACCTCCACCAGACGGGCCAAGAGGCCTCCCAGACGCCCCAAGAGGCCTCCAAGTGGCCTCCCAAGAGCACCCCGAGAGACTAAAGTCATTGATTTTCCATTGTGTTTTTGTATATGTTTTTGCCTTCTCGCCTTTTCGGCTTCCTTACGCTCCAAGACGGCCCAAGAGGCCCGCAAGATCCCCCAAGACGGCCCAAGAGGCCCCCAAGACAGCCCCCAAGACGGCCCAAGAGAGCCCCACGACGACCCAAGAGGCCCCCAAGACAACCCAAGAGGGCCCCAAGACGGCCCCAAGAGCGGCCCAAGAGGGCGACGAAAAAATCCCAAATCTAGCTTTCCCCGACAGAGAGCCCCAGGAGGACCCAAGAGAGCCCCAAGAGGTCCCAGGAGGCCCCCAAGAGGTTCCAAGGAGGCTCGAAGAAGCACCCAACAGGCCCCCAAAGTACCCAAGAGGCACCAAAGCGCCCCTCAAGAGCCCCTCATCTGCATTAGACACCTTCCAAGAGCTCGAAGCTCGCATTCCTTGGGGGGGTCGGCGGCATGGAGTAAGGCACTTGAGTAACCACAGAACGCGATAATGGAAAGTTGCAACAGTGAAACTTAGACGCGAAGATTGGCCAGACCAGCGGAAGACTGTACGCTACGCAACGTCGAATGGTGAAAGGACGCGGGATATCGGATAACCACGTGAAACAGCATATGTACACATCACAGGGAGATTGCAGTACCCCCAAACAGGAATCTTTAAGGCCAAGGTGGATCCTGAGTCTGTCTGGTCGCCCCCCGCTTATCATCCTATTGCTCTGCATCGGCCTGCCCCGTCATCGTCGTCTATCCTCCCTCGCGCCTCCTCCGCCTGCCCTCGCACTCGAACTCCTTCTCCCCCTCTCGTTACGTTCCTCCTCATCCTCCGATGGTCTTCACCTTCCTGGTGCTCTGCCTCCTCGTCGTCCTCGTCCTCCCCGTTATCCTCTACATCTTCCTATGCATGATCATCCAAGATAATATGAGCCGCACCCACCTAGTTATCTCCCTCTTCCGCCTCATCGGCATCGTCGTCGGCGTCCTGTGCGTCCTCCACAGCCTGTACCTCTTCACCTTTTTCACCCAATACTCCTTTTCACCAGCGTCCTCCTCCTCCTCCTCCTGCTCGTCCTCTCGTTTTTCGTCCACCTAGTCGTCCTCTCCCTGCTCTTTTTCCTCCTTCGACTCCTCCCTGTTGTACCAGACAACGACGACCGACGACGACGAGGACGACGACGACGGCTGCCCACGAAGCCTGGGCAGACATCCACGGACCTCCCACACCCAAGACCTCTTGGGACCTCTGCCCCCGGACGGCCTCTTGTGACCTCTAGCATGTCTGGGCCGATTGGCGAGGACATCTCGATCTCAAGCGAAACGGCCCGGACCACCTCTCGCGCGGCAGCTCGGAGCCCGGAGTTGCGAGAATGTCTGAGGCGGAACGGTCCGGACCACCTCTCGAACAGCCGTTCGGAGCCCAGCGTTTCGAGAATGTCTCATGGGAAACGCCGAATCCCAGACAACTCATTTACGTGGTTGGTGAGGATGTCTCAAGCGAAACCGCCCAGACCTCCAGATTGATGTGAGGATATATCTGCTTCGTATCCCCTCGGCCGGAACCAGCCACCATCACAACGGCAACCCACTTGAGCAGACTGTCGCGGGAAGAAGAAATGCGCAGAGAGGCCCGAAGAAGACACTGTGCTAGCTGGGGGCCAGACGTGGGTGGACCACCTCAAGTCAGTGGGAAGGGAACTGGGAGCCCCGAGATGCGAGAATGCCTCAGGCGAAACGGGCCGGACCACTTTTCTCGCGGCACCTCGGAACCCAGAGGTGCGAGAGTGGCTCAGGCTAAGCGTCCTGGACCATCTCTCGAACGGCCGCTGAAACCCAAGGTTTCGAGGATGACTGTGAGGAAACGCGTAATCCCGGACAGCTCTAAAACGAGATTTGCAAGGATGTGTCAGGCGAAACGGCCTGGACCAACAGATTTGGGTGAGGATGTCTGCTGTGCTTGAGATTGCCTCGGGCGGAACTAGCTACCATCACAACTGCACCCCAATCTAGCGAACTGTTTGGGGAAAGAAGACGGTGAAAGAAATGCACATGAGCGAACAGTAGCCGAAGTGCAACACACTATACGTGCGGCTCTGAAATCGTAGAAGACACGCTGGGTGGAGTCAAGCAAGCCGCCTTTCAAATCCGCCACCTCGTGGTGCCAGCGTGTTGACACATCTCGTGGTATATGAAGTAAACCATCACGCTTTCTTCGCGCGCGCTGTAGGCACATCCCGCCACCAGGCGCCCAGTCGTCTCCGTGTGTGGGAACCGTCCTCGGCGCCCAGAACACCACGTCGGCGCGCTCAACGCACATCCTCGGTCGAGCTCGGTATGGGGCCACGACAAGTGTGAGGGGTGTTCCGACCTGAATACCGGGGACGCATGAGGGCGGCGCCAGTGGGGCCTTCGGTGGAGATATCCGTGAGGCCATGGAACGTGCATGCGGTGTCCCGAACTGGAGAACGGGAACGCACGCGGGCATTGCCAGTGGGGGATTCTGTAGAGCTCCCCAGGGTCCAGAGGAACGATGGTAGTGAGTGGTGGCATGGTCGGCGGGAACGCGTGCGGGCCACGCCAGTGGGCCCTTGTTCGGTGGAGGTCCCCATGAGGCCACGCGACGTGTGATAAGTGTCCCGAAGAGGATTGCGAAGACGCATGCGGGCGGGGGAAGTGGAGCCTTCGCATTGCATGGGCCGGGGGAGCGTGCGTGGGCAGTTCCGCCATGGGCGACGGGGGCGCATGCGGCCGGCGCCGCCAAGCCCTTCGGTGCACATCACCGTGATGCCGGGAAAAGTTGTGAGGGAAAATAATGAAAGTTGTGGAGGGTACGCATGGCGGCGCAAGAGGAGTCTCTTCGGTGGAGCACCCTCGACGGCCACGACGCGCGGGCTGTATACCATGTCGTGTACAAGTTCTGAAGACGCAAAGCTGCCCGTCGCATCCGGTCCAGGCGGTGCAGCCGCTTGGATGATGCATGTGCTACTTGCGCGAATCCGCATCCATGAGTACCGAACGGGACACGCGTGCGCGCGTGGAGCCAGTCCGGCGAAGACCGATCGCGCCGAGTGTGTAGATCAGTCGCGGCGCGCGGCATGACTAATGCACGCGCGCGGCATCTGCGAGTTGCGGCGCTCCGCGCCCCCCAGCTGCGCAGCGCCCGCACATGCGCGGGGCCAACGGCGAGCAGCCTCGCGCGAGGAGCGCTCCTTGAAACGTTTGGAGACGCCTTCAGCAGACTCCCGCGACCGCAATGTCGCGCAGGCGCCCCCCGCCGAGTGTCCCAGCGGCACTGCGGCAGTCGCAGGCGAGTGGCCCGGCGGCCCCTCTGTCGCACGGTCGAGGGGCCCTTGCGAGAGAGTCACCATGGACTCCCTGACTTCGTGGCGCGCGCGTAACGAGACGGGAGTCTGCCGCCTGGGGTCCGCGCAGACATTGAGGACGCGCGCTTAGAAGACGCCGGCAAGGACGGCGTCCGCGCGGCAGGAGTCCCCGTGGGCGTCCTCGGGAGCGCTGGGTATGGTACGTGCGTCCGCGCGCTGCCATGGAAGTAGCAGCATCCGCGCGCGCGGAGCCCAGTGGGGGCCCGCCCATGTCACGCGCGCGGGAATCGCCGGTGCAGGGAAAGCCCTTCGCGGGCGCCAGAATTGTGGAAAACGACTGGTCCGCGAAGCCCATCTGCGCGGAGCAGCCACCGCGCGCGCGCTGGGAACTCCGCGGAGGGCAAGTGGAAAGCGAAAAGCAACGCGGTGGCGCGCCCGCGCCTGCTCAAAGAGCCCCTGCACAGACGCAGGGTCGCGCGCGGTCGCGCGAAGACAGCCGTCGGAAGCACGCGTGTCAGATCAGGCGAGCCCAGCAGCAGGCCATGCCCGCGCAACTCTGCAACGAGGCCAGAGATGCAAACCCCCGCGACGAGGCCCGTGGAGTTCCAATGGCAGACAAGCCTTTGCGAGCACACCCACAGACACACACGCGCGCACACACGGACACAAACTTAGGGGAGTAACTCGCGAGGCGCACGGGGGAAGTCCGATGCGGGAACAAGCGCGGCGCCAAGTTTCCCCGGAGACTGGAGGGCGGTGTCTGGCAGGCCGAGCATTGCGCCGTCGCCTGTCCGCATCGGTCCACGATGGCCGCCCGAACGCTGGCGCGCGCAACTTTTGCCTGGGCGCCCGCGGAAGAAGACGCCCACCCGGACATGCGCAGCGCGCGGGGGCCGCGGCATCCGGCTTTTGTCTGCGAGCGCTGCGTTTTGCGTCTGGCGCTGAGTGGGCGAGTCTTTCCGAGGCACTCACTCCTGCTGGTGCTCCGTGCCGCTTGCACCTGGGGTAACGACGCCAGTCTCTGCGCGCCGCTGCAGTGGCCCCCTTTTCCATGCACGTGGAGCGCCGCACGGAGGGTGAAAGTGGACTTGCGGAAGTCGCTCGGCGACTACTTCCGCTCATGCGTTGGCCAGGCAAGGCCCATGGCGAAGCGCTTCCAGGTGCGCCAGCGCACCATGTTCAGCAGCGCGTTGCAGTACTCCCCGTAAGAATTCGCCACCGCCTCGGATATCACGACACACGTCTCGCGTGCCGCGCGCGACGCAGGACGTGCAGCACGCCGCGCTCCTGGCGGGGGAGTGCCCTGACGACGCAGTGGAGCGGTAGCGAAGAGGTTCAGGAGCAGCCCACCCACGTGCTCAATTTTGATGCAGCGGAGAGCTTGCGCCATCATCGCGCAGGCGGCCTTTGCTTCGGTGCCCAGGCGGAGCTCGACAGGATGAGGGCAGGGGCCTCTTCGAGCTGCGCCAGAGCACGCTCGTGGCCCCTCATGCGCCACAGAGCCCCCCAGCGCGCGGGACCGACGGCGACGGCGACCAGCCTCGCGCGAGGAGCGCATCCTGAAACGTTCGCCGCCACCTTCTCCGGGCTCCCGCGACCGCGCTGGCGCGCAGACGGACCGGGCCGTGTTCCCCGGCGGCGCGCCAGCGGGCAGGCGGCCCCTGCGCGGCGAGCGCGCAGGGCTGGAGCCAGAGAGTGTCTCTTGAATCCCCGACGCGGGCCCGCGCGCGGAACGCGAGAGTCCGCCGCCTGGGAAAGCGGGCGCTGCCACTCCGCACTCACATGGGAGACGCACCGCCAGGAAAACGCAGGCAAGAAAGAACGGACTCCGCGCGGCAGGTGCCCCGTGGACCTCCGCGGAAGCGCGAGAGATGCTGCGGGCGCGAGGTCGCTGAAACGGAAAAGACTGCATTCGCAAAACTGGCGCATGCCCAGCGGTGGCCCGTCGATGCTCCGCGCGCGGGAAATGGCGGCGCAGGGAATGGCATGCGCGGGGTGAGACATGGAGACGAAGAAGCGATCCGTGCGTCCCATCTGGGCGGCATGGCCATCGCGCGCGCGCGCGCCCGCGCGCTGGGGACTCCATGGCGAGCAGGAAAGAGGCGGAAAGCCACCGGGTGGCGCGGCCGCGCCTGAGGGAGCCCCGGCGCGCGCTCAAGAGCGCGCGCGGTCGGGGGAAGAGTCGAAGCGGATACACTCGCGGCAGACCAGGAGAGCCGATTAGCAGGCCATGGCCGCACGAATCTGCAGTCATGGCATCCTTGCAAAGGCCCCCCATGAGGACCATGACATGCCCATGGAGCACGAAACGCTTAGAACACATTGACGGGGTCACCCTTACGCCTCATAGGAAAATGCCGAGTGGGGGACAATGTGCGGCGGCGGGTTGTGCCGGAGGCTGGAGGATGCTGTCTGGCAGGCCAAGCAAAGCGCCGTCGCCTGGCCCCATCGCTCCACGATGGCCGCCCGGACGCTGGGGCGCGCAACTTTTGCCTGGGCGCCCGCGGAGCAAGACGCCCACCCCGACATGCACAGGGTGTGGGGCCCGCGACAACCGGCCTTGGTCTGCGTGCGCTTGGATTTGCGTCTGGCGCTGGCTCGGCGCGTCTTTCGGAGCCACTCCTTCCTGCTTGCGCTCCCAGCAGCTTGCGCCTGCGGCAACGACGCCCTTCTCCTGGCGATGCTGGCGTGGCCCCTTTTCCGCACGCGCGGAGCGCCGGACCGGTAGGCCACGGTGGACTCGCGGATGTCGCTCTGCGTGAGCTTCTGCTCCTGCGTAAGCACGACAGGGTCGAGGGCAAAGCACATCTTGGGGAACCGACGCACCATGTTCAGCAGCGCGTTGTCCGCAGGGAAGCCTTTGCGAAGGTATTCGCCGTAAATCGCCGCCCCCGCCTGCGAGATCACGAACGCATGGCTCTGGTAAGCCTGCCGGGCGTAGCACAAACCAGCCGGCCCTCCGCGCACCTTGCGCAAGGGCCCAGACCACCGAGTGGTAGAGCAGCCAAGGTACAGGATCAGCCAGTCATTGTGGTCCTTTTGGATGCAACGGAGAGCCTGCGCAATCATCGCGCAGGCCTCCTTGGCATCAATTGCCAGGCGGATGTCGTCTTCCAAGACGATGAGGGCAGGAGCGTCTTCGAGCTGCGCCAAAGCACGCTCGTGGCTCATCAGACAGCCCAATGTCCCCCAATGCGTGCCCCAATTCGACTTGGCATTTCGCACATACCGAATACGGCGCGTCTTGTGTGCGGCGTCGAACCAAGAGCAAAGCACCCGGCCGCCCGGCCCGCCCTGGCAACGCTTAGCATACCCACTCCGTGCCTTGAGGGAATCCCCATCGGTTCCCGCCAACCACGTCGGCTCGATGCCCAGACCGGCTGCCACCTGGAAGGCAACGTCGCGCTTGTCTTCTCGACGCCGTAGGCTAATCAAGCAAGAGGGCAGCGCTCGGAAGGTCGCGGATGCCATGGGACCGGATGGCTGGCAGAAGGCAGTGCGATCGAAAGGAAACGCTTGACCCAAGATGCCTGTGAAAGAAAACGTGGTTGGGTTGGGAATGGCGCGACTACATAAAGATGTAGGCGGAGGGCATACACCGGACTCACTGCTATAGCGCTCACTTCTATAGTGCTCACTTTGAAATTGTGGTCCGGAAGGGGCCGCACATGCAGGCACATGCCGCACAGTCGCATGCACATGCCCATGCAAGTATACAAAAGCCTCAACAGCATTGCCGCACATGCGCGCACATGCCACACCGTCCGACGCACAGTCGAATGCACGGTCAAGCAAAACTCTGAAAGCATAGACGCACATGCCCGCACATGCCGCAGAGATGTCGCAGGCGATAGTGGCCTGACCACCTGAGCTCGGGGCATTTCGCAACCCAGAGTTCCGAGGATGTCTCAGGCAAGCGTGGCCGGATCACCATGGGGCAGGGCATCTTGGAAACCAGAGTGGCGAGGATGTCGCTGGTCAAGGTGACCAGACGACCATGGGGCAGGACACCTCCGAGGTCTGAGTTGTGAGGATGTCTCAAGCGAAAGTGGCCTGACCACCATGGGGCAAGAGATCTCTGAGGTCAGAGTTGCGAGGATGTCTCTGGGGAGAGTGGTCTGACCACCTCAGCCCAGGGCATCTCGGAGCCCAGAGTTGCGAGGATGTCTCAGGCAGGACTGGCCTGACCACTTGCTCAGGGCATCTCAGAACCCAGAGTTGCGAGGGTTCGGGCGAAAAAGGCCGAGACACTATGGAGCAGGGCATCATTGAGGTCAGAGTTGCGAGGATGTCTCAGGCAAAAGTGGCCTGAACAGCTCAACTCAGGGCATCTCGGGCGAGGATATCCAAAGGTAAAATGGTCTAACCACCTCAGCTCAGGGCGTCTCGGAACCCCGAGTTCCGAGGATGTCTCAGGCGAAAGGGGCCGAGACACTATCGAGCAGGGCATCATTGAGATCAGGGTTGCGAGGATGTCTCAGGCGACAGTGGCTGACCACCTCAGCTCGGGGCATATCGGAATCGAGACTTGCGAGAATGTCTCAGGCGACCGTGGCCTGACCAGCATGGGGCAGGAGATCTCTGAGGTCAGAGTTGCGAGGATGTCTCAAGATTGCCGACGACGTCTCACGCGGAACTGGCCGGACGCGAACGCGCCGGCGTCTGGAGACGAACGCCGGCCCCGGCATTCGTGCACGTCCCGCACATGCACTGCACAGGTACGCGCAGTATTCGCACAGGCCGAGCTCGCCGGTGGCCGAGGCAGCCAAAAATAACGCCGAGGCCGTCCAAGAAGCCGCCCAGACGGCCCCAGATGCCACGATTTTTCTACTACCGGCCGGGGCCGGTGCTGTAGTAGAAAAATGGTTGGCTATTTGACGTAGGAGATAATCGAAAAGGCCCGGCAGAAGGGCCCGAACAAAGCCCCGAGGCAGCCAAAAATAACGCCAAGGCCGTCCAAGAAACCGTCCAGACGGCCCCAGATGCCACGATTTTTCTACTACCGGCCGGGGCCGTTGCTGTAGTAGAAAAGTGGTTGGCTATGTGACGTCGAAGATAGCCGAAAAGGCCCGGCAGAAGGGCCCGAACAAAGCCCCGAGGCAGCGAAAAATAGCGCCAAGGCCGTCCAAGAAGCCGTCCAGACGGGCCTAGATGCCACGATTTTTCTACTACCGGCCGGGGCCTGTGCTGTAGTAGAAAAGTGGTTGGCTATTTGACGTAGAAAATAACCGAAAAGGCCCGGCAAAATGGCCCGAACAAAGCCCCGAGGCGGCCAAAAATAACGCGGAGGCCGTCCAAGAAGCCGCCAAGACGGGCCGTCAAGCCACTTTCGCCTGAGACATCCTCGCAACTCTCACCTCCTCCTCCTCCTCCTCTTCCTCCTCCTCCTCCTCCTCCTCCTCCTCCTCCTCCTCCTTCTCCTCTGGCCGAGCCGAAGTGGCAGGCGGGCCAGCCGAGCCGGGGGCGCCCGCCTTCTCCGCCCCCCCCTCCTCCCCCTCCCCTCCACCTCGCCCCCCCCCATCCCTGCTTCTCCGGCCGAGCTGAGAAGGCGCGCGGGAGAGTATTTTATTAGGCGGGCGCGCCACCGCCAGCTCACGAACCGGGCGAAGAACCGCCCCCGCCAGCAGCGGGCGAGTCTAAACGCACAACAAACTCTTTCAGGAAGCCCTGGCACGCCCCAGGTTAGCTCTGCGAAGGCCAGGAGGCATTGGAGGCACAGGGGTCCCAGACAGCTCCTGGGGCATGAGCGTGCATGTGCATTGGGATGTGCACGCATGTGCGCCCGCACGCTTCACCGCATGTGCGTGCATGTGCGGGCCCGCGCGGCCTCCCGAAGAGAGGTTGCGCAGGCATGTGCGTGCATGTGCCCATGACAGATCTGCGATTCTCGAACACCTCCCGCATGTGCAGGCATGTGCGCGCATGTGCGTCGGACTGTGCGTGCATGTGCGTATGGTGGATACATCAAAACACAGCGCACATGCCCCCGCACATGCCCGGGCACGACGTGCACAGTAGGAAGTCCATCCAAAAAGGACCGCACAGGCCTGGCACAAAACTGGCACATGCCGCGCACATGCGCGCACATGACACCGCAAAAACGGCCGCACGTACACCCGCCCAGGGGTATAGATGTGAGTGCGGTGTAATGGAAAACCCACAAAGGACTCAAATCGAATGCTATGGATCGCAATGGAATGCAATGCATCGCAAATCGAAGTGAAGCAGGCAGAAGAATGCAAGGCAGTGGAATGGGAACTTGGAAGGAGCTGCGCTGCATTGCACAACAATGGAACGCATGACAACGCAATCATGACAACGCATGCCACACCTGAAAGACGCAGAGTGCAAGGCCACAATGGCCGGAGAAAGATCCCCTGGAACCCATTCCCGGGATTACAGTTGCCGCCGAGTCTCCTGCACAGGAGACGGGAGGGGAGGAGCAAGGAGGAAGCAGGAGGGAAGGAAGGAGGAGCAGGGAGGAGGGAGGAAGAGGACGTCGTCGTCGTCGACGTCGTCGTCGTGATGGTCTCTGTGGCCGCAGTCGTCGCCGTCGGAATCGTAGTCCGCCGTCGCTGCCATCATCACCGTCGACATTGCCATGGCCATTCTGAGCCTGAGAACCACCGCGCGAGAATGCACGTCAGTATCCAAGTGCATGCCTGTACGGCGTGGGCGTCTGAGCGTGCCCCTGTGGCCCATGTGAAAGAAGTGATGAAGTGCTGTAGGGCCGCCCGCCCTGGGCCCAAGGACACCTTCAAAACCGCCCACACGCACGAACAGGGCGGCCACAGAGCCCGTAAGACGGCCACGGCTCCCGTTCTTGATGTTATCCCGCTCCTCCTCGTCCTCCTCCACCCTCTCCCCTTAAAAAGAAGTCCTCCCTGGCGCGCCACGGACGTGTGTGTAGGGGGGGGAGGCAGGCGTTTCGCCAGAGACTCCCATGCCATGTGCGATCGCCATGTATGATCCTGAACTGTACTATTGTGCAACATTTACACGATGGAGGGCAGTTTGTGTCCACAATGCGGCTCTCGCCTGAGCGCCGCGTGCAATCGTCTGGAAGTCTGTTACACGGGTGGAGGGAGGTTCCTTTCCAAAATAAAACTCTCGCCTGATGGCCGCGGACAATCGTCGTGAACGTCTGTCGCAGTGACAGGGATGGAAGGAGGTTACTTTTCAACATGGGGCTCTCGCGTGCTCGCCGCGGACATAGAGGCACCAGGAGAGCGCTAGGGAGGAGACGGAGCCGCCGGCTGAGCGCAGGTAACGCGCCGGCCGAGAGCCGAGACAGGGCCAGACCGCCGAGGAAACGCCAACCGGGAAAGCGCCGGAGGCGGGAAGGCGCCGGCCGGAAGACCCGAAGCGGAAGTCAGGAGGACCGGCGGGATCGCAGCTGGCAGGAGGTGGGTCCGAGATCAGCCAGTAGCGGGAGAACCCCAGCCAGAAGCTGGAAGGAGCGCCGGAGGCAGGCCGGGTCCGAGATCAGCCGGGTCCGAGATCAGCCGGGTCCGAGTTCAGCCGGGTCCGTCATCAGCCGGGTCCGAGATCAGCCGGGTCCGAGATTTGCAGGGGCGGAGACGCCGAGGAGACGCTGGCCGGGGGAGCGCCGGGCCGTGGAGCCGGGCGGAGAGCACCCCGGCCAGAGGCCGGGAGAAACGGCGAGCGGGAGACCCCAAGCAAGAAGCCGGGAGGAGCGCCCGAGGCAGGCCGGGTCCGACATCAGCCGGGTCCGAGATCAGCCGGGTCCGAGTTCAGCGGGGTCCGAGATCAGCCGGGTCCGAGATCAGCCGGGTCCGAGATCAGCCATGGGAGACGCCGGGGAGACGCCGGCCAGGGGAGCGCCGAGCTGGAGCCGGGCCGGGAGCACCCAGGCCAGAGGCCGGGAAAAGCGCCGGGCGGGAGAACCCCAGCCGGAAGCCGGGAAGAGCGCCGGAGGCAGGCCGGGTCCGAGATCAGCCGGGTCCGAGATCAGCTGGGTCCGAGTTCAGCCGGGTCCGAGATCAGCCGGGTCCGAGATCAGCCGGGTCCGAGATCAGCCGGGTCCGAGTTCAGCGGGGTCCGAGATCAGCCAGGTCCGAGATCAGCCGGGCCCGAGATCAGCCGGGTGGGAGACGCCGGGGAAACGCCCGCCATGCAGGGAAGCGCCGAGCTGGAGCCGGGCCGGGAGCACCCAGGGCAGAGGCCGGGAAAAGCGCCGGGCGGGAGAACCCCAGCCGGGAGCCGGGAAGAGCGCCGGAGGCAGGCCGGGTCCGAGATCAGCCGGGTCCGAGATCAGCCGGGTCCGAGTTCAGCCGGGTCCGAGATCAGCCGGGTCCGAGATCAGCCGGGTCCGAGATCAGCCGGGTCCGAGTTCAGCCGGGTCCGAGTTCAGCGGGTCCGAGATCAGCCGGGTCCGAGATCAGCCGGGTCCGAGTTCAGCTGGGTCCGAGTTCAGCCGGGTCCGAGTTCAGCTTCTTCCCAAGATGGGCCCCTGGACTGGTCGCGCAACACCTCGCCGGGAAGGGCGATCGGCTAGAGAAGCTGCGGGTGGCACGCGTCAGCGGAACCACCCGCGGGGACAGAGGCCCGAGGGTCCATAGCACAGACGAACTTGCTCACTGGCTGACCAGACTTGACATCGAGGACGCCCCCGACCATGCGTTACGTCTGGAGCGCGTTAGCTTGGGGGCATTGGACATTCATGCGCCCACGCGGGATTGGACCTCGACCAACCGTCCCAAGCCGTACCACTGCACCATACAAAATGTGCTTTCAGCAGCTCACGGGGCGAATCGCCACGTTGGCTGATAACGCCGAGGAAAATATCTTGGCCATGAGCGACCCTGGCCCCCAACGGATACGCGATGAGGAGAAGAAGCAGGACCCCTTGATCAGCGTGGTCATGAACGCTTCTCTCGGGATGCAATTGTTCCCTGCCCACCCTGGCACTGACTTACGCGGACAGCCACTGTCTCGACCTGAAGGTCTACGAACAGCGACGAGAGAGATCAGAAGCAGCTCAGGAATCGAGCCTGCTGCCGCCACAGACGTACTCAGGGACCCTGACGGCGATGTCCTGGACTACGACCCGAGCAAGGTGAGCGAGAAGTCTGAAGCGGACGTGGCAGACGAGCCTGAAGGAAGCCCAGCTACAGGCGATGGTCACATCGCCGGGACGGCTGACGACGAAGCATCTTGCGTCACAGACGATAGACCCCCGCTGCCGAGGATGCGAGATCCGCCGCGCCGGGCCCCTGCAGACGGGCACGCGCGAGGCAGGGGACAGAGCGGCAGACGAGAACAGCGAGATGCTCCCGTTCAGCACGCCGCTGATGACAGGACTGGTTCCTCGCGCGGACAGGGACCAGTGGAGTTACGACAGGTTCTCAGACCGCTGGGATACGCAGTCTGGCGACGACGCCGGGCGTCGCCAGAACGTGCGCGCGGGGAACGACGGAATAGTCAATCATGGCAAATGGGCACCTTTCCCCACGAATCCACTGACCATCCACGAGCCCAAGAAGAACGACGGGTCCAAGATGTACAAGGCACCACTGCGTACGATCGGCTCACAATACTCCCGCGAGTCCGACGCCGCCTTCGTCCTCAGGACGCAGACGGAGCTGGGCAGCATGTTCAGTGACCTGCGGGTTGCACGCTGTGCCAAAACCTGCCCCACCAACGCCCGGCCGACTTTCAACTTAGCACTGCGGCCGCCAGGCGCGCGTCGGAATTTTCTCCACGCGCGGGGGGCCGCAGATGACGACGCGTGCCGCGCCGACCAGATAGCGCGCGCCAAGGCCAAGTTTCGCAGCCCAACTGACAGAGTCACGGCTGTCAGTGACGCCGCCAGCTCAGGCGCTGCCAGCAGCAGCGGGGCCGCCGCTTCCAGGTTCACGCGGCAGGAGAGCACCCGAGCAAGGGGAAATGCAAGACGAAGGGCGGACCCGATTCATTGGGCAAGGCTGGGAAGAGGAACCGAGCAACCGAGAGCCCATGGAGTTCATGGAACGAGAGACGGTCTCGCCAGCAATGCTGAGTGTGTGTGGGGCACCACCCAGTTTCGGCGAGATACAGCTCTGACATCGCACCTGGTATGCGATGGACATAGCTACGCCGCGCGCCTACATTGCGAACTCTCTTTCCTACGCATGCTGCGTTCAGCGGCTTCCCCCTGCTCTCCTTCTCTTTCTGCTTCCTACGCAGTCACCGCTCCGCGCGGCTTCAGTCTGACAGACCGCCGTGATTGCCCCTGCCGGGCGCCCCGTTGAGGAGCGCCCGGGATGTTTCACTCTCGGGGGTCGGCGGGCCCTTGCAGAACCTAGTGTGCGGCCAAACAAAAAGCATGCATGGCCCACGCCCGCTGGCGCATATGGGATGATGTGCTAGCCCAACGTAAGGCCTCATCATCGCGATTGCACGCTGCCCCCTGGCTTTACGAGCCCAGCTTTATACATGACTTCGCGTGGAGGACAACGGCAAGATGGTGACAGTGGCGGGCGTGCTGAGGCATGCTTCGATGCAGAGCGCCTGGCGTGCGCGTCTGTTTACACAGGGTTATGGTGAGCTCTTCTCCTTCTTCTCTTTTTGCGTCGGCGGATAGCTGGCTCTTCCTCTCATGTTTCAGAGGGACTTTCCCTCGCGGCTGGGGTTGCCACCAACACCGCTGTCGGATGGTGCTCCGCCAGCCTTGCTCTAAAGTGTTACACCGGGCGTGGGTGGTGAGGTGCCCGCCGGCTGTCTTAGGTCGGCGCCCCGCCTGCTGATGGCCGAAAGGGTTCAGTGGGGTTCCGTTTCTCGTGTCTCTTTTCTTCTCCCCTCCTTTCCTTCCGCGCGTACGGCGTGCAGTTCCTTTCCTCCCCTCCTGCGCCCTAGTGCCGCACCGGCTAGCTGCCGCAACGGGATGCCAACCGTGCCCGGCGTGCACTTCCCCTCCTCTCCCTCGTCTCACCGGGTTTATCCCACGCGGCTGGGGTTGCCGCCTATTCCGCTGTCTGATGGTGGTGTGACAGCCTGAGTTCCATGCAAGGTTCACACTGGGCACGGGCGGTCAGGTGGCCCCTGACCTGCTCCTGGCTGGTGTCAGCCCCCACTGGTGACCTGGGGGGGGTCCGTGAGGTCTCGCTACGAAGTCATTGCAAGGATCACACTGGGGATGGGCGGTCTGGTGGCCCCTGGCCTGCTCCTATCTGGTGTCGGCCTTCACTAGTGACCGTTTGGGTTTACTGGGGTCTCGCTACGCTGCCGTCCTCTTCGGTGCGAGGACTTGGGGATGTGTGGCTCTGTGCGCCCGTCGGCTGCTTTCTCCTACATGGATTTCGCTTTCGGCATGTGCCATTGCTGTACAAACAAGAGGTACTGCCATTTGCAGTCCTGTCTATGACGAGGTTGCCCCTCTTCACTCTTGCGCTGACACGGTCTTGTTGTGTCGCCTACGGCACGGACGTCGTCCGGGTGTGCCAGTCGGTCCTGCTCGCATCGGGCTTTGTGCCGACTCGCGCCGAGTGATCGACCTCTGCGTGTTCATGGTCGCGCCGCCGCGCCATTTTGGCTGCGCCTACTTGATGGTCGCCACCAGGGTCTCCACGCCACCGAGTTGGGAGCGTTATTTCTGGCTTTTCTTCCTCTGAATGGCTGCCCGCGCGCTCATTTTGCTTGCCTTTATTTTTGCTGCCTAGTCGCGGCCCGGCTCGTGTTTGGACGGTTTTCGACCTGCTTCGCGAGCCCGCAGACCAACAAGTATCCCCACCAGCCCACTCACACATCTTGTCCATGAGATTCGACGGGGAAAGGGACGAAGAGACACATGTAGAGAAACAGAGCGGGCAACCAGGGTTAACAGAGACATTTCTGGAGCAGCGGGGTTGCCTTGCTGAGCTTCTTCTGGCCATCCTTGAGGCCCGCGCAGGGGGCGAGGGACGGAGGAGGAGGAGGAGGAGGAGGAGGAGGAGGAGGGGGAGGAGGAGGAGGAGGAGGAGGAGGAGGAGGAGGATGACGACGACGACGAGCACGACGACGACCACGACGACGAGGAAGAGGAGGACAAGCAACAGGAAAACGATGAGGGCAAGGACGAGGACGAGGAGGACGAGGAGGACGAGGAGGACAATGAAACCGAGGACGAGGACAGAGCCCTCAACATCGCCCCTTGGAGCTCTCTGAGGATTCTTTTGGGGGATCTTGGGTTCCTCTGGGGTTTCTGTTTGGGGATCTCAGGGCCCGCTTGGAACCCTTTTGAAGTCTCTTGGGGCCCTTGATGGCCTCCTGGAGCCATCTTGGAGGCTATCGATCGAAAGGGCGAGGGTTCTCGAGTTCTGCCCCCCTCCCTGGGGCCATCAACGTCGCCTCTTGTGGCGCTTTTGGGACTCTCTTGGGGCGCTCGTGGGCAGTCTTGAGGCCGTCTGTGGGGGCCTCTTGGGCCCCTCTTGGGCCTCTCTTGGGCCATCTTGCGGCCATCTTGAGACCACAAAAGCGCGTCGGAAGCGAAACGGCGAGAAGGCAACCATCATTGATGTTCCGTAGGTTTTTGAAGGGGTGTGGCCTTTTGGGGGGTCCTGAGGGGTCCCCGAGAGCACTTGTAATAGTCTTGTGGCCCTCGTCGAACCTCTTGGATGTATCTCTGAAGCTATCTTGAACCATCCTGGCTATCTTGACCCATCCGGAGACCATCTTGGAGGCCATCTTGGAGCATCGGAGGCCCTCTTGGAGCCATCTTGGGCCATCTTGAGCGCTCTGACCGATCGCAACCCGGCAAACAACCCAGGGTGGGGGGGAGAGGTGCACCTCCCAGAAAGAAAGAGGGTTTGGAAGAGGAGAGGAAGAATTCGTTAGACCACTTTAGTCCAAAGGGCCTGTTGGGATTTGACTTCGACACAAAGCCAGCACTGCCTGCACGCATGCCGCATGCCCCCGAGTCCGACTACATGTTCAAAGTCCTTCTGATTGGCGATTCTGGCGTTGGCAAGTCTAACCTTCTCCTCCGGTATGCGGACGACTTCTACAAGCCTGATTTCGAGTCGACGATCGGTGTGGACTTCAAAGTGTGCACGCGTACAATCGATGGACAAATTGCCAAGATGTACCTCTGGGATACCGCTGGCCAGGAGCGCTTCCGCACGATCACCAACAGCTACTACCGTGGGTCTCATGGCATCATCGTCGTGTACGACGTGACCGACCGCGAGTCATTCAGCCGTGTGCGGATGTGGATGCAGGAGATCGCCAAGTATGCATCGCCCTCCACTCAGAAGATGCTGGTCGGCAACAAGGTGGACCTTGTCTCCAAGCGAGTAGTGACCACCGACGAAGCCCAGATGATGGCAGAAGAGCTACAGGTGCACTTCGTCGAGACAAGCGCGAAGAACTCGCACAACGTCGAGGGCGCGTTCGAGATGCTCCTCCGCGACATGGTGGCGAGCGCGGCGCAGGCAGAGCCCACGCAGAACAGGCCTGGCCTTCCGCTGCGGCGCGAGGCCGTTTCGGGGCAGGGCTGTTGCAACTGAGTTTTTTTTATCGTTCCACCCAGCAGGGCCCTCCCTGAGCAGGTTGCTCTCGTCTTCGGTCTTTACATCAGGCCCTCGCTTTTGACTCCGGCTTCTTGCATTTGCCGTGAGGCCCTCGTGTTTCCCTTCTCTCGGGGTTACCGCCTCCGGTCGCGCAGAGTCGTCGCGTCCCGGTAGGGATGACGCTGCCTGCCGCACGATGTTTTTTTTGTGGTCCACACGAACGGCTCTGCCTACACGTCCTCCGCACCTGCCGCGGCCCCAGTGCAGATAGGGGCCCGCAGACGACAGAAGCATGTACAGAACGCTTCTCGGGCAAGACTTACGTCGGGCCTGTCTCTCTAGAGGGAGAATATTCAAAAATAGTAAAAAAATAGTCGGTGGACTATTTTTGACATTTTTGGTCATTTTTGGTGTACTTTTGGGGGTATTCTTAATTTTTCGTCCAGAATCGGCCTGTAGGGGGACACGCCCGACTTAAGGCAAGATGTGCGAGGCAGAAAAAAGGTGTCGGGTCCATGCCGGAACTTGTCTCGTGGAGCATCCGCGACGTCCTCGCAACCGAGGCATGGACCCCCGTCCCCCGCTCCAGCGCGCATCGGGTGAGCGCGTTATTTTCTTTTGGATTCGCCGCCGTGCAGGAGAAGACAACCACACAGTACTGATTTGTCATGCGGGCGCGGGAAAGACGGTAACGCAATTCTTTTGGCAGCCCCAGTCTTATCGGAGGTTGGGGGGTGAGATCGAAGTGGAACGGAGAGCCCCCCACTGGTAAATCGGTTTCGGTTTCGTGTTCGTGCGTGCCGTGCGTGCGGGCGAGGCGAAACTGCGTGGGCGGGCGAGAGGAAAGTCTCCTGTGGCTGAGGCGCGGCCGTACCAAATGATTCTCCCTCCGGCAAGCGGTGGCGCGCGGTGTCCCACCGGTGTCCCGCCGTTGTCCCGCTTGTGGCTGGGCCCTGGCCGGACCAAATGATTCTCCCTCCGGCAAGCGGTGGCGGGCGGTGTCCCGCCGGTGTCTCGCTGGTGCGAAAACGAGACCGATGACGGAATCGATTGTGAGATCGATCGTGAGATCGATAGTGAGACCGATAGTGAGATCGATCGTGCGATCGATAGTGAGATCGATAGTGAGATGAATAGTGATATCGATTGTGAGATCGAGTGATATCGATATGGAGATCGTTAGTGGGATCGATAACGAGATCCAGAGTGAGATCGACAGTGAAATCGATAGAGTGAGATCGATAGTGTGATCGATCGAGTGAGATCGATAGTGGGATCGATGGTCCCATCGATGACGTAAACAACTCGACACCAAGGCTCCCAAGAGAGAGCGGCAACGCAACAATCACCACTGTTGCCCGTTGCTGGCCCCCCTCACCCCGCCAGCATCCTTATCACCCGCAGGGTGGTCGTATAGGTATGGATAGTCAGGTTGTGTTCCCTCCAGTTCACCGTCGAAGTAACAACAGGCCAGCCCATTTTCGAGTGCGCACCAGTCATTTGTGCACTGGCATGCAGTAGCTAATGCCAGGAAGGTGCTGCAACGATGAAGCGAGTGGAAGACAACATGGTGTAGGTTGTGAAAAAACCGCAGTGCGCCAGCTTGTGGTACAGTGCACGGGAGGGGGGGCATTCGAGGCACGTGGTTTGCGCGACTGCTTCCATGCGCCAGCGGCATAACTTGACCTCCTTGAGGGCCAGGCCATCCGAGGCGCTTCGAGGATAAACGGAGCGGTCTAGCCTTCCTATGCATATATACGTCATCAAACGTGCGTTACGTTCATAACTAAGCCCGCACAAACAGCAGTTCACGCAGACACCAGCAAAGCGAGCGACATGGACTCTTGCTAGAGACAGACATATACCTAGACAGGGAGAGCGACATTGACGGTGATAGTGTCAGAAGCAGGGCCGCGGAGACGAAGATGCAAACACACGTACATTCGTTCATCTAGCGTTGCTTAAACGATTCCATATGATGTGTGTAAGCATGTTTCGGCATGCAATATATATAGAGAGAGAGAGAGAGAGGAGGGAGAGATAGATGTCCTGCCCCCCGCACGCGCATGCTCATTGTGTATTTGTCTGCATGCATGAGAGTTTGCATCTGATTCGGCTCAAGCGGCGTAGGGTGCGCTCATTGCTTGGGGTCGCAGAATCCTGGCGGCAGCCCCCCCATCGCACGGGTGGGTTCATTTCAGTTGCCCGGCAAGTATGGACGATGTCGAAGACGAGACGGGCATCGACGCCGCCGAGTGGGAGCAGCTCCTCGGAGGCTGGCATTTTCCATCGTTGCATGTACTATTCCCCCTCCTTCCTCCTGAGCGGCAACGTTTAGGGAAGGATTGGCTGAAGGTGGACGCATTGACCTCCAATCGCCCATTCATCGCCGATAGGGGCCCTTCGAGGAGAGTGCGGATTTGCTATCGGCGGCCTATCGCCGATCGATCGGCGATGTATCGACGATTCCAGCTCGACGTTCCCCCCGCTGAGATGGTCCCGCCTCTCACGTTGCCCCTCTCCTCCGCCGCGCTCCTCCCTCCTCCCCATCCCCTGCTCCTCTCGTCACATCAGCGACGCAACAAAAACGGCTTCCAGTGCGCGGACATTTGTGCGTACGCTTCCGCGCTGGCGGCCCGCGTAAGCCACCGCGTGCGACCCGTTTCTCTTCGTCGCTCTCATGCCAGCCGTCGCCCACAAGTGTTTGTTATGAGTACTGTTGCCCTCGCTCCGTTGACAATGTGCCAGCGTGCTCCGGCCACTTTCGCGTACAATTTTCCACGCTCAGGATCTCAGGCATCGGTTTGCTTATTTAATCGCTTCGCTCATTCCGCCGGCCCGTATTGTGCCATCGCAGGCGTTTGTTTGCGCGTTCGTGGCCTCTTGGAGCCTCGTTGGCGCCGTTTGGGGCCTCTTGGCGCCTCTTTTAGGCCTCTTGGAGAACTCGGGAGGCCTCCAGGGGGCCTCCTGAGCTCTCGTGACGGTCTCTTGGGGGGCTTTCGGCGGGCTCTTGGCGGTATTTGTTGGTCCTTTTGGGGCCTGGGGCCTGACGTTGTTGGTTTTTTTGGGGCCTCACGGGAGCTTATAGGGCGTCTTGGGGGTGTCTTGGAGAGTCTCTTGGGGCCTCTTTCGGGGTCCTGGGCGCCTTCTGGGGCGGAGGGAGGGCTCGATTTTTCAGTTCTCGGTTCCCTTCTTGAGCCCCTCTTGGGCCCGTCTTGGGGCCTCTTGGTCCGCCTTGGGCGGCACTTGGGCCGTCTGGGGGGCGCTCTTGGGCCGCTCCGGGGCCGTCTTGGGAGCCTCGTGGGCCGTCTTGGAGCAGTCTTGAAGGCCTCTTGGGCCCTCTTGGAGCGTCCGGAAGCGAAAAGGCCAGAACGCAAAAAAACATAGAAAAAACCAATGAAAATCAACGATTTTGGCAACTTGGGGCCCTCTTCGGAGGCCTCTTGGAAGGCCCTTGGAGCGTCTTGGAGGCCTCTTGGGCTGTCTTGGGGCCATCTGGGGCGTCTTCGGGCGATCTTTGGCCGTCTCGGGCCTCTCTTGGACCGTCTAGAAAGCTTCTCGGGGCCCTCTTGGACCGATCTGGAGCCCTCTTGGACTCCGAAACAGAACTCCGGCATCTCTGACCCGACCTTGCCGGGACCTTGCCGGGGACTTGCCGGGGACTTGCCGGGGACTTGCCGGGACCTTGCCGGGGTACTTTTCGTCCGGGGACCCCCAGGGGCCGCCCCGCGCGCGCGAACTAGAAATACTGTTAACCAGGTACCGGAGATCTTAGCACGCCCTGGCCCGTTGGGCCGGCGAATTTTTCGATGGGATCTGGTCTCAATCCCTCAAAGGTGATGTTCCCGATTCAGCGTTGGCCACATTTCAGGATTGTGGCGCTGCCTCCACCGTTCATAACGGCGTTCTCGCCTCAGCGCGGGTAAATTGTCTGGATCCGATTCGTTCCTCTTCGTTGCCAGCCCCTTCCATCTTGTTCACTCCCCCTTCCTCCGCTGATCTTATTTTTTCTCCTAGCCATTATCTTTCTGCTCCTACTCTGCCTCGTCCTTCCTGCGCCTGTTCACTAGCCTGCGCCTCCTGCTCATCCCCCTCATGCCCCTTTCCTTCTCCTTATGTGCAAACGGTTATACACTTCCTGATTGCGCAGCAACTGATGTGCCATATCTTGCAACTGCCATGTGTTGCATCAAGGTCCCTTAGGGCACCCATTCGGCGGATACGATTCGACGAAATGGGAAGGTGTGGGTGGGTGTGGCAGGATCAAATGTGCCGGTATCGCGCATGGGTTGCCCATTTTCTTTTTTTCCATCTTCCCAGAGCCTCCACCTCCATCCTCCTGACCTCAAAAGCCCATCTCATTTCCTCCGTCCTCCATCTCCTCCTCCTTCCCCCTCCCTCCGCTGCCCTCCTCCTCCTCCTTAATATCCGACTCCTTCTCCTCTACACACATACCGTCATCCATCATCCTTAACCTCTACCGCCCTCCTCACTCCGCCATCTCTTCGTCGTCGTAGGGTTCAGGAAGGCCCCCCCCCCTCTTCTCCGTGAATCGGCCCTCATTCGTCTTTCTCCCCTCCGGTGTCCCTGACCGCTCCCTCACCTCTGCTATGGGTGGCGAGCCTGTCCCGCCCCTTCTTGTTCCTGACATCCTCCTCATGCCCCCCTCCTTCCCTCTTCTGTGGGCTCCCCCGCCTCCTCTTGCTCCCCCCTTTTCCTTACCACCCTTCAAAGAACGCCACCCCAACCGTTCCAGTGGTGCGTTCTGGCCAGACACTTCGAAGGCGGACCCAGCCGCGGGGGCGAGGAGCCTCCCGGATGCTCCGAGAACGTCGGAGGACGCCGAACAGCCCAAAGCAGCGAGCATCGGACCGTAGGCGGGGGGTGGGGGCATGTCCACTGCCCTGGACCTCCTCCTCCTGCTTCTCCTCCTTTCCTCCTACTCCTCCTCCTCCTACTCCTCCTCCTTCTCCCCCTCCTCCTCCTCCTCCTCCTCCTCCTCCTCCTCCTCCTCCTCCTCCTCCTCCTCCTCATACCAGATGCAGGGCGGACGCCATGCGACCCCGCGTGGAACGCAGTAGCGGGATCGCGTATCCATGGCATTGCTCCTCGGTGTCCAGACCGTGAGCGCAGGGGGATCTCCGACGTCGTGATCTATTCGCAGCGTGAGTACCCAGGAGCGTGTTTCTTTATGGCTTGGGACATAATGGGTTTTATAGCCCCCTCCCCCCTTCCCCCCCTATAACGTAACTCCCCTCCCCCCCCAGTGCGCTCCTGGCACTGCCGCCGTGCGCATCGGGCATACGGCGGGGGGGAGGCGTTACATTATACCCCCCCTTACCCCTCCCCTTATAATGCCCATTATCGCCGAAAATGAATTAACGCGCTCCAGTGGTCTAGACCTCTTCCCTGGGATTCGTTTTCCACCCCAAGTTCATTTTCCGACCGCCCCGGGGCCCTGCGAGGGCCCCTGGAGGCCGAACACCATGAAAAGCCTCCCGTCGCGATGTTTGCCAGGGAGAGACCCTGATATCCGACGTCACGAACACATGCAGCATCGCTTATATGTGTATATATACACATGTATACATATTCACATATATATATATATATATAGATGTATATTTGCTGAACAAGAGCCCTGCACCCTTTCTTTCTGTGGCATTTTTCGAACCCGATCCTCGGGCCCGAAGCCGGGCAAACACACCTGGAGTGACAAAGACTGCGACGCCAGTGTCTCAGGGGAGGAGGTCGCGGTGGATGTAATCGTAGCCTTAAGTCGGGCCTGTCCCTCTACAGGAGGAATATTCAAACATAGTCAGAAGATATTCTGGGGACGATTTGTTCAATATGTCTGATTTGTTCCACGTATGGTTTGAGTATTGGTTTCGTCCAAAAACCGCCTGTGCGGGGGACATGCCCGACCAAATGGTAGCCCGTGGCCGAGCCTCGAGCGCCCTCTTGAGGCTCCGCCTGGGACGAGATCGACGGCGAGGCCCCGCCCGACGGCGAGGCGCGCCGGGGAGCGGCCGCCGCGGGGCTTCCGCTCGGCATCCTGCTCACCCCCTCTCCTCCGGGGAGAGGTGAAGGGAGGAGGAGGCGGACGCTGGGATCCGGGGAAAAAGGAGGAGGAAGGAAGAGAGAGGAGAAGGATGAGATGAGGAGGAGGAGGAGGAGGTGGATGAGGATGTAAGAGTGTTAGTTGATAGCCTTCTGGCTGGGTCAGCAAGATAGTTGGCGGAGCAGCTGGTCAGCCAGGCGCAAGCGATATCATGCGACATCGCGCATGTGGCTCCCATGCGATCTGCCTCCAGGGAGAAACGAGAGAGGATCCTACCGCATTTTCGTGGTAGCGGAGCCCGTGGTTCGCCTCACGGCTTCCAGTGCGCGTGGTTACGTCGGCGAAGCATTTTTTCTGGCACTG
The DNA here is from genome assembly GCA_963575745.1 of Prorocentrum cordatum. Taxonomy (NCBI): domain Eukaryota; class Dinophyceae; order Prorocentrales; family Prorocentraceae; genus Prorocentrum; species Prorocentrum cordatum. The sequence continues at coordinate 70,000 of CAUYUJ010020993.1, read as the reverse complement.
GCAGCAGCGGCAGCCGCAGCGGCATCAGCGAACCCTGGCGCAGCCGACCAAGGCTTCGATTCAACTTTGCCCGAAGCCTGAGAGGACTGGTACAACCTGAGCACGAACCGATTCGCAGAAGTGTGCACTGCTGGATGCGAGAACCATGTGAACACGACATCCGAGGCCATCCACGAAAGCATGGCGTTCTCCTTCGAGCGCTGGGCTACACAGGACACTATATTTCTTGGCAGCGGTGAAACGCTCACAGTGTCCCAGATGAGTTGCAACCGCAAAGTGTACTGCGAGCGCCAGGTCAATAAGCTGAAACAAAGACCCGTGCTAACATACTTTCAACAGCAATCGAGCACCTCGGAACATGTTGCCAATATTGTTGAGGCAGTACCGTCTGCGGGAAACGCCAGGACAGGCGGAGGTGAGCAATTCGCCAAGGAAGCGGTTGAGGTTGAGGTCATTCGCCAATTGACCGAAAAGCGGTTGAGGTCATTCGCCAAGTGAAGCATTGGTAGCGGAAAACCCTACAAGATTCGAACAATAATTTCGAAACGATGGATGGGCGCTACCCGACGACGAAGAGTACGAGCTGATAGAGGTTATGAGCCGGAGGGTAAAGTTAAGCGAATACACCAGGGCGCTCGGAAGCAAGAGGTAGGAATATGACGAAATAGGAACCCGTTTCTGTATTGCTTGGGGCATTGCAGGCGTCATGGCCCCCGCGTCCCCCCCCGTAGTGACGTAACGTTCCCCCCCCATTGCGCTCTGGTCACTGCCGCCGTGCGCATTGGGATCCGCGTAGGTGTCCGCGTAGGAAACCGCATAGGAGACTGGTCCGCAGTCGTCGTCGTCGTCGTCGTCGTCGTCGTCGTCGTCGTCGTCTTTGTCGTCGTTGTCGTCGTCGTCGTCGTTGTCGTCGCAAATCGTCGTCGCTCGTGGCTCGTCGCTCGGCACTCATCGTCGTCGTGCGCGCGGACGCGGCTGGAGGGCAATCATTCGGGGAGGGGGGGGGGTCGCTGACGTCACGGTTCGCGCCGGCGGCGTCTGGGAATGCCAAGGAATGACGGAAGACGGGTAGCACCAGCATGTAGGTGGCGATCTGCGCCACAACGCTTGTGTACACCACAGTGCCTGCGTGCACCACAGCGCCTGTGTACACCACAGCGGCCGCGTGCAACAAAGCGTCAGTTTGTGCCACCGTGCTTGCGGGTACAACAGCTCTTGTGTACACCACAGCGCCTGCGTACACCACATCCGCCATGTGCATCACAGCACTTGTGTACACCACAGTGCCTCCGTGCATTGCAGTGCTTGTGTGCACCACGGCGCCTGTGTGCCCCACAGCAACCGTGTGCAACACAGCATCACTGTTGTATTTCGAATGTCACAAGGAATCCTTATGACAAAATGGAATGCTTGTGGATTCCACTGAAAACAAAAAAAAACCTTATGGACAAAGGAGCGCCGCTGGAATCTACGAGTCTTCCCGAGTCCGCCCGCATCACCCTCACTCCTCCCATTTGAGTCCAAGAGGCTCCACCTAAATAGGCCGTCCGAGAACCAAGTTGACCGATTCAATCGACCATTGTGCGGTGCACGGTGAGATGCGCACGTGCGCTGTAGCGCCAAGCCGCATGACAGGGGGTAAGGAGGAGGAGAAGGAGGAAAAGGAGGAGGATGAGGAGGTGGAAGTGGAGAAGGAAGGAGGAGGGAAAAACGTCGCATTCTATCATCAGCATTGTCCTGGCGTGGCCTCTATTTGTCTGCAGCAAACCCTCACGTACGTGCTCCCTTTACCTGTCCTATGCACGCAGGCGGTGTGGTGTACACTAGCGCTGCGTTGCACGCGGATGCTGTGGTGTGGACAGGCGCTGTGGCGTGCACAGGCGCTGCGGTGCACGCAAGCATTGTGGTGTACGCAAGCATTGCATTTGGTTGCTGCGGTTTACACATGGACACCAGCGCTGTAGCGTACGCAAGCACACTCTGGTGTACCCAGGCCCGTCGCTGCATACGGTTGTTGCCGTGTACGCTTGCGCTGTGGTGTACACGCGCGTTGTGGTGCACGCGAGCGTAGTGGCGTACGCAGGCGCAGTGGGGCAAATCCCCAGCTACATGCTGCTCGCGTCGTCGTCGTCGTCGTCGCTCGTCGCTCGTTGCGTCGTGCGCGCGGGCGCGGCTGTGGTGCCGGAGCCACACGGCGGGGGGGGGGGGCGTTACGTTATACTCTCCCCGCCCCTCCCCCCCACACTCCATGACGCCCGCCATCGCCGAACATAAAGAAACGTATTCTAGGGGAACATTGAAGACGACCGAGCCACAATGGACGAGGACCACTGGTATGTGCTAAACGACACATTAAAAAACCAGCAACGTGGAAAGCCCAAGGGCCTGCACGAAAGGGACGGGCGGGACGGGCGCATGGCCTTTGAGAAGATACACAACTGGCATTCTGCCGTTACTAGAGTCACACTTCCACATGATATGAAGAAAAGCCACGGGAACCGACAAGCTCAAACAAGTGAGCGATGTGGTGACCCAGCTCGAACAAAGGGGTGCGTTGGTCGAGCCCATGGAACTGCATGGGTCTGCTTATTCGTCGCATTTGCTCTCAGGATTGCTGCGCAGAGGGTCATAATGACTCGCGCGGGTGATTGGTTCGACGACTGGCAAGAGGGTTGCATCACGACTTCAGAATCGTTGGAGATTGGCACCGACCACAAGCTCTTCGCCAGGTACGAAGACTGGGCGAGGAGGCAAACATTATACGCGGACGCGAACAACGCCGATTCGATGGAGATGGGCTACGTTCGCGACGATGACAGTGGCGATTGGGACCCCAGCGCCGATGATTTCACGACGAGAGCGAGAATTTGTTGATTTGGAACGCGGAGGGCATGATTGAAGTTGACATCGCGGACGAAATGGATAAAGGAAAGCCAAAGGTAAATGGCCCGCGCATTACAAACGTGGACGATATTGGAGAATTGCACTAAGGATGGCGCCACGAAAAGGATCCACGAAGAGGAAACGAGGCGGAGGAGGGGAGGGCTAATACGCAGGTGCCCCGACGAAACAACGATCCACGGTGCGCATGATCATCCAAGTAGCTGATGTTAGAAAGGCACTTGGGTCTGCGCGTGAGATGGTCGAGGCCGGGGGCCCCGCAGCGTTAGATCGATGCAAAGATGGGCGTTCCAACATTTCCCTCGAGCATGGGACAACTAGACAAAAGACGACGCGCTACGAGCAATTCGGCAGATTCCAGCCCATCACCAGGGCCCCGACAGTCGCCGCGAGCTAGGAGGGGCGAGAAGAGTAGAGAAGTTCGCGGTGGGAGTTTTGCGCGTTCTCCCAAGCAGGGGGCCCCAGTGGCGGGTGTTGTTTGTTTTTTGTTTGTTTGTTTTGTTTCTCTCTCATTTGTTTTTTCCTCTCTCTCCCTCTCTCTCTCTCTTTCCCTCTCGCTCTCTATCCCTCCCTCTCTCTCTCTCTTTCCATTTTTTTTTCTCTCTCTTTCTCTCTCTCTCTCTCTCTCTCTCCCTCTCTCTCTCTCCATCCTCTCTCTGTCTCTCTGTCTCTCTCTCTCTCTCTCTCTCTCTCTCCCTCTCTCTCTCTCTCTCTCTCTCTCTCTCTTTTTTTGTTTTTCTCTCTCTCTCTCTCTCCCTCTCTCTCTCTCTCTCTCTCTCTCTCTCTCACTGTATATATATATATATATATATATTTTTCTCTCTTCTCTCTCTCTCTCTCTCCTCTCTCTCTCTCTCTCTCTCTCTCTCTCTCTCTCTCTCTCTCTCCCTCCATCCTCTCTCTCTCGCTCTCGCTCTCGCTCTTGCTCTCGCTCTCTCTTGCTCTCGCTCTCTCTCTCTCTCTCTCTCTCTCTCTCTCTCTCTCTCTCTCTCTCTCTCTCTCTCTCTCTCTCTCTCTCTCTCTCTCTCTCTCTCTCTCTCTCTCTCTCTCTCTCTCTCTCTCTCTCTCTTCCCGCTGGGTCCGCCTGGGCCCGCGGTCAAGATCCAGCCATCATGAACGCGGGGAGGGCGGAGAATACGGAGGCCGAGGCAGTGAGTCTAGCGGCGCGGGAGATGCCGATTGGAGACGAGGCCGAGGTGCCCGAGACGGGTCGAGGTCGAGTTTCGCAACAATCCCGTTTATTCATTTCACCAAATTTGGCGCCAAAGTGCGTCAGAGTTAAGTGTGGGGCAGATTGCTCGAGAAGAATGTAGGGGCGCCAAGTCGCGGCGCGCCCGCGGTCTCAGTTGATTGCGCGCGAGAAACAAGCCCGGGGGGGGTCGAGCTGGAGAAGCGGGGGGGGGGGGGGGGCGCGGAGGAAGGCAGAGGAAATCCCATCATCGCCGCGCACTTCTGGGGCGCCGGGCTAACCTTGAGCCGAGTATTCTTCGAGCGGGGCGCGGGCCCTCACGCGGTTGAAGTTGTTCGCCGCGTGATGCTTCCCATTGGCCGCCAAAGAGTGATCCTCCAAAGCGATTGGAGTTGTCCGCTGCGGCGCTCCAGGATGTTCCTGCAGCGTCGCGCGACCTCGCCGCGGGAGGTAGAAGTCAGCCCGGCCGGATGCCCCCAGGGGCGAAGCCGCGAGGGGAATCGGAGCAGCGCCAGACCCAAACAGGACTTCAACTGAGATCGGGGAGAATGCGCGCCTGTTCCGCGGCGAGCGGCTGGTGCATCTCCTCTCATCCGCAAGTTTGCGATCGGCGCAGATTGCGCGACTGCGCGCGACAGGCGCCGACGGCGGGGCGCGGGCGAACCTGTCCCCGAGTTCGGAGAATTCGCCGCGCATCTGAAGACTCCGCTCAAGAATGGAGGCAGCGACCTCGGAGCAACGCGGGGAAGTGGCGTCTGTCTGGGGGCGCATGAAAGAGGCCAAGGGTTAATCGATGGCACCCCAGAAGGCGTCATTTAGTCTCGCTGCCCCAGGCGCAGAGGAAGTGGCGACGAGGAGTGGAATTGACATGGGGGGGGGGGGGGGGGGGGTAACAGCACGGTAGTTTTTCCTTGGCAGCCAGGCCCCAGCGAGCCTGGGATCGATGTCAGGGCCAGGGCGATCTCGCCGATGGCGGCACCTTTTCCAAGGCTTAGCCGCGGATGCCCAGCCATCAGAAGCTCGAGGGATCGCGGTGGAGACGCGGGACATGGCCCCTCGCCGGGATGGTCGGGTCGCAAAGCGATGGCCAGAGAAAGCGCCGCCCATTCATGCTGCGGAATGCCGAGGGCGCGTCGTCGAGTCTCTTTAGCGACAAGACGGTTCGACCATCCACGGGGAGGTTAGCAGCGAAGCAGGTGAGAGCGGGGCCCGACGTCGCCGCCAGCACAAGGACAGGGAGGGGCCGCTGACGGATATCTGGGCATCCAAAGACGGATATGCCGCGCAACAACACCGCGCACCCAGCTTGCTAACTCGCGCCCCCAGGGGCACAGGGGGCGCCGAGCGGCTGAGGAACGAAAGAGGAACGCATGTAATACATCGAGGAGGTGGTGACATATATTTAGTACCTGATGAGTGGACAAGAGATCGTGAAAAAGGGAAGTTTGGGGGGCCGCGGGCAGGTTGGACCGAGTTCCGCATCGTTTCAGTTCGCAGCCGCGTCGAGCGCCCCGCGTCGGAATGGCCCCCAGGATGGGGCGTCGAGGCCAGCGTCGACAGACGCATCGAGTGAACTGGGGGAGGTCAAACGAGGAGATCAGAAGCATATCTGGGTCGACTATGCCGAGCTATATCGGATGGTCCGGATGGACAAATGACTGCTGGCAATAGGTTAGGGCGCTTCTTCAGAGCCCGTGGCCGGGAAATTAGTTGGAGTGACAGACGGTGTCATTGGCATTCATGATGAGGTTCGTTGGCACGAGCGAAATGCAGTGGATGTTGGCCTGCGCGAGCTCGGGTCAGAACAGACATAACAGATTATGGCGCCGATCGCCTAATGTCCCCAGCGAGTTCAGGGCCATTTTGGTGCTCGTGCTCGCGCGGAGTCGTTCTGGGCGCGAACACTGGCGCGACGCTTGAAAACCGAAGGGGTTTGCGAGGTCGCGGGGAAGGGGCGGCTGAGGTAATCCAGGAGAGGCGCGCAATATCGCCGCTGACTACACCTACCTGGTTACCTGGAACGTCCAGACACATCCGTGGATTGGTGGAGCGATCCGACGCCGGGGATTCCGAGATTTGCAGGCGCGCGCGAGGCATGGGCAAGCGCCGCATCTGGGCGCCACTTTTACCAGGGAGGGCGCGCGCGCGCGATTAATCGCGAAGATGAAGCGCGGGCCGGGGGGGGCGCGTCGAGAACCGAGCCTGGCCCAGGACTCGCGTTTAAGGCTCGGGAGGTAGAGGTGGAACCGCTTAGGAAGCCCGAGTTCTAGCCGGGGGAATGTTGGGCCTTTGCCAGCAAAACCCCAGGGGCCCCAGCAAGTGCGAGGTGGGCTGCAAACCCGCAAGGGCGACCAGGCCCAGCCTGAACACCGACCCTGGCTTGTGGCTCAGCGAGTTCAGTACAACTCCAGCAGGCAGAACATCTGCGCGGCCACCCCTCCATTGGAAGCCAGCGCTTTGCCCCCCTTCGCGGCGGTTGCCGCGGGGATAGGGCGCGGCCGCGAGGGGCGTGAGAAAGGGCCCAGCATCAGTTTATTGATGCTGAGCAGGCCATGCCGTTGCGCCCGGGCAGAAATCTTCGCCATCGGGTTGCCCGGAGAAGATCGCGCGAAATATGCTTGGAAGTTTGCCATTGTCGACGCGCAGCACCATGGGCGCCAGAAAAAGGGAATATCACGACATGGAATATGCCCGCGTTTTTGGTTTGACATTGGGGAAGCGACGCCATGCGCGTTCCTGCGCAAGGCAAGGCGATTCTGGCGAACGGTTCGCTGCGCTGGATTTTCATTATAAACCAACGGTGTGGACCTTGACTGTTCAGAATGAGGCGTCACAACAGGCCCTCCGGATACTGAATGGGATTGCGCACTGAAGCCGGGATGTTTTCTAGTTTTCAACGGACTGAAGGCATGCGGATATTTTTGTCACAGAGTTTGGCCTGGAGCAGTCCAGAGAGAGATTCTACAGGCTTACGCCGCGTCTGCCGACCCCTTCTGTGAGTGTTGCGAGGCCAGGAGTTTCTGGCCAGCGGCGTCTTGTGTGAGGGTGCGGTGTCGCGCGCGGGTGGTGGCAGATACGTAGGGGGTCCAAATGTTTGCGTGGTGCCTGTGGTCTGGGGCGTGTTTTGCGAGCGCCTTGCGCGCTGTGCACCCGGGTGCGGGGCGTCCTTCTGGGAGGTCGGCCTTTCGACCCGCAACCAAGTGGAGGGCCACCGGAAGACGAAAGGAGCAAGAGTAGCGCGCGGAAGTTGTGATCAGCGAGGCATCACCGCGAAAGATGTGGCAGATGAGTCGACGCGGGTGAAGAGGCCGTTGACGTTCGCAGCGCGCGCGAAACAGTTCGCGCGGCAGCAGCACATGAGCGCCGAGCAAGATAGCGAGCGAGCGTGTCGCGAGCAAGAGTAAGGCTGCATGCGCGGAGTGCATTGCAGTTGGCTTGGCGGCTCGCAATACGGAAGCGTCTGGGAGTCTTTTGGGGGCCTCCTGGGGGCCTCTTGGGGGCTCCTTGGGGCGTCCTGGCGGCCTCTTGGGGGCCTCCGGCGGCCTCTTGGGGCACTCTTGGGGCCCCCTGGGGCTCGTGGGGGCGGAAACCTAGATTTTTGAATTTTTGGTTGCCCTCTTGGGCCCCTCTTGGTGCCGTCTTGGGGCCTTCTTGGGCCGTCTTGGGGACCTCTTGGGCCGTCTTGGGGCCATCTTGGGCCGTCGTGGGGCCATCTTGGGGGCCCCTTGGGCCGTCTTGGGGCGGTCTTTGGGGCCTCTTGGGCCGTCTTGGAGCGTCGGAAAGCCCACGAGGCGAATTTGTGAAAACTATACGTTTTACGAAGGAAATGAGCATTTTTTGGCGTCTAGGGACCCTCTTGGGACGCATCTTGGAGGCCCCTTGGGGGCGTCTTGGGCCAGCTGGAGGCCATCTCGGGTGTCTTCGATCGCTTTTGGACCGTGTGGGACCATGTTGAGCTCTCTTGGAAGCCACTTGGAGCGCTCCTGGAGCGCTCTTGGGGCCGTCTTCGGGGCTCTCTTGGGCCGTCTTCGGCGCCTCTTGAGCCGTCTTGGCGCCCTCTTGCGCTGTATTGGGGCCCTCTTGGAGGCTTCTTGGACCGTCTCGGTGTGGTCTTGGGGGCCTCTTGGGCCGTCTGGGAGCGTCGGAAAGTCCAAAAGGCGAATTTGTGAAGCATGTACGTTTTACTAAGGGAACGGGCCAACTTTTTGCGTCTAAAGGCCCTCTTGGGGCGCCTCTTGGATGCCTCTTGGGGCTTCTTCGTGGCATCTTGGGCCGTCTGGGGGCCATCTTCGGTGTCTTTGATCGCTCTTGGACCGTCTGGGACCATATTGAGCTCTCTTGGAGGCCACTTGGAGCGCTCCTGGAGCGCTCTTGGGGCCGTCTTCGGGGCCCTTTTGGGCCGTCTTGGACGCCTGTTGGGCCGTCTTGGGGCCCTCTTGGGCCATCTTGGGGCCCTCTTGGAGGCTTCTTGGACCGTCTTGGGGCGGTCTTGGGAGCCTCTTGGGCCGTCTGGGAGCATCGGAAAGCCCAGAAGGCGAATTTTTGAAACATGTACGTTTTACGAAGGGAATGGGCAAATTTTTGCGTCTAGGGACCCTCTTGGGACCCATCATGGAGGCCTTGTGGGGCCTCGTGGGGACTTGGTGGCCGTCTAGGAGGCCTCTTAACCCGTCTTTGGGCCATCTTGGGCATCTTGGAGCGCTCGTTTGGCGTCTCGGGGCCCTCGTGCGCCGTCTTGGAGGCCTCTTGGGGCCTTCTTGGGCCGTCGCGTGGGCCTGTGTTTGCGCTTTTGGCCCGTTTTGGGACCTTTTGCTCCCCCATGGCGCGTTCGGCCCTGGGTGCCCCGGGGCCAGGGGGGGGTCGAATCTCCGGTTTAGGGTCCCTGGGGGGGGGGTATGGGGGGGAACTATCGCACGCGCCTAGAGACCCACAAGGGGTCGGCGCATTTGAGATGCCAGGCGACCAGGTACCTTGCGATGAAGAGCTCGAGGAACCATTGCCAAGTTCTGAAAAGTATAACGAACTACCAGGTTTTCCCTGCAAAGGCAAAGAATTTGACGTAATGCCGCATTGACGTACAGGTTCCAGCTTTGCATCTGGCACGCCCCATGCCAGTTTTCATATGGAGATGATGGGGAGGTTTTCCAATTTGGCCAAGTAGCTCAATAATCGCAACATCGCAACAGATGTTGGCAATAGTGCTTGTGTCCAGAACGTCGCGGGAACTGCTTGGGCGGGCGCCGACTATCCCGGATGCAAGGAGGCACGAGCATCGACAAGCCCCGGGGTTCAAGGCAGGGTGTGGTGGCAGTGCCATGTTGAGTGGCAGAGTATTACGGAATTGCGAACGGCGCCCCAGCAGCGTCAGGATTGCAAACAGTGTGCAAAGACTTCGGGTCGATTGTGGCTGATCCTTACAATGCGATTTAAATGCAGCCATTGCCATTGCGAGCAGGGGATGGCCAGGAAACGTGTGACACATGTGGGCTATGACCTCTTGAGACATGATATGTTGAGATCTTCGCGCTCGTCTATGTAATTTCAAATGTAGATGTCAAACATGCTGAGCGACTCGGTGTCTAGTGACGCCTGAAAGTAGTGCATCACGTGGGATGAAGCTCCGTGCACATCTACACCTACATCATAGCCGGCTACGGATGTCTCATTTGTGCACTAAATGGTTGCATTCCACTACTTGGCTTGCTTGGGTGGGATTATGGCTTCTGTGCGCTGTCCATGTGTTTCGGGATCCCCCTTGCTTCGCGACTTCTGTTGCTTATATTTTGCCCGTCGCCACATTCGGCGTTTCAGCCACAGGGGGCAGGGGGTGTTAGTTGCTTGCGATCCGATCGGGTTGGGAACATATGTTTGTGGAACAGGCGGTCAGGCAGGCACAAACGACACCATTCGGCATCGCGCATGTAGTTCAAGCCCAATCAGCTTCCAGGGAAAAGAGGTTCCTATCAGCTTAGGGCCTGCAGGCTCCCACGGGCCATTTCGCATTGTATGAGTAAGAACTTCGGCGCTACATGTGCCATCGGGGGTCTACTGGCGATGTATCGGATATGTATCGCCGATTCCAGCCCCCCAGTAGGAGGCGAAGGGTCCAGATCAGTCGCGTCGCGACAACGAATCACAGCGGCAGGTTTTTAGTCGTCTTTGGACTGCGGGGCTCGCGTGGCCCTGGAACCGTCAAAAAAAAGTCCGGCGTGCAGAACTCGTCCAGGGAGATGGGTTTGCATGTGTGGGGAAAACATTGTCGTTGGAGGGGAGGGGGGACGAGGAGGGCGGAGGGAGGAGGAGGGAGGAGGGAGGTGGGAGGAGGAGTCGGAGGAGGAGGAGGGGGAGGAGGACGAGGAGGAGGAGTGGAGGAGGAGAAGAGGAGGAAAAGGAGGAGGAAGAGAAGTGGATGAGGGAGGAGGAATGAGGAGGGCGCGGCCGACTCCGATCTCCGACGTCTTGATTTCTGCACGGCGTGGGCCCCCAGAAGTCAAAAGGCCTTCCCCCGGATTTTGTTGTTCATCCCAGGCCGTCTTCTGACGGCCTCTGGGCCCGATGAGGGCCCCTGGAGGCCGACAGTTGTCCAACAACCGCCCTCCGAGATTTTTTTATGACGACAGGAAGTCTGGGCATACATTGTGATTTTCGGGTCATAATTCGCGTTTCTGGCGGCCGTCGGGGACGACTTGGAGCTCCCTGAGTGCTTTCGGCGAAGCGCAGCTGCTGGGATGCATCCCGGGGAAAGAAATCCTTCAAGAAGACGGTGAAGGAGCGGAACTGTATGGAGGGGAGCAGGAAGACGCCGACGACGACGACAACCACGACGACGACGACGACGACGACGACGACGACGGCGGCGGCGGCGGCGGCGGCGACGGCTGCGACGAGAACGAGGACGAAAACGATGACAAGGACGAGGCCGATCACAACGACGACGACGACGACGACTCGGCCGACGACGACGAGGACGACGACGAGGACGACGACGACGACGAGGGCGACGACGACGACGACGACGACAACGACGACAACGCAGACGACGGCGACGACGACGACCCCGACGACAACGACGACGAAGACAACGACGACGAAGACAACGCCGACGCCGACGCCGACGTCGACGCCGACGCCGACGCCGTCTACGACGACGACGACGACGACGACGACGACGACGACGACGACGGCGACGACGACGACGACGGCAACAACGAGGACGATAACGAGGACGAGGACGAAGACGAGCCGAGACGACGACGACGAGAATTCTGCTGACGACGAGGACGGGGACTACGACGAGCACGACGACGACGACGAGGAAAAGGACGACGACGACGTCGTGGATGAGGAGGAATAGGAGGAGGAGGAGGAGGAGGAGGAGGAGGAGGACGAGGAGGAGGACGACGACGACGAAGACGACGACGACGGCGGTCACGGCGACGCCGATGCCGACGCCGACGCCCATGCCGACACCGACGAAGACTCTGACGCCGACGCCGGCGCCGAGGACGACGACGACCACGACGACGACGACGGCGGCCGCGGCGACGACGACAACTGCGACGACGACGGCGACAAGGCCGAGGCCGACGACGATGACCTGGGCGGCCTGGACGACGCCGGCGCCCTCGGCGAGACGGGCCTTGTTGGCGGCGAGGCGGCCGGCGAGGCGGCCGGCCAGGGTGACGCGCAGGCGCTGCTGGCTGCCGCCAGGCGAGGCCGTCGTCACGGCCTTGGCTGCCGTCGACGTCGTCGTCGGCGTCGGCGTCGGCGGCGGCGTCGGCGTCGGCTTCGCGTCGACGTCGTCGTCGTCGTCGTCCTCGTCGTCGTCGTTGTTTCCTTTGGGCTTGCCGCTTTCGACTTTACATGGGCTGGCTTTTTGGCAGGCGCCGTCAACAAACGACTCGGATGAAGAGCTGGCATTTGGGAAATTTCCGTCATGTTCGGCGTGCTTTCTTGAAAGATCAACGCATTGGATGCGGATGTTTGCAGAATTTTTATTCGTCGCTTTCGTTGCGGCCGTGGTGGTCGTGGTCATGGTCGTGGTCTTCGGCGGCGCCGTCGTCGTCGTAGTCGTCGTCGATCGTGGTTCGAGGCTCGAGGTCCGAGCTTTTTTTTGCGGGAGATATGTTTTTGTCAGTTTTTTTCTGGGCCTCTGGGCCTCTGGTGGGCTCACCGTGGTCACGGCTGGACCTCGCAAGGCGGGGGAGGCGGGGGGGACAGGGGATGGGAGGAGGAGGAGGAATTTGAGGACCAGCAAGCGCGTGGCATGGGGTGGATCCCACCCACAGCAGGCCTCGACGCCCGTTTGCCCGTGAACCAAAGTCTCGACGAAGGTCGCGGCGTGATCCGCGAGCACCTTGCCAGGCCCTTTGGCGTGGTCAGGGTGCTGGAGGTGTTCGGAGCGCGTCCAGATCGAAATTTCGCGGGGTCGCTGCCAGACCGCTGGTTGCAGTTCTCCGGCATGCGCTGGACTGCCGCGCCGCCTGGGGGCGACTGCACTCGTCATCCGGAGGGAGACAGCCATGCAGGCCTACCCCGTTCCTCCCACCCTCTCCCCTCCCACAGAGAGGGATGGCAGTGAGAGCATTACAGGGGGGGGGGGGAAGAAGGGGGGGCGGATCTGCACAATCACTCGGTACCCCTGGGCGTGCAGTCGGGCAACAGAAACTCCGTCGCGCCGCCCCACGCCGCGCGCACCGATGGGCTGCGTGGGGTGCGCCCCGTTTTTTGTCTCACGGCGTGGGGCTCCTCGCGCGAGTCTGACGCAGGTGTTGCGACATGATGCTCAAGAACCTGGCAGCGTGCAGCACGGGCACTCGATTTAAGTCGGGCCCGTCCCTCTACAGGAGGAATATTCAAAAACAGTCACACAATAGTCTGGGGACGATTTCTTGGGCATGTTGTTATCATTCTGGGGTATGTTGTCGCACCGACTGCAATAGCTGCCATTGCTCACCCTTCTCGCACGTGCTGGGCCAAGCATCGGAGCTGATGACGATCGGCTCGAATATCTCCTCCCACACTGACTTCCTCGATGACTGCCCCAGCCGCCACTGCCCTGACGCTGCGGCCAAAGCCCGCGGCCACTGCTCAGCCCTCGATGCACTGGCCCATTGGGGCACTGAACCTGAGAACGCACCGATGGTCCGTGCTGGCGGCCACTGCCCAGCCATTGGTGCGTGGGCCCATTGCGACACTGGAGCGGAAAACGCGCCGACGGGCCACGCACAAAAACACGGCGCGACCACGACGTTGGAGCGGACCATGCCCAGGTCGAAGGCGTGACCCGAAGAGAGTGGCTGAGAGTGCGAGCTGCCCATACGATGTGTCCCACTTCGTCGCCCAGAAGATCTGCACTCGACGCGCAGCTGCCTGGGCGTCCCCCAAGCGCCCTGTGACGGCGTGGAACGTGACTTCGAGATTGCCTGGAGCCCAAATGGGTACGGAGGAACCTCGAGCCACATGTGCTTGAGCCAATGGCTACGGAGAGGAGAAGGAGGAGCAGGAGGCGGAGGAGGAGGAGGAGGAGGAGGAGGAGGAGGAGGAGGATGGAGGACGAGGAGCAGGAGGAGGAAAAGGGGAAGGAGGAGGAGGAGGAGGAGGAGGAGAGGAGGAGGAGGAGGGGAGAGGAGGAGGAGGGAGGAGGAGGAGGAGGAGGGAGGAGGAGGAGGAGGAGGAGGAGGAGGAGGGAGGATGAGGAGCCCGCTCCCGCTGCGAGGCAGGCGCTGGACCGCGCCCGGTACCTGCGGCTGCTGTCGGTACTCTCGGAGGCCCTGGCGGCCCGGGCTGGGCGATCCCGAGCAATCTCCCTGGGGAAGGAAAGAGGAGGAGAGGATCTAGGCCTCCTAGATGGGGTCGGAGTAGATGGGGTCGCGGGATCGCGCCGCATCGCCGATGCATCGCCGATGCATCGGCGATGCATCGGCGATGCATCGGCGACGCGGCTTTCTCCACGCTGGCGTCGCCGATGCACCGCCGACGTCGCCAGTGCATCGCCAACGCAATGCTGATGTATCGGCGATGCGGCGAGATCCCCCGACCCCATCTCTTCGGACCCAATTTGGGAGGCCTCTAGAGGAGGAGTGATGAGAAAAGTATTGAACAGACCATAACGGCGGTTTTTCGTATCCTTCGGCCTCGGGGGGCCCTCGTCGGGCCCCGGGACCATGAACAAAACGACTCGGGAGGAGGAGCCGGTCTTGGGGAATGGGTCGAGACTTCCGGGGACCCCGGGGACCCCGTATTGAACAAATCACAACATCGGATCTTTGGGCACGCCCCCCGAACGGGGTGGTGACCACACCGTGTGGTGACTCGGTGGGGATTCGGGGTCACCGCATGGTTTTGGGCTCGGGTCGTTCTCCGAGGACGCCTCGGCGACTGGGGCATCCGAGGTCCCAAGACCGTGCGTTGACGGATCGTGCGGTGAGGTCTTGCCATGGGGGATTTCGAGGTCACCGCACGGTCTGTCACCGCACCATTCCTGGACGCCAAAAGGGAGGAGGAAGAGGAAGAGGAGGAGAAGGAGGTGAGGTCTGGGATCCAACATCCTTGGTAAAACGTACACTGCGGTGCGCATGGCCGGGCTTTCTTTTTTGCGTCCCCTTCTTGCCGACCTCTAACTCCTCGACCCGCCTCTTCACCTGTGCTGCTATTGGGTTGCTCTGCTGGGGTACGTTTCGCACCAGGCTTTTCACTTAGAATCTGGTCCCGGGACCATCGATCCAGCTCGAAAAAAAGTCATCAGAAAGATGGGGTCCAGGACTCCGGTCCTGAATTTTGATTTCAGGGGAGGAGAGAAGGGGGAGGAGCACGGGGAGGGAGGAGATTGAGGGGGGTAAGGGAACGAGGGGGAGGATGAGGAGGGTGAGTGACAAGGAGGGGTACGAAGGGCCAAGGTCTCGGGATTGTCATTTATGTCTCAGAAAGGTTTCCGGGAGGTGGAAGAGGAGGAGACATTCGGAGGTGTAGCGAGCGGAGGGGCAGGGCGGGGAGAAGATGAGAAGTAATACCAGGTGAACATCCTTGTTTCCTGGTCCTTATCGTCATGCTCATATTTATATTTCTTCTCCTTTTTCCGTCTCTTCCTGCTCCTCGTCGCCCTCATTGTCCGTAGTGATTTCGGCTCAAGATTCAGACATTCCGCTGGCAACCGCCATCTGTCCTCGCCCATGGTGAAGGATTCCAGCAAATTCAGGAACGCGGCTTCTTTCTGGATCTTGGGTCTATTGAACAATTTTTTGTATGTAGTCATGAACGCGGGCGCTAACAATATCAATGAGGCCGGCATCGGTCTCGTGTACCTGGCGAATGTATTACCAAGCCTCTTGGTGAAGGTTACTGGCCCTTATTGGTTCCATCATGTCAGCTACAGGGTCCGCATCTGGCTCTGCTCTGTCATGATGGTGCTGTGCCTGATGATCGTCGCGTGGGGCACCTCGAGCTACGTGAAGCTCGTGGGCGTTTGCTTCGCCTCATTGTACGCTGGCATCGGAGAGGCCAGCATGCTCGGCATGGCGGCCTTCTACGACCAGAAGATGGCCCTGACGGCCTGGTCGAGCGGCACAGGCTTCGCGGGGATCGGCGGATACCTCTGGGCGATTATCTTCGATGCCATCGGCGCGTGTTTCCAAGTGCAACTCATGAGCGGACTCTGGATCCCTTTCGTCTGGCTTGCCACTTTCCATTTCCTCCTCGAGCCTCCGTGGATCGACACCGTCAGGGACAACAACGTCGCGGTGCCATCCACGGGAGGCGATGACGGAGATAGCAGCTCGGGAAGCTCCTCGTCAGACTCAGATGAGGAGTCCGAGGTACGTGAGGCCAGGTCGATTGCAGCTCAGCATAAAGGCGATCGGCCCATTACTGAGTCTCTTTCCAGCTGGGAGCGCTTTCGGTTCATCCTTACGCTCTGGCCTTACATGGTGCCTTTGATCTTGGTGTACGCTGCTGAGTACACCATTCAGGCGGGCTTCTGGGCAGCTATGGGGTTCCCAGTCACCGACAGCACGTCGAGGCACAGCTGGTACAAGTGGGCGAACTTCACATACCAGGTGGGGGTGTTCATCTCGCGATCCACGTTCGTGTTGGTCTGCAGGAGCCGTGCCGTCTTGTGGACGGGTGCGGGCCTGCAGGTGGCCATGCTCATGTTCTTCTGGTGGGTCGCGGCCACCGAGTTCGGCGACTGGTGGCTGCTTGCCCCCGCCCTCTTCGTGGGGCTGATGGGTGGCGGAGTCTACGTCGGCGCCTTCTGCCTGATCTCCCAGGAGCAGGACCCGCACTACACCGAGCTCGCGCTCACCTCGGCCTCGCTGGGTGACTCCCTCGGCATAATCATCGCGGATGTGCTGGGCATCGTGGTGCAGGGGTGCATGTTCGGCCACCTGGGCGTTCTGGATACTGAGCCGGACTTCTCGGGGGCGGCCTAACCGACCCCTGGCAAACCATCCGCTTACGTGACGTCCCTTCGCCTCGCGCGGCCGGAGGGAAGCTTGAACGGCGAGGATGACGCCACGGACAGGGATTGTTTGCTAGGGGTCGGTCAGGCCGCGCCCGAACTTCGCGTGCGGCTACACGATATGGGACGGGCTGAACGCCAGCAGCACCGGCATGGCCAGCGCGGCCTCCGCGCTCTGCTTCCCAGGCGTGGAGGGCTGACACACCGGGCAAGCGCCGCGCGCTCGCGGTCAGCGGCGTGCCCCGCTGCATCGCGGACGCCTGGGGTAAAAACATCAAGCAGTGGCGAAGCGTCTTGGCTCGCCTATAGCCCGACCAAACAATGTTCTAAGAACCTTTTGTGGTTCCCACGAACTGTTCTTAGAACATTTCTGGCGGAGTCTGTCTTGTTTTATGACATGTGGTTTATGTTATAAGAACATTGTTTTGCCCTTCGAACACTTTCGGGTTCTAAGAACATTTCGTGGTAGGACTATAGGAATGCCAGGACGGTAGGTCCCTGCTCAACAACGACAAATGTTCGTCCTCCTCACCTTTGTTCTTATCCTCATATTCCTCCTCGTCCTTCACCTGCGCTGGGGCAGTTGCCCTCGTGCGGTAACAGCCAAATACAGACGCAGGTGAAGGGGCGAGCACAGGACGGCGGCAGGCGGTGGCGAAAGAGAAGGCGGCGAGGCACTGAAGAGTTGGGCAGCCCCCAGTGGCGCGGAGTATGCGGATCTAGGTCCGAGGGGAGGGCGATGGATGTGATTACTTTTAAGTCGGGCCTGTCCCTCTACAGGAGGAATCTTCAAAAATAGTCAAACATAGTCTGGGGACTAGTTTCGAATATGTTTGACCATTTTTGGTGTATGTTTGCATATTTTTACTTGTCGAAAAACCCCCCTGTAGGGGGACACGCCCGACTTAAGATTAATTACGACCCACAGATGATCAGACTCCTCTTGCTGGAATCGCCGAGCGCGTTCCACTACTCGCAGAGTGCCTGCTCGCAAGCGTCCCAAAGACACACGTCTGCTTTGGTGTAATGTTGTCCTAGCTCCCCTGTGGCGAATCCAGGCCGTTTGCGAGCAGCTACCTTGCGAGCAGTGGGACGCGCTCGTCTACTGATGGAGGTAGGGCGGAGGGTCGAACAACTGCGCGGGCGGCAGCTGAAGGTACTGAAGGTGCTGAAGGTACCAGGGCAGCGATGCTGCGGTGTCGGGTAAGCGGGGGGTGCCCTTGAGACTCCGCTTGCCATCCTCCTTCCCCTCCTGCTCCTCCTCTCATGCGTTCTCTTCCTCGTACGCCTCTTGCACCCCCCTGCTCCTGGACGAGGATACGGCACCTAGCCCGAATTCCCCCCTCACTGCTCACCTCCTCCTCCTCCTCCTCCTCCTCCTCCTCCTCCTCCTCCGTCCTCTTTTCCATTTGCCCCCCCACGTATCCTTCCTCCTTCCTCCCTCCTGGCCCCCCGCTCGCTGCCTCGCTCGATCTCTCCTTGCTCGCTTCGTCGCTCCCTCTATTGCTGCCCTCCCTTTCTCTTCCCTCCTCTTCTTCCTCTTTCTCCTCCCTTGTCCCTCGCCTCGTCCCTTCCCTCCTCGCATCTTTTCTACTCTCCCCCTCTTCCTGAGCACTGTGCTCCTTCCTCCACCTTCCTTCGCGGCCTCCTGATCCAACCTTCGAGTGTGCAGCGCTCCTTCCCGGTAAAGATGTGCACCGAAGGGGTCTCTTGTGCATTTCGAAATTTGCCCTGCGCGTCCGTGAGTTGTTGTTTGGTTCGGCCTTGTTCCCGATTGTCGCCTGTCCTGGGGTGTGTTGCGTAGCGAAAATGTTGTTGGGTCATCTCCAGTGGCGTCTTCTGGCCCTCTTGGGGCCGCTCTCAGAATGCCTTGGCCTTTTCTGCCCCCCCCCTCCGTTGGGGCTCTGGTGTGCGAGTAAAGTGGACTACGTGGGACTTCTTGGCTTCACCCGACCCCCCGGAGATGCTGCACCACAAAGGGAGGCACACAGCACTGACTTCGGATCCGCCGTGCTTCGGGCGATTTCGCAAGGTGAGGCGGAACTTCCAGCCCCACGTGTCAAGCTCCTCGGATGTCGCTCTCCGCCCCAGCTTGCCGTCGTTGCCTCTGGCGTGCCGATGGGGACATGTACGCCCTGCCCTGTTGCATCATTCGGGGGTGCATGTCGACCATGTTGAGCCAGAGCATCCGCCGCTGTGCAGCGGATCCGAAGTCCGAGCGGTCGTGGCTGCCCCCGGGGGCCGCGCCCCCGCAGGCCGCCGTGGACGTGCGGGCCGCCGAGGAGCTGCTGGCCGGCCACGCCCAGCTCCTCGCGCTGCTCCGCCGCTACACCGGCGGGGCCGCCCCCACCGCTCAGGCGGAGATCGCCGCCCCCAGGACTCGGCGGCGCGGATTGGAGGAGGAGGAGGAGGAGGAGGAGGAGGAGGATAATTTAGGAGGGGGATGGTGCCTCCACCGAGGGAAGAATATTCCGATCTCGGACAAGAGGACGGAAGAGGAGGAGGAGGAGGAGGAGGAGGAGGAGGAGGAGGAGGAGGAGGGCGCGCGCGTGAGTGGTCCTTTGCGTGGGCGGCGCTTTCCCACTCCGTCCCCCTCCTTCTGCTCCTTCTCCTCCTCCTCCTCCTTCTCCTCCTCCTCTCGGCAGCGCAGCGCCGTCGCCGTGCACGCGCCCGCCCGCGAAGGCGGCGAGGCGCGGCCAGCTGAGGCTTCCGTTCGTTCCCCTTCGGTCTGGGTCCGTGGCTGCGACTCGCAGGCCGGAGGTGGTTGAAGCAACAAGTATGTTGAGTCGCAGTCCAGAATGGACGGCGGTGGTCTGGGGAAATCGATGTCACCGGGGGTGACCTCTTGTTGCGCGGCTTTCGAGTGGCGCGAAGCCTGAGCACGCGCGGGCCGCCGCTGTCGCACCGCGTGCGGCGATTGGAAAGCCGCGCACCAAGCCCCGACATCCGACGATCCGATATTTGAATCCGCGCGGCACCTCCCTGGTTTCTGATGGCCCCGGGGCCCGGCGATGGGCCGCAAGGGCAGATCTCAAAGGAAAATTGAATCATACAAAAATATCGCATCGTCGACTGTTTGGATTTTCGTTTGTGCTGCTCGACCGCCGTCCGACTCTCTTGCTCATTCTGGTGCTCGTTGTAGATGGGTGCTCGTTATAGATGGGCGACGGTTCAGTAAACGAGGGGTGGAGAAACGAACGCCTTTCGTGCACCATTTAGGACCCGTTAAAGGCCTTCTTCCATGCAATCCTGGATTCCCCCGAGGTTTATTGCCCCCCCCCTTACCGTCCTCCTGAGCCCTGATTTCTGATCCTCCGTATTGTGAACGATTTCGCAAGTGTGGCGGAAATGTACGCCCTATTGTCAAAGTTTCTTTGATGTAGATTTCCCGCGTCATTTTTGCTGAGCAATCCACCTTCTTCCAGGAAAGGGCTTCGGCCCATGGCTCTCTTTTAGATGGTAAACTATCCTTTGTGCCAAGCTCGCGTAGGACTGGCAGATTCCCGCTCGATGAAAACTTGATAAAATCCAAGGCTGTTTTTTATATTATGCGTTTCGCGCGTACCCGCTCGAGGAAAGTGTGCCCCCCCTCTTTCGGACCCTCTAAATATACAACGCCGGGGTCCGCAAACCCCCGCTGTCCTTTGTGAGAGAGAGGGTGTAAAGCGTTTTGCGCAGAGTCCTAGAGAACTCACAAGGTCTTGGAATCCTTGCGCTTTGCACAGCATTTGCAGATGATGACGTTTAGCATGGCCGCTCGGGGATGGCGTGTCCTGCGCGCAGGTTTCTCGAGGATGCCTCGAGCCCCACGCTCGTGTCGCAGAACTTGAGGGGGGGCTGGGGCCAAGCGAGAAAGCCATGGGCCCCGAACGCCCCAGAGCGGGACAAGCAGCAAAAAACACGTGGGCTCCTAAAGCCCCGGAGCGGGACAAGCGTGAAAACACGTGGGTTCCTAACGCCCCAGGGCGAGACAAGCGTGAAAAGACGTGGGTTCCTAACGCCCCCGAGCGGGACAAGCGTGAAAGCATGTGAGTTCCTAACGCCCCAGAGGTGGACAATAATGAAAATGTTGTTTTTTACATTTTCCTGGATGTTCCAGGCGCTGAGGAGCCCCCATGAGGTCCCGCATTAGAACTCCGAGGCGACGATAGGGGCGAATAGCCCAGGGGAGAGTAAAACCTGTATTCAGGTGCGCCAGTGGCTTACGTTTTCGAAAAGGCTCCGCGGCGAATGCGTGCAATGCCCGCCCCTGGGCTATCCGCCCCTATCGTCGCCGCCGAGGAACGATTCCAATATCACGCATCCCGTGTCGAGTCATACGCTTGTTCCTGCTGCTGTGCCTCTCCGCGCCCGGGTTGGCTCAGACGACCGCATGTTCGATATACCCCCCTGGGTGGCCCGGACACATGAAAGAGCATGGGTTCCCGACTCCCTAATCGGAGGCGGCAAAGAGGGGGGTCATGACGGGGGGGGGGGGGGATATCATGGCGGGGGCCATGATATTTCCCCAGATTTCATGGCGCCTCTTCTTATTTCATTGCGTTCCCGGCCCCCCCGCTGGGCCGCGCACATTACGCCGGTCATGATTTGCACCCCCCCCCTCTTGGACACCCCCTCTTGGCCGCTCCCGACCCAAAGCGGGACAAGCGTGAAAGCACGTTGGTTCCTGACCCCCTAGGGCCAGACAAGCTTGAAAACACATGGGTTCCGAACGTTCCAGAGCGGGGCAAGTGTTAAATGGCCTGGGTTCCTAACGCCCCAGAGCGGGGCAAGCGTGAAAACACATGAGTTTCTGACGCCCCAGAGTAGGACTAGCGTGACAACACATGGGTTCCTAACATCCCAGAGCGGGACAAGCGTGACGGCACTTAGGTTCCTAATGTCCCAGTGTGGGACAAGCGTGAAAATTCGTGAGGCACAACAGCCCCAGAGCGGGACAAATGTGAAAACGCATTGTTCCTAACGCCCCGGAGCGGGACAAGGGTGAAAGCATTTGGGTTCCTAACGCCCCAGAGCGGGACAAGCGTGAAATTGCCTGGTTTCCTAGCGCCCCAGAGCGGGACAAGCGCAGGACACCCCAGTTTCCGAACGCCCCAGGGCGGGTCAAGCGTGAAAACATTTAGATCCCTACCATCCCAGAGCGGGACAAGCGTAAGAACCCGTGGGTTCTCAACTCCCCAGAACAGGACAAGCGTGAAAACACTTAGGTTCTTGACTCCCCAGAGTTGGACAAGTGTGACAACACGTTGGTTCTTAAAGCCCCAGGGCGGGACAAGTCGCCCCAGAGCGGGACAGGCGTGAAAAAGCATGGGTTCCAAACGACCCAGAGCAGGACAAGCGTAAAAAGTCGTGAGGCACAAAAGCCCCAGAGCGGGGCAAGCAAGAAAGTATAGGGGCTCCTAACGTCCCAGGGCGGGACAAGGGTGAACACACATGGGGTCCTAACGCCCCCGAGCGGGACAAGGTTGAAAACACGTGGGTTCCCAACGCCCCAGAGCGGGAGAAGCGTGAAAGCACATGGGCCCCCGAAGCCGCAGAGCGCGACACGCGTGACCATACGTGAGTTCCTGACGTCCCAGAGCGGGACAAGTGTGCACACACGTGGGCCCTGGCGCCCCAGGGCGGGACAGCCGTGAAAACACGTGGGTTCAGGCTTGAACTCGCGTGGGCCCCTGACGCCCCAGAGCGGGACGCGCGCGCGAGAGCACGTGGGTCCCAATAGTGCCCCCCGGAGCGGGACAGACGCGTGAAGCACGCGTGAAGCACGCGTGGAGCTGGACGCGTGGGGTGAGAGCCCGCGGGCTCCCGACGGCCCAGGGCGGGACACGAGCGTGACTGCACGCCGTGCCCTCTGGGAGTCATGGGGTCCGCAGGCCCCCTGTGGACCCTGGTGCGCACGGGGGTGCCGAGGCGTTTTGCCGAGAGTCCGCGATGCCTCACAGGTGTTGTGGAGGCCCCGCAGGTGTGCAGAGCTTGGGCAACCGTTCGCTGTCTGCGTGCCCGCTCGGGGATGGCGCGCGATGCGCGCAGGTTTCTCGAGGATGTCTCGAGCCCCGCGCTTGTTTCGCAAAATTTGAGGGGCTGGGGACAGGCGTGAGACAACGCGGGTTCCTAACGCCTCAGAGCGGGACAGGTTTGAACACACGTGGGTTCCTAGCGCCCCAGGGCGGGACAAGCGTGACATCATGTGGGTTCCCAACGCCTTCGAGCGGGACAAGCATGACAGCACGTAGGTTTCTAGAGAACCAGAGCGGGACAAGCGTGAGAAATCGCCTGGGTTCCTGGCGCCCCGGAGCGAGACGGCGTATGCTCTTTCCTCTCGGCGCGTCCCCTGACTCGTCCTCTGTCGCGTTCCCTGGCTTATCCCTTGCGCTACCCCTGCCCGTTGCGTGGCGCGTCCCTTGCCATGTTCCCCTGCCCGTCCTCGAGTGCGCCCCTGGCTCATTCCGTGGCGCGACCCTGCGCCCTGCTCCCCGTTTTTCGTCTCGTCCCGCTTCGGAACTGAGTCGGATCTCAAGCTCGAGCTCATTGAGTTTCCGGCACGCTTCGAATGCAACCAGCTCTGGGCCAGCTATGCGCCCAGGTAGCTCGAGCTTGAGATCGAGATCGGTTTGGTCAGGATCCGGATGCGGAGGGCGACTTGATCTACAACAAAATTACGGAGCACAACGAACTTAATCGCGGCATGACCCATCTCATTCCAGCACAGCACAGCACAGCACAGTCCTTGACATGGGTCATCTCGATCGAGAGCTTCAGCATCGAAATTGCTTGTCGCCCAATCGGGTTTCTCGCGTTTCTGACTTATTTTCAAGGTTTCGTGGGTCGATCATGTTCCTTGAGACGGAAAATTCCGCCCGATCTGTCCGCATCGCTTGGGGCGTATTCTGATACAGTTTTAAGCAGGAAATTCCACCAAAGTCTGGCGGATCCGAAGTCAGTGGGATGCCTGGGAAGGCCACTTCTTGCCCAGGGCCATGCCTGGGTAGTCTTCTGACGACACTTCGGGGCCCCGCAAGAGCCCCCAATGGGGGGCAAACATTGCCTAGAGCTGCCCGTCGTTTTCTGTTGTTGTCGCGACGTGAGGTCTGAGGTGGACGGCGCCGAAGAAGAGCGCCAGGGGCTTCTTGGACGCTTCTTGGCGGCTTCGGGCTGCCTGGGGCCGCCGCGGAGCCGTCTCGTGCAGCCGCTGCCACCCGCACCCGCCCGAGCTGTCTTAATCGCAGGCCCGGAGGTTGACACCAGCACCAATATCGGCGGGAGGAGGAGGAGGAGGCGGAGGAGGAGGAGGAGCAGGAGGAGGAGGAGGAGGAGGAGGAGGAGGAGGAGGAGCAGGGGGAGGGGGAGGGGGAGGGGGAGGGGGAGGGGGAGGGTGCCTCCGCCGAGGGAAGAATATTCCGACTTCGGCGATGGTGGCCTTACTCTGGCTCCCAGGGTGGCCGAAATAAGATGACCACAAGCACCGAAATCTTATATCTAGGATCCTCCTCCCCCAGTGGGGGCGCACCCCCCCCCCTTTTGGTGCGGGTGCCAATGTCGAAGCCTCCAAGTCTTGGACGTTCGCTTCTCGCCTTCAGTCGGGCCTGTCCCTCTACAGGGGGAATATTCCAAAATATTTTTTTTTTTTTTTAAAAAAGAGTCTGGGGACCATTTTTGGTGTATTTTTTGGGGGGGACCATTTTGGAGTTTTTTTGGGTATTTGTTATTTTTCGTCGAAAATCCCCCTGTGGGGGGACAAGCCCGTCTTCATTCTCACCTGGAGCCCCTCCTCGCGCTGCACGCCGCAGGACGCCGCCGGCGCCCCGGACGCCGCCGGGCGGGGAGGCAGTCGCCCACGGCGGCGCCGGCGCGCGCATCGCGCAGCTGGTGGGCCTCGTGTTCACGAACCTGGGCGGCGGGGAACGCGAGCGGTCGGGGGGGGAAGGCCTTGTCTTCTCGTCTTCTCTTATCGGAGGTGGGTAGTCCTCCTACCCTGACACGTCGATTAAGGAATTGGCCGTTTTCGGTGCGCGAGAGGGCGTCGCGGCTGTCATTTTTGCGGGTCTAGCTCCGTAGGTTTCGGTCCCAGGCCGCTTTCACTAAAGGGAGGTTTACTAATTGTCCACCGCCGATCTTATGATGTTCCGACCTAGTGTAGCCTTGATCATCAGAAGGAGTTCCGAGCAGAGATGGAAGAACTACCGAAACCGGAAGGGTTTCACGCGTCGGGGGGTCTGGGAGACGCTCGTCCGACACTGTTGCGACACTGTCTCGACACTGTTTCGACACTTTTCCTGGTGTTCGAAATTATTTCTGGGATGTGGTCCTGAAGTACGATGGGAGCAACATAACTCTTCTTCCTTCCCCCTCCTCTCGAAGAAGAAGGAAAAGCCACATGAACAGAAACTTTTGGCGCTCCGCGCGGATGTCTTGGATCCGCGCCTGGGCCCCCCGGCGGCGCCTCCGGCGCCGCCCCTGGCGCGCTCCGCGCGCCAGGGAGGGGGTTCCAGCGCGAATCCAAGGAATCCGCGCGGAGCGCCAACAGTTTATGTTTACGTGGTGTGTTCTTCGTCTACTTCCAAGTCGGGCCTGTCCCTCTAACGGGGGAATATTCAAAAATAGTAAGAACAGTCTGGGGACTATTTTTGGAGTATTGTTTGACAATTTTGGGGTAGTTTTGGGGTATTTTTGATTTTTCGTCCAAAATCCCCCTGTAGAGGGACAGGCCCGACATAAGTCTACTTCTATCCTCCGCCTCCTGCTGCGCAGAGCGCAATCGCGGCCATCCCTGACCCACCGCCGCAGCCGACGCGCGCCGCGGGGCGCCCGACCAGCCAGAGCAGCGCTACCCTTATGTCGGGCCTGTCCCCCTACAGAAGGATTTTCGACGAAAAACAAAAAGTACTCAAAAAATACGCCAGAGAGGTCAAAAAATTGTAAGAAATAGTCCCCAGACTATTTTTGGACTATTTTTTGATTCTGTTTGGCGTATTTTTTATTTGTCGTTGAAAATCCCCCCGTAGGGGGACAGGCCCGACTTAACGCTACCCTCGCATGCCGGGGGCGGTATTTTCCAGGGGGGGGGGGGGAAGCGGGGGGAGGGGTACACCACAGTTGTAATCGTACAATGCGGAGGAAAGGGAGAGCGGAAGCGTGAGCCGAGTTGTGCTGGTCCTAGCCGTGCTGGTGGTTCGCCAGGGCCCTGTCGCGGGGCTCCGGTGCCCAGCACCCCGGGGGAGGGTACTGAGGTCCCCCTCCCCTATAGGACCTCGAGGGCTCGCCTCCAAGCAGTGCCTGCACGAGGAGGCAGAAATAAAAAAACGCACTGTTGGGAGTCCAAGCGAACCCAGAGATGGCAACACGCAGCGGCCTTAGGTTCACGCAGTCGTCTGGCTTCAGGCTGGCCAGTCTACTCAAGCTCGGCTTCTACTCAAGCTCAGCTTCTGGGGACGCCCCAGAGTCGTCGCTAGCCAGGACTCAGTATTGGGCTTTCCATATGCCTTCGTTGGAGTAGGCATTGTCGTCCTCGGCACCATCTGAGCACTCGTCGCTGCCGGTTTGCGCGTCCTCCTGCCTTCGTAGCAGTTCTGCGTAGGAGCATGGCATGGGCCGCTGGCCCAACGGTATCTGGTCCCCGTGCACCTCGTCGTGGTCGTGGGCGGACAGCAGCGAATCGATGCATCCAGAAGGGCCTAGCGCGTAGACCATCTTGTCCCCGTCCCTGCAGTGACTGCCAGCGCTCATGTCTCTGTGTATCCCCGTGTCGTGGGGCTTGTTCTGAACGGGGCTCGTGAGTTTCACGATGGCTCTTGTGGCGAAGCCCTCCTTGATAGCGCCTCCCCCTCGTCTATCAGAGGGGGAAGGGAAGGGACGCTGAGCAGGGCTGGACCTGAACGGTGTTTTGGCGATTTCGTGGGCCGCTGTCGTTTCCATGTCGTTTAGCTGGAACGGCGGATCGAAGACACAACGAGGGAGAACGAAGACAAACCGAAAACGAACAACACCGTTCAGGTTCGGCCCTGACGCTGGGCACGAGCCGTGCTCGCGCGCGGCTGCGTGCCCCAAGGGCTCGGCGGGCCTGGGCCTGCCCACCGCGCCGGAGGGCGGCCGTGGCCTCTGCGCCCGTCCGGCATCCGTTCGTGGAGTTCCCCAAGCCCATCGTTCCGAGTTCATGTGTTTCGGCCACTCGCTCCAATCTCGCAGTCTGGAGCGCCGCTCGTCTCATCCAGTGCGGCATACCTATGTCATCCACGATTTGCCGTGCTTCCAAAGTAGCGCGTTGCACCCAATTGTCACCCATGTCTCGACCTCCCCGTCTGTCGTAACAGTGCGTCGCCGTCCGAGGGTACTTCTGACCATTTTCATGTGCGCTCCCCGCAATTTGGACTCCCTCTCAGCAGTCATCACCCAGCTCCCACTTCCGTGCAATGCTGTCGGTGTTACAACGCAATGGAACAATTTCATTATCAGATTAATTGGTATGGCCTTGTCCGTTAGTTCCCGTTTCAATGATCCTAACTTCGACCATGCCTTCTTCATCCTGTGCGTGAGCTCAGCGTGGTGGACATGCGTCAGGGATAAAGCTGTACCCAAACACATGTTTGGTAACGAATGCTCCAGCACCTCAATATTCATGCCCCCAACCAATGCTGATCGAACCTCACTTCCGTTGTCAATGCTGTTGTGTTGAAAATTCATCTTGTCCGGGTGGAGCTTCAAACCGACCTTCTCGCTTTCTCGCTGCACGTCCAATATCATCTGCTTGATTTGCGGTAGTGAACGCCCTACCAAGAGAATGCCGTCCGCGAACTTCATATTAGTCGACATTGTGTATCTCGTGTAGCCGAGCTGCCTGCCATACCCTTTCGAAGCCCATTTTGCTTCGACCTTCCGCACCACCTCCTCGAGTACACAATAACACAGGATGGAGCTGATAGGGTCGCCTTGTTGGGTCCCTTTTGAAATGCCGAACTCTCGTCTTGGCACGTCGCACTTGACGTGTGCACGCTGACCGATGTATAAACTGGACACTGTGCACACGTAGACGCGTGGCACTTCGTAGCCCAAACCACACAGCACGGCGTACATGCTGAAAAATGATGATGGTGGTGATGGTGACGGTGATGGTAATGATGGAGATTGCAATGACGATACTGATGATGATGATGATGATGATGCCGATGCCGATGACGATGATGATGACGATGATGATGAGGATGAGGATGAGGATGAGGATGATGAAGGTGATGGTGATGATGCATATTATGCTGATGATGGTACTCATGATGATGACGATGATGACGACACTGATTGTGATGCTGAGGATGATGATGCTGATGATGATGATGACGGTGATGGTGATGATGATGGTGGTGATGACGATGATGATGATGATGATGATGATATTGATGATGATGATGATGATGATGATGCTGCTGATGATGATGATGATGATGCCGACGATGATGATGCTGATGATGATGCTGATGATTATGATGCTGATGATGATGATCATGGTTATGCTGATGATGATGAGGATGATGCTGCTGCTGATGCTGCTGCTGATGATGATGGTCATGATGGTGGTGGTGACGATGCTGCTGCTGCTGCTGCTGCTGATGATGATGATGATGATGATGATTATGGTGGTGGTGATGATGATGATGGTGATGCTGATGATGATGATGATGGTGATGATGATGATGATGATGATGATGATGCTGATGATGATGCTGATGATGATGGTGATGATGATGCTGCTGATGATGATGATGATCATAA
The DNA here is from genome assembly GCA_963575745.1 of Prorocentrum cordatum. Taxonomy (NCBI): domain Eukaryota; class Dinophyceae; order Prorocentrales; family Prorocentraceae; genus Prorocentrum; species Prorocentrum cordatum. Next base: position 41,693 of record CAUYUJ010020993.1, on the reverse strand, counting down.
TGATCATGGTGGTGATGATCATGGTGGTGATGATGATGATGATGATGATGATGATGATGATGATGATGATGATGATGATGATGATGATGAGGATGAGGATGAGGACGATGATGATGGTGATGATATCTCTCTTAATTTCCCCCCTTCGCGCCGGTCGTGGTTTCTGCAGCGTCTCGGTCCGAACCTTCGCGTGGCTTCCCAGGGCGGGCCTGTATGCGGGCGATCGCCCAGGCTGCCCTCGAGGGGGCTGGGCCGCTGCTGTTCCAGGGCCTGCGAGCCGCGCTCTACGAGCGGCTCGTGGGCCAACCGCTCCCTCAACTTGCGAACCTCGGCGTTCCCTCCGCGGGGGCCCCGTGGCCCGCTCAGTCCGACTCGGGTGGCGGGGGGGCACTGCCCCCCTGCCCGTCGGGCTGCGGCCTGCCCCACCGCTTGCCCTGGGCCGGCGGTGGATCCGAGCAGCGGGGTGGCCCCCCTGCCGCCTTTTCCACGGCCGAGGCCCTGCGCGGCGCCACGCCGCCGCCCGCGGCCTCCTCGGAGGCTGCCGCGTCGGGTCCCTCGCGGCACACCTGGTGGGGCCCGGCGGGCCTGGCGCGCGCCCGGACCTTCAGCGGAGCCCTCGGCGGGCGCGGTCGCGGTCGCGGTGCGCGGCGCGCCCTGGCCCACGGCCGGGGGGCGCGGGCGGAGGAGCGCGCGCGGGGTCTCTCCCAGGGCCCGCCCGCGGCTCCCCCCGAGGCCTGCGCTCGCGTCGCCAGCCACTGCGGCCGCTGCCGCCGCTCCGGCTGCAGCCCCGCGAGAAGGGCATGCGGCGCTCGCGAGGCGCGGGCTCGCGGCGCGCACGTTGTCACCGCTCATTCTTCTTCTTGCGTCGCGGTGTGCGATCTGCACTGGCGCGCAGGGCGGCTCGCCATCCCCGATGGGACAGTTTGGCCCGACCTCCTCCCCTCCACTTCTCCGTCAGCCACTCGCTAGGATCGCTGGCGGTTGGACGAGGGCGGGGAGAGCTATGCCGCGATCCCTCTGGCCGTTCGGCCAAGGGTATTCTGCTGGCGTGGCCTGGGTCCTTCCACACCGCCGACGGTCTCAGATTGGCGGAGGCGGAAGGATATTCTCTGGGCTAGTTGGCTCCTTCCAAGTAGTCAGCGTGCCCTTGCTCGGCGCGGCCTCGTGGCCGCTGAGCACGTCCGCCCCTCTGTCGGCGGTTGGCTTGGAAACCTCCGAGATGGATCTGGATGCTCTTTCCCCTCTGGACGAGGGCGATGCCGACGGGCTGGTGCCGTTCGGATCGGCTCGCGGTCGAGCGTGCTGGCCGCACCTTTCGGGGGGTTGCCGGCCTTCGCGATGGCCTCGTGGCCATTCCCAGCGCCGCCCCCGTCGAAGGGGACGAGGCCGCGCTGGGCGCGGAAAGGGCCAACCCGTACCAGTCCGCGGACGAATGCGAGGGGGGCGGCCCGGAGGACGACGCCGACGCCGAGGCCCGCCCTCCACTTCCGGTGCGTGCCCCCCCCCCCCCCCGCTCGCTCCCAGAGGTGCCTCCCGCGCCAGCGCGAGGGCGGCTCGGTGCGCGGCTGGAGCCTTGGTCAGGCACGGCCCGACCTCGAGCGGGGGGGGGGCCATCGCCGCGGGCCTGGAAAACGGAGCGCCGATGGCCCGCGCGGAGGTCCAGTTGGAGATCCCAAGGCTGCTGGCTGGCTGCGAATGCGACCCAGCCAGTGGCTCCTCCTCCGCGGAGCCGCGCCAGTCTGCGGAGGGCCCGCCCCGAGGCGCCGCAGTTGTTCGCCGACGGGGCGACGCGCGCTGGCCCCCCCCAGGAGGATCTACAGGCGATGCTGGCTCAGTCGCCTCCTCCCTCCCAGCGCGTCCAGAGCCGCGCCACCACGCCTCGGCGTTGGTGGCGTCCTGGGGGAAGAGCGGGCCGGGGAGCATCCGCCTGCCGCTTCCGCCGCACTTGGCCCCGCCGCCGCCCCCTGCTCCTCCGGGGTTTGCCAGGCCCGAAGGGGGCGGCTGCTTCGGCGAGGGGGGCGCCGTGGTAGACGAGCCCCGGGTGCACAGCAAATCCGAGTCCACTGGAGTTGGCGTAGCTTTGCCAACGGACTTCTCAACCATTCCATAATATTCAAGGGCGAGGGAATCCCCCAAACCCAGGCGACCAGAAATCCCGAACACCGCAGAAGGATAAGGACGACGAGAAAGGAGGGTGACGTGAGAAATGAGGAACACAAGGAGAATGACGACGTCGACGATGACGATGACGATGACGATGACGAGGAGGAGGAGGAGGAAGAGGAGGAGGAGGAGGAGGAGGAGGAGGAGGTGGAATAAGAGTGGTAGGATGAGAATGGGGAGAGGAGGGAGGAGGGACATGCGGTTGGATACTGGTACTGGTATCCTCTCTTGGTCGATCGTGTCCGTTCCCCTGGTCGACCGTGTCCCCACCCCCTATCTGGTATGCGGTTGTGGCCGTAGGAGGACGAGGAGGAAGTGGTGGGGAGCAGGGGGAGCTGGAGGCAGGAGGAGGAAAAGACGGAGGACGGACGAGGGTCGTTCGAACCCCCAAGATGGTATCACCTCATGGCCACATCGTCGGATGTCTGGGGGGGCCAACGTTCGGGGAGGAGGCTCAGGGGAGGAGGGGGACGCATCGACCTCCGAATCGCCCAGTGTTCGCCGACGGGGGCTTGATAGGCCACCCCGCCGAGCAACGTGCTGTTTTGCCATCGGGGGCCTGTCGTCAATCTGTCGGCGATTGATCGCCGATTCCAGCTCGATGTTTCCCCCCATGCGCCTGTCCCCCACAGCGTTGCCCCCGTGCAGGTAAGGGGGGGGGAGGGATGTCCAGGCACCCGCCGTCTTAAGAAAAGTCCGTGCGGGCGTTTTGCCGCAGCCTTCGGCCTCCACATGGGGACAAGGATTCAGGGCCATGGGGTTGATTCTTCGAGAAAAATCAAACAACATCATATGGGGACGATTTCTCGACCATCGCTGAATATATTGGGGTATTTTTTTGATTATTTGTAAATTTTCGCCCAAACTCAGCCTGTAGGAGGACGTGCCCGACCTAACCATGGGGGGCCGTCAGGGAGCGGCTCGGGAGGGAACCCCGCCCGCAAGGGATTGGGGGTCGGGGCGTCTCGTCTGGGGGCCCCGTGAGGCGGGGGCGTCCGTCGAGGAGTGTGCCCAGGAGGGTCTTCAGACCCTGGAGGGCTCGTTGTCTGATGAGCGCGGTGGTGCTGTCCATGGCCAGGCCTCCCCCCCCCTCTCTCTCCTCCTCCTCCTCCTCCTCCTCCCCCTCCTCCTCCTCCTCCTCCTCCTCCTCCTCCTCCTCCTCCTCCTCCTGCTCCTCTGATTCGTTTCACCGCTTGTGCTTTCAACTTCGCTGCTCCGGGCGGGCCCGCCTGCCTGGTGGCAGCACGCAGCCCTCCCCCATTCATTGGGGCCAGTTTCTTCTGTGCAGGGCGCGACCCGACTCGGCTTGACAGGCCTCAATTGGTGCTCTACCGGCTTCCAGACCCTGCCCTCCTGATCCCATGGTTCCCCGTCCAATGCCCCCACCGCGTTGAGAACATCAAGGCGTCGAATGTCTGGGGACGTGCGGGTGCCCTTGTTGCCCTCCAGGGGGGGGGGTGCTCGTCGCAACGTCTGGATCCGCTTCGGGCCGATGACCGGGGCGCCGCCCTCCCCCCCCCCCCTCTGGGAAGAGGTCCAGGGGCTGCAGCGGTGTTGGCACAGCAGGCGCATCGAACAAGAAGCCGGCTTGCGAGCAGGTACCTGGCAGATATTCGGGCTCAGAGAATTACACGCATACGCCGACCCCAGCCAGGCCCATCTTGGCCCCAGGATCGGTGTGTATGCCCCCTGGCCAAGCCAGGAAGGCGTCTGCACCGATCCTTGGCCCAGGACGGGCCTGGCTGAGATCGGTGTGTGTGTGTGTGTGCATACGTAGTTGTACTTCTTCTACATGTGTCTTCTTGGTTTCCCGATGGCCCTGGGAACCTGCTGGGCAGCTGAGACGCGGGGGCCCGCGGGGCAGCCAGAGCGGCCCATCCGTGAATGCCCACCAGAAAGATCGCATCGTGCGTACTCGCTGTACGGCCGGCACGAGGGTGAGAGCCGTCCCCAGCGTTGGAGGGACACCCCTCTGCTCTTCGTGTGCTGCGCCCTCCACCTCGGAGCGCCTCTCGTTTGGGGCATCTCCATCGGGCCTGGCGCCTTCGGCGAAGGTGCTCGTGCTCTTCATCCACGTTCTTGCTGCTATGTTTCGACTCTTTCCAGCTGCCTCGTGCCAGGACTTCTGCTCATCGCGCGTACCCAGATCTCCAGTATCGGTTTTTGTTTCCGCAACCTGGACCATCAAGGTCTAGCCCCCTTCCCTGGGACCAGTTTTCCATCCCGAGCCGTTTTTCGGCGGCTCCGGGGCGCGTTGAGGGCCCCTGGAGGCCAAGCATGCGGAAAGCACGTCCGTTGTGTTTTTGTGAGTTCCCTCACGCCGAGAGGAGGTCTGGGACATGCTGTGTCCTCTTGTGGCCACGTTTCAACCATTCGGCGGCGCCCTGAGGATGAACGTGAAGGGGTCAAGCCTTCTCAGAAGGCGGCGGCGTTTCTCAGAATCCTTCTGACCTTCTCAGAAGCCCTCTGTCATGGCGCCAACATCGCAGAGCAGATTTCGTTCGGAAAACGATAGGATGGGCCCGGAGTTTCCTGGAGAATGTCGTTCCCGACTTCCAGGTGAATTTCGTGCGGATTTTTCTTGGCCAGGGATGAAGACTGAAACAAGAACCCACGCGAAAGTCACTCCGTTTTTCACTCGCCGCTGAGAGTTTCTGCATCGACAGAGGTCCACGCAGCAATCCGCCGCAGCACGTCTGCAAGGGCGGTGCAGTGACCTCCGCGGCTTGGAGGCAGGCACGAGGTGCTTCTCAGAAGGCTGGAGGCCTTCTGAGCCTGCTGAGAAGAATGCAGGAGGGGAAACAGCACACAGACACAATGAACCGTCGATTCCCCAGAAAATCTAGGAAAATATGGGAAGTGGGGGGGAAGACAAAAACCCAGAAAATATGAAAAACATTGGGGAATCCTTTTTATTTGTGTGTTTTCATGTGCGTGTCCCAGGGCCCCTTCAAGAAGGTCGGCCCCCATCTGCCTGCCGACCTGGGCGCGCCGCTTTGGCGACTGGAAACCTATGGGCCGGGGGGTCCCTTCCCTTCGTGGCCGAGGCTCGCCGTGGCCAGAGATGCATGGTCCGTTCCCCTGGTGTAGCGTTCCTCCTGTCAGGCGATCGCAAACATGGATCAGGGGGGCGTGGATTAGCGTTGTGGAAGTCGATTAATGGAGAGGAAGCGTGCTGCCAAATAATTTCCAGATGTCTAGAACATGTTTCAAACATGTTTTAAATGTGTACAAACATGTTTGAAACATGTTTAGAACATGTTCTACACATTTCAGACACATGTTTAAATTCAATGATCGGATTGTTAGAGTGTCCATTGTCATGGCATCCACAAGCGACGGGTCCCGCTTCCATGGGAAATCGCGGATTCCCGCCGCCGATCGAGGCGGCATTGGCCGCATCTTGTGGAGGGCACCTCCCCCGATCCACGGATTTGATGAATTGGCACGCGGTCGCCAAATCCATGGATCGCTAATCCATGTTTGCGCCCCCCTAAGAACTGCTTTTCGTTACTGATTTAGCGTTCCCTCTGGTAGCCCAGGTTGGAAGGCAGATGGGGGCGGGCCTTCTCAGAAAGCTCAGAAGGCCTCGGGCCCTTGAGAAGCTTTCTGACGCCTTCTCCGAAGCCACACAGGACTGCTCAGAAGGCTGGGGGGCTACTGAGGCCTTTGAGCAGCCCCGCCGCCTTCGAGAAGGCCTGCCTACTCTCACTCCCCCCCTCGGCGCTCCCCCGAATCCCCAGACATCCGACGATGCTAATGTTTTACTGCGCAGCCCCTGAAGTCCCGAGCCTTTCTCCTGGAGCAGTTTTCCGTCCTCTATTCATTTTCGGTGGTCGCAGGGCCCGTAACGGGCCCCAGAGGCCGAAACGGAAGAAGACCGCCTGGATTGAAATGACCCGAACACGGCACCCGAATAGTAGCAAAGGTGAAGAGGCGGGTCGAGGAGTAGTGCGAGGCCAGTTGGTGAACATGTGTACTGCTTGGGATGCCTAAGAGAGATGCAGCCGCGACAGGGGTGCGAGAACGGCCGTTTTAAGTATGCTGTTCACCAGGGATCGTGGCCGTCCGGGACCAAATGCAGCAGGCATTGATCAGGAGGGAAAAAACACACGGACACAATGAACATATGGGAAAATGTGGGAAGTGGGGGGAAGACAACAACCCAGAGAATATTTGGAAAACCATGGGGCATCGTTTTATTTGTGTGTATTTATTTGCGTGTCCCAGGGCCCCTTCAAGTGAGGCGAGAGCACTATTCCCGCGTAGATTGTCAGGAAGTCGCCTGCGACACGGCTGCTGGACCAGGGGGTCGGGCTCCCCAGCCCCCGTGTGGAACGTTTCTGTTTTTTCCCATTTCGAGACCCCTCTAGCCAAGCGCTCTCAGGGAACAAAGCAAAAGAAACGTTTAAATTTAAATCATTGCAATGAAACTCTCGGATGTCAGCGCGGATTCCTTGCATCGACATTGGATCCCCATCTCTGGCACGCGGAGCCCGCCAGGGGGCTCAGCGCCGATCTTAGACATTGCGCGGACCTTCAAACGTTCATGCCTATGCAGGCGCTTCTTCTTCTTCTTCTTCTTCTTTCAGGGAGCGAAGGGAGAGCAGAAAACCCTCAGATCCGACGTCGTGTTTTCTTCCAGGACGTGGACCGTATGCCCGGGGATGTCTCGACCCCACTCCCCGGGGCATCCATCTTATTCGCCCCCCCGAGGTCACGCATGATGGACTACGTCAGGCGGCGGGCGGACGCCCCTGCCTTCCCGCGACGCCTCGTTGTCCTGCGGGGCCCCCCCGGCGCCGGCAAGACGAGGTGGGGCCTCGGCATGCTGCAGAGGGAGCTGAAGATCAGCCTCGACGCCATGGACCGCAGCGAGGCGCCCCACCCGTGCTTCGGATCCCCCGCATTCTGTTTGGGCGATTTCGCAAGTAGGGCGGGGACTGTCGCCCGCTCCTGTTGTGCCGATTTCTGCTCGCTTAGCCGTCGCTGCTTCCGACATGCTTCTGCTGAAAGCTCCCCCCCCTGCTTTGCTGAGGCAGGAATTCCTTTTCCTGCCTGTCGCTATCGTTTGGGGTGCACTTCCGGCACGTGCAAGTCGGAGCATCCACCACAGCACGGCGGAGCCGAAGTCAGGACACATCTCCGACCACCCCTGGATTTCGGCCTCTGGGGCCCGCTGTCAGGCCCTGCTTTATGATGTTCCAACCTACTTTAGCCTTGAGCACCAGAAAGAATTTCGAGCACCAGCATAAAAGTACCGAAACTCTAGGGTTTTCACACGTCGGGCCCTGGGAGACACTCGTCCGACACTGTTTCGACACTCTTTCGACACTTTTCCGGGTGCTCGAAATTATTTCTGGGATGTGGTCCTCAAGTACGATGGGAGCAACATAAGCCCTGTTGCCATCATGCATGGATCTGGGACGCAGTCGTGACCGCTGGGGCCGCGGATTAAAAATGCACCCGTCCAGAGGAGGAGGAGGAGGAGGAAGCGGTGCCGATCCCACCACCCTTGCTCGGCCACGCGCAGACGGAGGTGGGGGGAGGGGTGGAGGGCTCGCTAGGAAGCACCCCTGCCTCTTAGAGAAGGCGCGGGCCTGATCTACGGATGTAAGGCTGGCGCCTTCTTAGATGCAGCCTCCTTCTGAGAAGCCCTCCCCCCTCCCTCCTCGGGAGCGGCAAAGAGGGGGGTGATGCTTAGGGGGGGGTGGATATCATGGCGTGGGCCATGATATTTCCCCAGGTTTCGCGGCGACTCTTCTTATTTCATTCTGTCCCTGGCCCCCCCCCTAGGCCGCGCACATGCCGCCGGCCATGATTTGCACACCCCCCTCTCGGACGCCCCCCTCTTGGCCGCACCCGACCTCCACCCCCTTGTGCGCACCGCCAGCTTGCCTCCCTTCTGCCTCTCTGGGAGGCCCTCGTCGCCTCGGGCGGGGCTCGTCGTGGCTCGCCGAGAGCAGCTGGTCAGGACGCCTCCCGGGAGAGGTCCGGGGAGTGACGCCATTCGAGTAAGATCAAGGCGGGGGTGTCCCTCTGCACTCTACAGGAGGAATATTCAACAATAGTAAGAAAAATAGTCCGGGGATGATGGTTGGACTATTTTTGAGTTTTGTTTGATTATTTCCTATTCTTCATCCAGAATCCCCCCGGTAGGGGGACAGGCCCGACCCAAGAGTAAGAACCAGATGTGTTCGCATACCTGCCCGAAGGGTCCGCGCAGAGACGTCTCGGTCCCGCGCTGGAGGAGCAGGTACGGGTGCTGTCACCACGGCTCTGTGCGTTGGACTTCTTGGGCCTCCCGGGATGCCTCTTGGTCGCCGCGGCTGGACTCGCGTGGGAGTCCTGGCCAGATCGCACCCTGGGAGGGGTCCGGGGAGTAGCGGCATCGGTACACACTGTTCATGTCTAAGTCTTCGAAAGTTCTTTGATTTTTTTGGGGGGCCAAGATCCTTTCATTTCTAATTGTTCTATCCTGGGCCTCGTCCTGGCCACTAAAGGGGCCAGGAACAATTTGAAACGAGCACAATTAGAAATGAGCACGATTAGACATGAACGACATGTACAGTGGGCACACCAAATAAGATACCACCCTGCCAACGGCTGCCCCGCGGGACATTCAGATCTCCTTTTGAGCCCCGCAGATCCCGGGGCACCCTGCGAAGGTCAGAGTCGACGAAGGACGTGCCCGCAGACGCCCTTGTAGCAAGACCTCTTGTCGCGCGTGCCTGCAGGGCGATTTTCAACTCATGGCTTGCGCACACGCGCGCGTCATGAGTTTGCTGAACTCTACGAGGCTCTCGTTGCATTTCCCACGCGTGCGCGCCGGGGGCTTGTTTCTCCTGCTCTGTGGCCGTGTTAATGCGGAGCGCTTATCGGGGGCCCCCAAACGGTGTGGTGACCACACCGTGCGGTGAGTTGGTGGGGATTCGGGGTCACCGCACGGTTTTGGGACTCGAGCCCCTCTCCGAGGATGTCTCGGGCGACAGGGGCCTCCAGGGTCCCAAGACCGTGCGGTGACGGAACG
>CAUYUJ010020993.1:17500-27500 GCA_963575745.1 Prorocentrum cordatum | reverse complement strand
TACTGCATTTGCGGTCCGATTGCCCCAGATCTGCAGCACCACTCTCTTGCAACTGGAACCCCTCTTGGGTCAGCCCGACTGGACTCGCCTCGAAGTCCAGGTAGGAGGAGGAGGAGGAGGAGGGAGGAGGAGGAGGAGGAGGAGGAGGAGGAGGAGGAGGAGGAGGAGGAGCAGGAGGAGCAGGAGGAGGAGGAGGAGGAGGAGGTCCGGGGAGCAGCGGCCTCGGCACCCTCCTGTGCCCCACCCCACAGGTGCTACTGCCGCCCAGCGCCATGCTCTACAAGCTCGAGCGCCTGCTGCGGGAGTCGGAGTCGCTGCTCCAGTACACGCCGCCCGACGGCCAAGGCTGGGGCGTCAACGGCGAGCTGGGGGAGGAGTCCGAGGCGGGGACGAATCCACGACCACCGCCGGGGGGATATCGATCTTCGCGGGCCTCCACGACCGCGTGGCACCGCTCGGACGTGTGCATTTTTTCCTTCGGCGAGGACAATCGAGGAGCATCCTTGATCATTTGGCGAAAAAACCACGCACGAAACTGAGACAAGCACAGGGAATGGACGTCCGAGCGATGGCCACCTGGTCGGTGGGTATGGAGTATGGATCTGTTCGGGCCCGCGGGGGCCAAGATGTGTCCATGTCCACCGCCCGCTGGGGCACCAGGACGTCGGTTCCCAGGCTATGTGGTAGGGATACGTCCCCGCCTCGCCAGGAGTGGCACTCCTTCCGTGAGCTCGCGGGCGGCGGCTGCACCTACGAGGAGTCCCTGGGTGGCCGGGACCTGCGCTGGCGCACCAACGAGCCCGAGCAGGCCTGGTCCTTGGCCGAGCTGGCCGTGCTCTCGGACCTCCGCGCCGAGGCCGGGGGTGCGAAAGGGTACCGACACCGCTCCTCTCCAGATCGACTGCACGTAGGTCGGGGGCGGCAAAGAGGGGGATGATGACTAGGGGGGGGGATATCATGGCGTGGGCCATGATATTTCCCCAGATCTCATGGCGCCTCTTCTTGTTTCATTGCGTCTCTGGCCCCCCCCCCTAGGCCGCGCACATGCCGCCGGCCATGATTTGCGCCCCCCCCTCGTGGACGCCCCCCTCTTGGCTGCCCCCGAGTAAGAGTGACCCTTCGTTACGTTGCATCTCCAGGGGACCTCCCCTGTCCCCCAAGATGGTGTCTTCTCTTGTGCTCGACGCGGGCTCGATGCGGACCCGACGCGGATTCGGCGTGGATTCGGCGCGGGTTCGACACAGATTCGACACGGATCCGTCGAGGCCGACATGGATTCGACACTGGTTCGACACGGATAGGGCCGCGACGGGACAGGCAAGGTCCCCTGAGGATCCGAGGATGCAACATAACCTTCGCCGGTGTGACTTTTGGTGCGGGCCCAGCGGGGTCCACTGACCGCAGCATACGATGCGATAGCAGCGGCTTGCGCGCCTGGGTTTGTCTCGCCCGCGCCTCGCCTCTAAGGTCACTGTTGCCTGGGGCCGCTCTTGCGTGTGGCTGGCCAGGACTCGCCAGGAGTGCTTTCTGACCTGGGAAGGGCAGCGGCATCGGCGCCTTCCCTGGATACTTTATTAATTTTTCGCGATAACGGCCGTTCCTGGCCCCGGCCGCCCTCCTCCCCCCAGGTAACGTCACGATTCGTGCTGACCTCCACGTTGGCTGTCGTCGTCCCTGGGTCTTTCCAGACGTGACGTTGCTGCCTCCCGGCTCCCCTCCCCCCCAGTAGCGCCCGCTGTCGCCCGGAAAGAAGCAGCGCCCCTCCTGAGGCCCGACGACACAAAGACATTGCAGCACCGTGGAGCATCCCTGCCCGAGCCCTGTCGGCACTTCCCGAGCCAGCTCGGTCCCCGCGGGGCCCCGGGACCCGCCAGAGGGCAGCACCGCCCGCTGGTTACAGAAGCTGCGTGGCTCCCCTCTCGGTATCGTTCAACCAATCCCCACCTCCATCCCTATCCCCTTCGAGACCTCCACCAAATCACCCTCCACTTGGGGATAACTGCACCCCTCGAAGCCCGAAGGGACCGGCCTATATCCCCATCTAGGGGGGTAGATCGGCCAGTGGGGCCCGGGCCACGCCGCTGGGGATGGGGATCGGTGAAACGATACAGTGCCGTTTTTTATACATGCTCCGCGTGCGGATCATGTATTACAATGCAGGGGTTTAGCACTAAAAACAACGATGAGTTCATTCACACATCTATTCATACATTAGTCATGTATTAAAATCCTTTATTTAAACAAAGTCCCATGTATTAAAAACTGCCCTGAGCTCACTCTCACAGAGGCGCGGGCGCTGCCGCGGGCAGAGCTGCCGCCGCTCAGCGCCCATCCCGGCCTGGCGGCGAGGGCCGCGCCGCCGCCCGCGGCAGCCAGGGCCGCGGCGCCGGCCGCGGCGGCGCGGCAGGTGTTCAAGCAGTGGCGAAGCGTCCCGGCTCGCCTGTAGCCCCACCAAACAATGTTCTCAGAGCCTTTTATGGTTTCCACGAAATGCTCTTACAACATTTCTGGCTGGGACTGTCTTGGTTTAACACATCGGGTCAATGTTCTAAGAACATTGTTTTTGTTCTAAGAACATTTTGGGGTTCTGAGAACATTTCGTGGTAGGACTATAGAAATGCCGGGACGGTCGTCTCTGCTCAAAGGTGTCCCACGCGGGCGCCTGGCCGGGCGAGCCGGGCGCCGTGCCCGCCTCGCGCGCGGAGAGGCAGAGGTTCCGGCTGCAGGTGCAGCGGCAGGTATTCGGGAGGGACAAAAACACACAGACACAGTGAAGTGTCGATATTCCTAGGAAATGATAGGAAGTGGGGAGGAAGGCAAAAACCCCGAGAATATGGGAAATGATTTGGACTCCTGTTCTTTGTGTGTATTTTGTTTGCGTGTTCCAGGGCCCCTTCACAGGTGGCCGATCGGAGGGGCCCCCGCGAAGCGGTGCCGTGGCCACTCCTCGTGTGGAGCCGGTTGGGTTTTCGAGGCGGCTGCGAGGTTCCGGTGGGGCTCGGGTCGTTCTCCGAGCAGTGGGCGGGGGGGCGCCAATCCGATCCATGCTCGGGCCAGACGAAAGAGGCGGAGAGGGAAAGGGGGGGGTGACGAAATCTGCTGCGTGCAGCTGGTTTCAGCCCCACCGAGGGGCCCATTCCTCGATACATGGCCGCCTCCGGCGCCGGGAGGCGCCGGGAAAGTCAGCTACGTGAGCTGATTCTCAAGCCCCCCCTTTGCTATCCCCCCCTTCCGCCCGGCCCGACATACACCCACAATCCTGGGCACAGGATCGGTGCACGTGCCCTCCTGCCTTGGGCCATGGAGGGCGTGTGCAGTGTACAGCGAAGGCGCCGAGAGAAGGACCACTCTGTGTTCAGGAGGGGCTCTGGCTTTGGGGCTCTTCCTTAGGTCCAGGGCTGGGAACCTGTCCGTGGACGCGGCTTGTCGTGGCAAGGAAAGCCCTTCGTTCATTGTTCAGCACTTCCTGTAGGGTAGCACGATGGTAGAACGACCACGATAACAACAGGCAAGTTTTTGAGCCGCGGCGGGATTGAAGCTAATAGACTGGCCCCTGCAGGGGATGGCATGCCTTCTCTGCGCGGCTCGCGGGCATGCGTTCGGCGCAGCCCTGCGCCACCGTCCTGTTGTCCTCTTCTACTCCCTCCTCCTTTCCTCCCTCGCCCTCCTCGTCCCCCTGTTCATCCGCCTCGTCTCCCTTCCCCCCGTCTCGGGCCCCCTCCGTCCGCGCCTCCCTCCCCCCTCCCCCTCCCCCCCCCGCTTAGTTTCCTTTTCTCCGAGTGCGCGGTCTCCAACCCTTTCTTTGGTGCTCCGAGGGGTTCAAGAGGTGCGCCCTCATTCTCGAGTCAAGAGGTCCTTCCTCCTCTCGTCGTTGTCCTCCTTCCCCTCCTCCTCCTCCTCCTCCTTCTTCTGCTAGTGCTCCTGCTCCTGCTCCTGCGTCTGCTCCTCCCCTCCCTCCCTGTTTCTTTTTCTTCTCCTCCGTATTGCAGGAGGGCTGCGTAACTTGCAGCCGCATGTATGGCGCTGCTCAAACCGAGTCCGTGGCAAACGAGGGCCACGCCGGATGCAAAGAACGAGCGGGGGGGCGGAGGTTGGGAGAGAAATGATTCGGAGCATCCTGTCTTACCGGATCTCTGTCCGTGACGAATCATGGGGGCGCCGTTCATTGCGCAGTCACGTGCCCACATGACACACACACATGGTCTTTGGCACAGGATCGGTGCACCTGCCTCTCTGCCATGGGCCAGGGAGGCGCGTAAAGCCAAGACCCCGAGATCAAGGCCAATGTGGGTTCACGCGGGCCTCTGGCTTGAGGGCCCTTCCTCGGGCCTGGGGCGGGGGGCGCCCGTCCGGGGCGCAGGTTTGCCGTGACCAGGAAAGCCCCTTCGTGCCGTACTCAGCACTGCCGAGGGCAGCACGATTGCTGTGTACCCAGACCCCCTTGGGCAATGAAACAATCATGACGGGGGGTCTTTTGCTATTTTCGGCTTCTGGGGGCCCTTCTCTCGGCCCTCGGGACCGTCAAAAAACGACTCGGGATGCAAACAACCGGTCCAGGGGAATGGGTCGAGACCTCCAGGGGTCGACGCAATGAAAAAATCGTGACGTCGGGGGTCTGGGTAATATGGGCTGCACGCCGGCCCCATGGGCCCACTCTGGGCCCGTGCAGAGGATCGGTCACGCAGCCGGTGCCCTCCACGCAGGTGGAGGAGAGCCAGGGCGGCCGAAAGCGCCCGCGGGAGCCGGAGGCGGCGGCGAGGAGGACGCGCGCGGCGGCCGGCAAGGCGGCGCCCGCGCACGGTGGCGCGGTCGAGGACTGTGAAGCAGTGGCGAAGCGTCCTGGCGTGCCTCTACGCCTACTAAACAATGTTCTAAGAACCTTTCGTGGTTTCCACGACATGTTCTGAGAACATTTCTGGCTGGGACTGTTTTTTTACACATCTGGTTGATGTTCTACGAACATTGTTTTTGTTCTTCGCACATTTTGGGGTTCTAAGAACATGTCGTGGTAGGCCTATAGAAATGCCGGGACGGTCGGGCCCTGCTCAAGACTGGTACGCTCGGAATGGCTACGGAAAGAATCGGCACGACGACCAACAGCAGCAGCAGCAGCAGTCCTCGCCCGTTCTGGAACAGGGTTCGCTGGCGGCCTCGCTGCGGACGCTGTTCATTGGAGACAGAAGGCCGCCTGCCCAACAGCGGCCGCTGTCGGTTTTGGGCATCATGGTGCCCATTGCTTCCGTACTCATTTCGGGTGTCCACAAGAGGACCACACGCCGCCGGGGGTGCCGACGGACCAGGATCGGGGAAGGAAAAGCGGCGGCTGCCCCCGGACCCCCTCGCGCCGTGAGCAACCACCACGACGGGAGGTTCTTGGCAATTGCCAGCCCCTGCCGGGGGGGCCCTTGACGTGCCCCGGGACCGTCAAAGGTCGACTCGGGACGCACAACCGGCCCCGGGGAAAGGGTCGGCACTTCGGACGGGGCCAGGACGAGGACAAGTCCGTTGCAGAGCGTGCCTGAACGCTTTCAGAGCGTTCCGAGACGCTCTGGGAACGCCGTGGCGCCCGCGGCATCTTCCCAGAGCCGCCGGATCTCAGAGATTCTCGATCTATCCCCACCCGATTTTATCCTCGTCTGGGAGACCCAGGCAGCAATGGGCGCAATCCGTCTACAACCTCGGTCACCTGAGCATCTGAAGCATTTTGCCTCCTCCACCTCCTCCCCCCTAGAAGCGCCCGCTGCGGCCGCGGCAACTTAGTAGTTGCTATTTCTGCCCACGCGTCCTTCATGGATGCACGGCTTCTTGCCTTGCCTTGCCTGGCCCCAGACATGCGACGTCCTGACTTTTTCAGGGCGGCGTCCCTGGAAGTCCTGACCCTTTCTTGGGGACCAGTTTGTCGTCCTGAATCGTTGTTTGACGGTCCCGAGGCCCGGCGAGGGCCCACCGGGGCCGAAAATAGCCAACAAAAACTTCCCGTCCTGATTGTTTTACGACGCAATCATGTCTGGGGCTCCGTCGTGGGACTCTCGGGGGGCCCGTGCGGAAACAGCCGCGAGGCAGCGGATGCCTGGCCTGGCGGCTACCGCAGGGGCCGACAGCCCAGGGGAGAGGGGCTCGCGGCACGAAGCGACCATGATGGCCCGTGTTGTCGTCGGCGGGGCTCCCTGGAGAGTGCGTGTGGGGTCGACTCCTCAGCTATCCCTCCTCCTCCTCCTCCTCCTCCTCCTCCTCCTCCTCCTCCTCCTCCTCCTCCTCCTCCTTCCTCCTCCTCCCTCCTCCTCCTCCTCCTCCTCCTCCTCCTCCTCCTCCTCCTCCTCCTCCTCCTCCTCCTCCCCCTCCTCCTCCTTCTCCCCCATGTGGGCCGCGCAGCAGAAGGCGGGGTCGTCTGCGCCGACGTTGGCGCGCGAGCTGCCCGCGCAGGCTCGCGCAAGCGAGCGCCCTCGCCTCCAGCGCAGCGTGCCGCGTGAGCCGCCGCGTGAGGTCACTGCGTCAGCTCGCGCAATACCCGCCTTTGATCGTCGCCCAGCCGCCTCCGCCGAAGCAGCGGCACTGACATCGGCCCGCGGCGGTCTTCGCGGATGCCTCGCGTCGGCGCTGGCTGGACCCCCTCTGCGGCGCCTCCTGCGCAGCCGCTGGCGCGCTCTGCGCGCTGGGGAGGGGGGTGCAGCGCCGACCCAAGACATCCGCGCGAGCCTCCGAAAGTTTATGGCCTGCCCCTTCTGCAGGAGGAGATGTCCGCAGCCGCCTTCCTGGCGGCGGTGAAGGCGAGGTTAGTGGAGTGGGGGAAGGTGGACCTGTACCACGAGTTCGTGATGTCCCTCTCGGGGACCGTCGACGCCAAGGCGGCGGTCAGGATCCTGCGCGGCCACGACGATCTGCTCTCCGTCTTCCGCAGCAAGTTCGCGCCCAAGTCCGACCTCATCGCCATCAAGGCGGAGCTGAGGGAGGAGGACGAGAAGGATTCAGGCCTCCCAAAAGGGGTCCGAGTAGATGGGGTCGGAGGATCGCGCCGCATCGCCGATGCATCGGCGATGCGGCGCGCGATGCGGAGGTCCATTCTTCTCCACGCCCTCTTCCCCGATGCACCGGGACCGACGGCGTCGATGCGTCGCCGATGCGTCGGCGATGCATCGGCGACCCGCCGGCCCCGTCTGCTCGGACCCCAGCTTGGAGGCCTGCCCGAGGAGGAGGCGCCCCGGCCGCCCCCGGGCCCTCCCAGGAGGGGCGCGAAGGCGGAGCCTGGCGGGGCGCCCCTCACCCCGGCAGGCGGCGGCGTGAAGCGGGAGCTCGGCGGGCCCCGCCCGCCCGACGGGCCCAGGCCGCCGGCCGGGCCGCCGGGCGTCAAGAAGGATCGGGGCGCGCGTCAAGCGGGTTTGTTTCAACATCCACGGCACGGGGGAGAGCGAAAAACACAGGGGTCACAGAGGGGGAACGAGAGAAGGGAACCGATCACTCATCGGGGGGAATCAACCAGGGCCCAACGTCGACTGTAACACCGTCGAGCCTGGGGTGCCAACCCGTGGAGATGCGGTTCCAGGAATGCTTCCCTCCTTGGGCCCCGCTTTGGGGAAGGGGTCTGCATTCGTTGCGCAGTCCGCGCACTTGCCCGCCGCACGTGTAATACTTGCAGCGGCAGCACACGTGAAGCGGGGGTCATCAGGGGCAACGATAGGGGGGGATGGGCATAGTTGGGGGGGATGCATCGGCCCCCCCCAGTCGCCCATGGATCGCCGACAGGGGCCCGAGAGAGCGCCAGCCTGCCCCGGAGGGTACGGTTTTTCACTATCTGGGGCCCATCGCCGATCTATCGGCGATGCATCGCCCATTCCAGGTCGATGTTCCCCCCCCCCTTTGCCTTTCCCCCCCCAGACATACGACGTCCTGATCTTTTCAGGGCGGCGTCCCTGGAAGTCCCGACCCGGACCGGCTTTTCCTCGCGCGTCGTTTTTTGATGGTCCCGAGGCCCGGCGAGGGTTCCCCGGGCCGAAAATAGCCAAAAAGCCTCCCTCCCTGATCTTTACGACGCGATCATGTCTGGGCCCCTATCGTTAAGTCGGGCCTGCCCCTCTACAGGGGGAATATCAAAAAATAGTCGACAAATAGTCGGGGGGACTATTTTTTAATAATTTTTGAGTATCTTTTTGGGGTATTTTTAATTCTTCGTCCAAAATCGGCCTGTAGGGGGACAGGCCCGACTTAACCCTATCGTTGCCCCTCGGGTCAGCGCTGCCTTGGCGCAGCCAGAGCGCCGGATCCTGCAGGGCATCCTGGATTGGCAAGGCTGGAATATATTGAGCCATTTGCCGGGTCGGGGAGCCGCTCGCGGCCTTTATGGAGGTTACGTCGGGCATGTCCCCCTACAGGAGGAGTGCTCAAAAGTAGTCAAAACATAGTCTGGGGACGATTTTTGGAATACTTTTGGCCTATTTGGGGGTATTAAATACCCCCAAATGCTGCAACAAATTTTGTTGCAGCATTTGTTTGTTAAGTTTTCGCCCAAAATCCGCCTGTAGGGGGACATGCCCGACCTAACCTTGGAGGCATATATCCAGCCGAGCCGGCTTTGAGAAGCCGCCAACGAAAATTACGCTGCAGTCTTCGTACACTGGCTGAGCTGGGTTTGCGTTGAGTCGGATTGGTCCGCGCCCGAAAGGAGATGGTCAAGTCGGAGGTCAAACGAGAAGCCGTGGCACCGAAGCCTCCGAAGCATGACCCGAACGCGCTCCGGGGTACGGTGACCATCGGCGACGAGAGCGAGAGCGAGGACGAGGAGGTCCACGGCGAGGCGTCTGTGGCCGCGGCGGTGCGGAAGGGCCGCAACGAGTGCATCGCCCAGCTCTCCAAGATCCTCTTTCGCAGGGAGCGGGGCCACGGTGATCAGGGGCAGCGTGACGGGGTTTTCGGTGTGCGGGCATTGTCGTCGGTGCTTAACGGTTTTCCAGCCTCTGGGTGCGTTCCAGCAGCTGCGCCTCGCCGAGAGCGTCCCCGGGGTGCCCGAATCGTCCCAAACGGCCGCCTGAGGCTCGTGCTGTGGCCTGAGCGCCCGAGTCAGGGGCAACGTTGGGGCGGGGACAGGCGCAGGAGGGGACGCATCGACCCCCCCCACTCGTCGCCGACAGGGGCCCGATAGAGCCCACCCCGCACAGGACCGTCTAGATTCACGATGGGGGGCCTATCGCCGATCTATCGGCGGTGTTGTCGCCGGTTCCATGTCGACGGTATTCCCCCTGAACCAGTCGCCCCCCGACGTTGCTCGTCAGGCGAGGGCGCGCGCCAGCGCCTGACGATGGTGCGCTACGCGACGAGGGTCGCGTCGAGGCCCAGGCTCTCAGTATCATGGAACCGATTCCCACCCCCACCGGGCCAGGGTGTCTCAGCCCCACCATCCCACTGTACCCCAGCTGGGGATAGGCCCCTCGGAACCCGAAGGGGACAGCCTACATATATCCCGGGATTATATCCCCATCTGGGGAGGTAAGTCGACCAGTGGGGCCCAGGCCACGCCGGTGGGATCGGTTAAACGATGCTCAGGTTCCCCCGGGAGCTCTTCATCTTGCGCGGCCCGCCCGGCGTGGGCAAGACGGAGTACGCGCTGCTGCAGCTGCAGGACTCGGCGGCGGCGCGGGCGAGGGGCCGTATAGGGGCACCGCTAGTGGTGGGACAGGCCAGGCTCAGGGGGGGCATCGTCAAGGGATAAAAAACCACCCCGGACCAGACAATTGGCGTTTACTAAACGGCCTTGGGCGTTTACCGGGGCCCTGTCCTGTTCGATTTTTTTAGGTGCGTTTACTAAATGGCCTCGCGTGTTGGGGTGGTTACTATATGGGGGTGGATTGTTTGCCCTCTGTATAGGCCCTGGGGGAGGTTCGAGGTCTCTGGGGGGGTGCTCTCCAGCGGCGGCGCCTCGCCGAGCGCGTTCCGGGGACGCCGGATCGTCCCGAACGGGCACCAGAGACTTGGGTTAAGTCGGGCCTGTCCCTCTACAGGAGGAATCTTC